>JBCFYV010011164.1:57900884-58357857 GCA_039000515.1 Timema cristinae
CTTTGTCTCACACAACGCCGAGGGGTGCCGTGGAAGCTCTTTTAAAATTATCACACTACTTTTCAATCTTGCTTTTGAAGTTCGAATGTTTGACCGTTAATTATTCATAAATCATAACTATTTGAATATTCACACACCGCTAATGAATACAGGTAGTAAAAAATAATTAAAAACACACCTTTTGTATATTTTATAACATTTAATACTTGAACATTAAAACATTGTGACCACCAAGAGGAAACTTTGGCATCAGCCTATGTACTTTGGCCAACCTTAGTTTGTGGTTTTATACATATTGCGAGACTGACACCATCTTAAACACCGGGGGAAAACTACCAAACCAAGGCAGATCAAGATCATTTACTTACTTAGGATGGGCCCTTCTGGCAGATGTGTACCTCAGGAGTTGTTTATTTGTACTTTTATACCTACTTCAAGCTTGATGCCTTGATGCCAAAAAAAATATCTAAAATTGGAACTCTTAAATACTAACAGAAAGGTGAGGGTGTGAATAGTTTATATATATATATATATATATATATATATATATATATATTACATATTTTTATGAACCTAAAGATTTAAATTGTGTGGATACCAATTTGTGGCGTTAAAAAAGTATCTATAGTTTACTATCATTAAGTGCTGTTTAATATATGAGGGATTTAGTTTATATAGAAATGCGTCTCAAGGAGAGTTTAAACCTTTAAAACAAAGCAACATCACAGACCATTAACCTCCCCAGAGCATTTGCAAATAGTTATTAATATAATTATGGTATGACTGATTGTATTTTTTGTTAGCTGCTTAGTTTAAGTGTTAATTTTTTATAAAAATTTATCAAGAGTTGGGAAATTGAATCATTATCATAATAGTCCTAATCCCCGACTGAATGACTATGGCAGTTGACAGATTTTGGTTCCCTCCCATCCCCTTCTCTTCACCCTCTTGCACCAATCGTAAAACCCCAGTAATTAATAAATATTAATATATTTGGGTGTTATAGCTAATGTACACTTTATTATCCTAAAAGTTAACAATCTTTCCTTGGTTGATTCTAATATGGTGTAGCATATAAAATTAGCATAGTGTAATGAGTTAAGGTAAGCCTATACCATTCAGTACAACATACATGTAACTACACACACAAACAATATCACTATGATATATTCAGAGTTGGCCTCCACTCTGTTGTATGTACACGATACAATGATTTGTTGTATCTTTGCCAGCTCGACATCGGTCCACTGTCGACCAGAGCCAAACCCTTTCAACCCATGTGAAGACATTATGGGCTACACGTGGTTGCGCGTCAGTGTGTGGTTTGTCGTCGTGACCGCATGCTTTGGGAATCTCGCTGTGCTGTTGGTGTTGTTAAGTAGAATGATGGACGTCAGTGTTCCCAAGTTCCTCATGTGTCATCTTGCATTCGCTGACCTTTGTATGGGTGTTTACTTGTTGATTCTTGCCTCCATGGACCTACATTCCAGCACTGTCTACTTCAACTATGCTTACGATTGGCAGATAGGTAGCTAGTTCCTCATTTTATTAGCTTGTTATTGGTGTAAAGATTGTTGAAAATTATTTAAAAATGTAATCATAGGAATCTTTCTATCTTTTTGGAGGTTTACTGATCTTGAAAATATAACACAACTAGAAGTTTGAGACGAGTTCAAGAATATTCATAATTTTAAAATGTTAATAGTATATATTTGCTTATTTAAAAAGTAAAATAGTATATTTAAAATTAGGGCTGGGCCAATGCAGATAACCGATCCAATTTATCGTAGATATATTTTAAATTCTCAAGCCATGAAATACTCAAAACAAAAATAGTAAAATACAGTCTCTTGCATGCAAACATAAAATTATTTAATTCTCTGTTACTGTTAGATATATTTTTTTATAATAATCAGCAAAACCAACACTCTAAACAAAATAAACCATTCAGGCTTATTTCAAATTATGAAATACTTTATAAATATATTAGAGATAAAAATATCCTCAAGTAATAAAGTTAAACACTATCAAAAACAATATTGGGTGGCCAGTATGATTTTATTTGCTGGAGATTTATAAAAAATTAAAACTACATCATATTATGGCTATAAGTAATGTTATTCTAATTGAATACCAACCTAATATGAAATATTACCTACATCTTTCAGTATGAGCCAAGGCCCACGAATGTGCACAGTATTTGGCTTTCAATTTAAATAATTTTCATTTTGAATTTGAATTATTTATATTTTGTATCACCCGTATTTTTTTCCATTGGCTGATTTAACTAAACTATATTTTATTTACATAACAGTAACCTATTCACACAGAAAAACAACATATATGTCTAAGATAATGTATCATTATTGTGATATTGTGTACTCTAGGGGCTAGTGGCA
The DNA here is from genome assembly GCA_039000515.1 of Timema cristinae. Classification (NCBI taxonomy): domain Eukaryota; kingdom Metazoa; phylum Arthropoda; class Insecta; order Phasmatodea; family Timematidae; genus Timema; species Timema cristinae. The sequence goes on from JBCFYV010011164.1 coordinate 57,903,284, forward strand.
CAGAACCCCGTTTAGTAATCACGTGTGTATTTTAATCCACTTGTAATTATATACATTATTGTTTATTATAACAGTGCATTAATTATATACATTATTGTTTATTATAACAGTGCAGTAATTATATACATTATTGTTTATTATAACAGTGCAGTAATTATATACATTATTGTTTATTATAACAGTGCAGTAATTATATACATTATTGTTTATTATAACAGTGCAGTAATTATATACATTATTGTTTATTATAACAGTGCAGTAATTATATACATTATTGTTTATTATAACAGTGCAGTGGGTCTAACAATAAAATATATCTAACCAACTTTAGAATTAAGACTTTAATTTAAACTTTTATTCAATGAACCTACTAACTAGTATTAAGAAAAGTATAAAAGTGACAAAATCAGATAATTCTTGTTTTTGAGTATTGCTACTGTATATTTTTGTAACAATGTATAACAAAATTATTGGCATTGGTTACCGGCAATATCAGCCACAAAATATCGGCGATGGCGGTATCTGCAAAAGGGCTTATCGGCCAAGCTCTATTAATGTCACCATTCAAAACAAACATAAAATATAAATATCAGATATTTAAAATTTTAGGTTTTACAACACAATGTTCTTGGAATAAGAACTAGACTCATTTTTATATTTTCGATAAAAAGTTTAACAAATGCAAATATTGATTTTTAAATTAGAAATAACACTCTTAACAAAACATGATTTCAAAATAAGAACAACACTCAAATAAAAAAGTAATAGAAAAATAATTAAATGTTTTCAACACTTATGTTTTAAAGATATTAAAATTACTCTAACCATTATATAAAAAAGTTTATAAAAATGACTTTTTGGCTTTTAATGAGCTAAATGCTTACATAAATTTATTTACCCTATAAGAAAATGTATGAATCACAAACAGAAATTTGAAATGTTTCATGCTTCGTTTATTAGTTCCTAGTGTAACAATAATTGCAAATGATCATGTCTTATTTTTCAATTCCATTCCTTTATGTGCAGTTGCACATGTGTGTTGTATGGGCTATTGCTAGAAATTATATTATTGTCAAATTTATTTTAATTCAATTTGTAATACTTATAAAAGTTGATGTTCAAACTATGAAATTAAAAATAAGATGGTTAAAATAATATTTCTAGTAAATAATATGAAATTGTAATTTTTAAAATTTAAATATGGTAATTATTGATTCCCTCGATTCTTACTGTTATCGAAAGAATCAAATTTAATATTACGATTCTCGCTAGATCAATTCTTAGCTCTCAATAAACCTGACAAACAAAACGGTAACATTCAAAAAAGGTAATAAGCAATTATCTATCATAGGAGTTTAGTTGTCATTTCACTTAAATGCCGGCAAATTGTAAATATACCATAATGGCCCGAATATATAGTAAAAAGTTAAGTGAGACTGTCAGAATAATGATTCAATTCTAAACAAACAATCTATATATAATACAGAGAATAGGGATGGAAATTTTCCATAATATATCGATGTATATATTATTAATTGATATATCACAATGTGTGTATCGAAAGCTATGATATTCCTATCAAATTCCTACAAAAACTTACAAATATACAATATATTAAGTTTTTGTAACAACATTTTTAACATGTTAACAAGTAGTTTTAGACTTTTTGGCAACTTGTGTTGGTCCAGTTGATGATGCAATATTAAGTTTATGTCAATTGTTCATATCTGACAATATGTTAAGTACATCTCAATGATACTTTTTGACTTGTAATTCACTTAACACACTAATCTGAATCGTATCGTATGTTTGGAGGCACGGGCTGCCAAGTGGCCGGGTTCATCACGGTATTTGCGAGTCAGCTTTCCATCTTCACACTCACCATCTTGACCTTGGAACGTTGGTTTGCTATCACATATGCCATCTATCTGAACAAGAGGCTCAAACTATGCACCGCTGCGCAGATTATGGCTGGAGGCTGGACCTACTCTCTCGTCATGGCTGCGCTGCCCTTGTTTGGCATCAGTAGCTACTCCACTACAAGGTAGTCCCACACTAGTCTAGTTCAATATCAAGTCCTAAATGTTTCCCTTCAAGTGCTCTGGTCCTCTTCTTTTGGCGCAAACACTACTGGTGTTTCAGGAACTCAGGGTGTGGTTTTCCTAAATTTTTATAACTCCCTCTTCACAAATGCTGGTACACTTAGTCTAAGTTCTACCTTACTCATCCCTACCTTGTTAGCCTAATTTTGTTTAGCAATGGATTAAATAACCATGCTATTATATTGTTATGGTTATAGCTACATATAAATATAATATTCTTTAAAATTGAAAAATGACGCCTATATACAAGATTCAAACCTGGGACCTTTGGCACGTCCATCACAGACTCTGCCTTAAAATATGAGTAGAGAATAACCCTGGGCATGGGACAGCTCCTGGATAGTTCAAGGGTCAGAGCATTGGCGTACTAAGCCAAAGGTTCCAGGTTTGATTCCCATGTCCGGGTGTCATTTTTCAATTTTCAGAATAAGTGTGTGTAGCCCAGATAGGTAGCAAGACAAGGTGGAAAAAAATATTCAAGTTTTTACTATTTCTTTAAAAGCTAGAACAACTGGCGAACACAAAGTCTTGATCGCCCAGTTACTTGTTTTAGGGTTTATTTATCCAAAAATATATTCTTTGCTTTAATATTTATTTAAGAAAATAGGAAGTTTAATAAAACCTTGAAATTGACAAAATTTGGTGGGTAGTGAATGTAAAGATTGGTAATACTACTTGTATTATGTGCAGTATATGCTTGCCACTTGAAGTACGAGATGTGACAGATATATCATACCTGGTATGTTTGCTGCTGATAAACTCACTAGCGTTCCTTGTCATCGCTGTCTGCTACATTCAGATCTACCACTCACTAGGACAGGAAACCCGGAGACCATCACACTCCACCAAAGGGGAGATGACGGTGGCTAAGAAAATGGCTCTATTGGTGAGTTTTTGTTTCAGAGTAACACCTAAATTCGGGAAGAACGGGAACAGCTACACAAATGTATATATTTAGTTAGCACACTGACTTATTGTCGGTTTAGGTTATATGTCTATGTACTAATTACACTAATATGTTAGACATTAGGAAGGTTAAATTTAGCGGAACTATACCCTCATTTGTGTGGCCCAGAAAAGCCCACAATGATTAAACTATTTGGTATTTTAAACATAAACCAGCTCATTATATCCATACTTCCATGAAACAGTTTAGCTCATTTCCATTACAAAGCAACAGTAAGAATTTGAATTCTCTCACATTTAGACAAAAAATATTTGAAAAGATAAATCTAATGTCCTGTCCCAGCTATACCAGGTCACATGTGAAATGTATAAGATAGGCAATAACAGAAGAACAGGTCACATGTGAAATGGAGTATGTCCTGATGCCAGGCAAAGAGATCTGCCGAGTCTCATCCCTAAAAAAAGTTTTAAGAACTAAAGTTGGGTCGAATTTACTATTTTATGAATCCAAATCTCACATATGAATCCCTACTCAACCTTCAAATCTTAAGTCTCAATCTTGGAAAAAATTAGGACCATATGACCTGTAAAAATTATAGAAAGCATAGTATACCTAATCATGCCATTCCCTTACCGAGTAGGCAAGAAACTGTGAATAGAAATAAAAAAACTCCATATCTAATCCATCTTTACTAACTTTCTCCACACTGCCCTATCCTTACACAATCCCTTCGCCTCAACAACATCCACACACTGAGTCATACATGCTCCTTTATTCTTAAAACTCTTTAATAGTTTTCTTTTTCACAAATTTGTCTACAACATTTAGCCCCGTCTTACGCCTTCCTTTTGAGCCATACACTCTACCTTCATATATTTGCTTGGTCACTCGACCCACACTCATCCTCTCAAAATGTCCAAACCAACCTAAGACTCTTCTTTCACATTGACCTGTCATATTCCCTTTCAAACCGCACTCCTTCAGCTCCCATTCATTACTGACTCTGTCCATACAAGTTATTGCACCTATATAGTTCTTATATATCTCTTTCCAACCGCATTCACCTTGCTCTTGTATATCTCAGACCTAAAAACCCACACTTGACATCCATAAAACATTGTTGGCGTTAACACACTTTTAAAAAACGCCATCTTTGCCTCTTTTGATACTACCTCATTCTTCTCAATAGTCCACATACATCCAACTACTCTCGAGATACATTCACCCGTCTGTCGATTTCAGCCATTAATATTGCATCAGCTGCATATAGCAGCACTCTCACATTCACATTGTCCATTTGTACACCAACCACGTCCTCGCAAACATCCCACATACACCTATCCATGGATACATTAAACAAACATGGAGACATAACACAACCATGTCTAACACTCTGTTAAATGTGAAACCTTTCACTAAAAGCTCTCTCTCTACCATAATGCACACTTTACTTCCATCATACATAGCAATAATTGCATTTTATAACCATGCATTCAAACCATACTCCTATTCATGCGATCTTACACTTTCTCCAGATCAACAAATTCACAGTACACTTTCATCCTTAATGCCATACACTTTCTCCAGATCAACAAATGCACAGTACACTTTCTCCAGATCAACAAATGCACAGTACACTTTCATCCTTAATGCCATACACTTTCTCCAGATCAACAAATGCACAGTACACTTTCATCCTTAATGCCATACACTTTCTCCAGATCAACAAATGCACAGTACACTTTCATCCTTAATGCCATACATTTCCCAATCACTTGTTTTAAACGCAAATATCTGGGCCATGTATCCTCTACCTGGCATGAAACCACATTGCTCACCCCAAATCTTGTCCTCAGTTTTTTCACGCACCTTCTCATTTAAAACTATCTTGAAAAATTAATTACCCTATAATTTGTTTGATGTAAACTAACTCTTACTGTCTTTGTACAAAGGAACAATGACAGCATTCTTCCGTCATTAGGAACATTCAGAATCCCAGCAAACACATTGATCAATTCACACAATCTGTCAATCTGTCAATTAATACCGTGCCTACATACTAAAGCATTTCACTTGTGATCCCATATACGCCTGCGGCTTTGACATTCTTCAATAATTGCATAGCTTTTAACACATGTCTCGTTAATTATTCCACTCATTTTAAAATTTTCCCTATTTTCTGCTACTTTCCATAAGTTTTCACCATTCAATTGTTCAGAATATTCCCTCCATAGATCTCTTACACCTAATGTTTTCCCTATTTCCTGCTTCTTTCCATAAGTTTTCACCATTCAATTGTTCAGAATATTCCCTCCATAGATCTCTTACACCTAATGTTTTCCCTATTTCCTGCTACTTTCCATAAGTTTTCACCATTCAATTGTTCAGAATATTCCCTCCATAGATCTCTTACACCTAATGTTTTCCCTATTTCCTGCTTCTTTCCATAAGTTTTCACCATACAATTGTTCAGAATATTCCCTCCATAGATCTCTTACACCTAATGTTTTCCCTATTTCCTGCTTCTTTCCATAAGTTTTCACCATTCAATTGTTCAGAATATTCCCTCCATAGATCTCTTACACCTAATGTTTTCCCTATTTCCTGCTTCTTTCCATAAGTTTTCACCATACAATTGTTCAGAATACTCCCTCCATAGATCTCTTACACCTAATGTTTCCATCACGTTCATTCCAAGCCTTGAGTATTTCCTCGCATTCCTTGTTTCATTCTCTTTACCCACTTCCAGAACAGCTTCTTATTTCCTTCTTGATCATTTCGCATTCTTACTCCGTCTTTTAATCTCAAGTGGTCCTACTCTCCTTATTACTTTCTTTGCATTCATCTTTTTATCTTATGTTTCGTTTCACTCTTCACACCAATCATTTGTTTGTTTTGTTTTTTCACATGTTCATTCTAATATACATCTTTTGCGCACTCAACTACAACCTCTTTTAATCTGTTCCGAGCACTTTATACATTATTAGCATTAATTTCAACATTCCATTCATGCTCTTGTAAATATATAGTATAAATTATAAGTAGAAACTAAATGTTAACATTCTCTCTTATAATCCATCTATTATAGCATTAATACATTCAGTTAAGTATTAAATTACTGCTCTGGAGACTGGTTGTTAAGTTCATCCTATAATTATAATTGGTTCTGAACCACCAATAAGCTGTATTAGAGCTCTAAACCAAATTTCACTTGAAAAATAATAACTAAGGATTGGAGTCTCGAATCTGAAATTTTCTCAAATCCTCGAATCTTGAATATTCCTAAGGATTTGAGGGCTCATCCCTAGCAATAACATTTGGAACTATGTTGAATAGAATATTTCTAGGCTGGGCTGTGCTGTAGTCATAGGATGACAGCTCAGAGAATTGTACAAAGCCAGCCATCTCATTCCATATCTCATTTGTTGTGACAGTTTTTATGCATATGCTGAGAGTGGGGGGGGGGGGGTCGCAGTCTCGAGGAGTAAATTAAATTACAGAAGTGTATTTTCTAGTGCTAGCTCACGCTACAGTAAGACATAAACATATAATGATAGAATAAATAGCCAAGCTATTATCTTGTTAATTACGGTTATAGCCATATATAAATATTAAATTCTCTAAATTGAAAAATGACACTCGGATTCGGGAATTGAACCCGGGACCTTTGGTTTAGTATGTCAATGCTCTGACCACTGAGCTATCAAGGAGTCAAGGTTATCCTTCACTCATATTTAAGGCAGAGTCTGTGATGGACGTGTGGAAATCATCAGCTACATATGAGTGATCCTACACCAGATTTAATATTTCTTCTTAAGGCCCTGCCTACCCTCCCTGGCGGCGTGTTGAGCTTTCAGCTCTAAAATAGATGGCGTTGCTAACGTTATACAAACTGGCTGATTCCAGCCATCAGGTTGGCAGAACTACTGGTTTGTTTAAACAATTGGGAGACTGGGGACCACGACCGGTAATCAGTAAAGGCTGCAAGCAAACTTTTCCAAGAACTGAGAGAGATAAGAAGTGTAGTGCCGGACCGTAAAGTGTGTAGGCGACCAAGTTTGACTAAACGTGGGGAGACATAACGTCAAGATACAATCACACTCTCGAGCAGAAAAATTAGCTTATTCATTCCAGTCAGCTAGACGTCCATTAACCTGTAGTACCACTTTTGAATTTAGAACCTTTTGATGCCAAAGTTTAGTACTAGTTTTGTACCATTTTGTACCCGTACCCGTTTTGAGAAATTAGCATATCAAAGTGGTGACTCTAGGTTAATGCAGTTGTACCACTTTTGAATTTTGAACTTTTTTTGATGCCAAAGTTTTGTAATAGTTTTGTACCGTTTTGTAACACAAATAAGTTTTGTACCCATACTCATTTTGAGTAATTAGCATATCAAAGTGGTGACTCCAGGTTAATGCTGTTGTACCACTTTTGAATTTTTTCATGCCAAAGTTTTGTACTAGTTCTGTACCGTTTTGTACCCGTACCCATTTTGAGTAATTAGCATATCAAAGTGTCACGTGACTCCAGGTTAATGCTGTTGTACCACTATTGAAATTTTTTCAAATAAATATCTGGTGAGGGTAGTGATAAATAATAATGTACACTTATTTATCAGAGAAAAATTTATTTAAGATAAAATTAGAGATAACTCATTTTTGAAGGTTTTGTCACTAACTATAATAAATAACCTACACGATTGAGTATGTAGCCTACGATTTTGTCGTACCATTTATTTGAGTTTATTAGTAAGCAGGTAAATTAAAAAATAACTAAAATTTAATGTGCTAAATTTGGCCACTGTGCTTTGGCTAATTTTAAAAATTTAAAGGCTAAGGAGGCAATAACATATTTTAAAAGCAGTTTCATTTCGAAGACTATAACAATTTTGACTATAAATATATATGTTATTTTTATTACTGATATTACCACGTCATGTTATACGCATATATGATAATCTAATTGGGTGGTAATGAGGAAAGAAGCATTTGAGAGGTTATCTACCAGCATTTTTATTTTGGAAGATGGGGAAACAATTTAGGAAAAACTACCCTCAATAGACTCGACCAGGATTTGCACCCCAAGTGCTCCGCTATCAGCAGGCCAATTTAACACTAGTGACACCTTAGACCACTCAGCCACTGAAGTGGGTATCTGTTATTTAATACGGTGTTTACAGTTTTCAAACATCTATAGGATTTACACAATTTTCCAGAAAAAAATGTTTTTGGGAATAATTTTTTATCCTATTGGTAGAGTTTAACTTGAGTAATATCTCCATGGTGTCAGCCTGCAAGCAGGCTATACCAATCGAGAGGCTGCATATGTTGGCAAAGATAGGGCCAACATTTTCAAGCTGAGGGTGCCATGTGGTTAGCACAACGAGCCCTCCAGACTTCTATCTCAGTTTTCTAGACTGAAGCGCTACTTATTCATTCTATTATCTCCTCATTTGTCCTCACGAGGTTGATTTTGGTTCCGTTTCAGACCCACTGCTTCACAGACAGAATTAGGGGCACTGGGGATCGAACTTGGGACTTCAGTATCTGAAGCCAGTAAATCTGACCACTATACAACAGAGGCGGTCGGGGAATACAAAAGTTCATTAACTTTAATGGTTTTAAATATATATTTACTTATCATCGGCTCCATGTCGTGGTCAATATTGCTAAAGTGCTATGACTGAGCACTGAGTGCGTAAATTAATCAGCTCAATAACTTGACTAGTTCGATTCCCTGTTAGGTTGAAATTACTTAGTACTAGCGTGATACGAACTCGGCCAAGGCACAAGAGATTTTGAACATACAATAAGTGCGTTACAGAGTGTTAGTAACATTTACTTTCAGCTAAGAGCTTTTCTTTAAAAAAAAAAAGTACTTGAAATATCAGAATAATCGCTGCATTGTTATATAGAAGTATTTATTTGTATCTTAATTTTGATATTATTTCTACAGTAAATAAAATAGTATCGCTGCTCATCCATTGTACTTAAATTAGTAGATACAGATAGCCTAAGCGCCAGTAATATGCATACCATTAAAAAAACTTACCCTTTACTACAAGAAGTTAAATAATCAATTATAGCTTTGATTTTCTTTGTGCGCCCTTTCTTCATAAACTTGTTATTCACAAGGATATAAAATAATATTTTGTAAATACTTCTCCACCTCAAAATTTATACAATCCATTGGATTTTGTTCGAAAGCAAAAAGGTCACATATTGTTAATTATATAAAAAGTAATCACCGTGGGTACTTATTGTTTGGGATTCGATACATTTCTTCCGAAACAAGCGCACAAACTGCGAGAATGCAACAGGTTCAAATTAAAAGTAATCACATTTAACACGCTAATAAAATAAAATTAACATTTTCACATCTTGACTACCAAAAACTTCGTTCATTAACTTTTTGAAAAATAACTTATTCCAAAGTCCAATGAGAGTCAAATCCTAGACCGTAAAATAAAAACTAGTATATAAAATTATACTGAGAACGTCTCCAAATTACATTTAGACCAAACTTTATTTAAAATAACTATGTTTGATATGAGCAGGAATGTTTATTTTTATTTATTATAATAGTGGATTAAAAATTCAATGTACAGTAGTTTTCATTTACTTTGAATATTAACACTTATTATTACAACGTGTAGTGCTAAAGAATGAGAAAACTCAAGAAAGAATATAAGATAAGAGTGAAGAATTGTACATGTTTTACTGTCTCAGTTAAATAAGGGCTAATGTCATAAAACTTTGTGTATGGAGAAGCATGTGGCTTTTTCTTTGAAAATAATGTATCACTAGAGTAATACTCTCATTGAAGTAAGTAGGGACCAACTATATTTATTCACACAACAGGAAGACTTTGTGAGTATTTTAGTTACTGAATATATTAAGATGTTTAATTGTTTATATTTAATTACGCAAATTTTCACAATTGGACATTGGCCCTTCTTATCCTAACGTACATGGTATTAATGTTTCTTTGACTCAAGAAGGTCACAGAGATTAGTTTAACCCTCCATTGCCGCCTGCATTCCGATACAGCAGGTTAGCCAATGCTTGCAAAATGATACTAGCTTGTAAATGGGTAATGATCATACTAACGGCACCTATTATCAACTATGACAACTAGTTGCAGAAGGAAAAGTTGTATTTAAAACCATGTATTTTGACTAGAGAGTCGACTTGGGAGTCGTTAGAGCTCAATATCGTCGTGATTATTGAAGCTAACCCAAATTAAAAAATATGTCTAAAAAGAAAAAGAAATTATTCATTAAATAGTATGTTATAAACAAACACTCTAGCTTAATTGTACAAAGAAAATAAATAAATCCATTAATAATTTTTGTTTTCCCATTTAAAATGCTTTGAAATGGAAACATTTTAATGAAAATATTTCAATAACTATTTTTAGCATGGTTTGAAAATTCCATAAGAATTATGAAAGATGCCCAGATATGTTACTAAATATAAATAAAAAACAACAAGGTTGAATTATTAAATATATTTTGTTCTAAATTCTTTTGTTTAGAACCGTGCATTTATGGGTAGGCAGGGCCTTAATTTCACGTGCACTGCTGGTGTTTGATTGCTCATGTAGAACAGTGCCATAGTATGTTTAAGTGTCAGTAGAAACAGACAAAATGGTCAGTCATTAGTGAATACATACTAGGACTATGAGTAAACATAGGTCCACTGCACACTGCAAATAAATAAATAATTTTTATAAACAATATATTTTTCCATCTCAGAATCTCATACTTCCAGGAGGTCTATTTTCATCAATTCTTCAAAGAAACTAAACATTTGATAGTCAAAAATAAAAACTCACTTTTCCTCTCACATATACGAGGTATGGCTATTAAATAACCGGACTGAAGTCATAAAACTTTTTATTCGTCACCAATTACAGCAGAAGTTTTATCGCCGTCAATGTACTCCCCTTGGCGGTCCCTACACCGCTCCATACGATGTTTCCATTGTTGAAAGCAGAGCTAGAAGTCTCTTCTGTCAGCTGGTTGAGAACTCCGTCGCTTTTGCTTTAATTGCTTCCACACTTTCAAATCTGGTCCCCTTCAGCGCCGACTTGACCTTGGGAAATAGAAAAAAGTCACAGGGGGCAAGGTCGGGCGAGTACGGTGGATGTTCCAACACGGTGATACCGTATTTTGCGAGGAACGCTTTCACAGACAAGGCAGCATGGGCTGGAGCATTGTCTTGGTGAAGGATCCAGGACTTGGTCTTCTCACACGCTCACTTAGGGCCGTGAGAACCTTGATGTAGAAATGTTGATTGACCGTCTGACCTTCGGGTACTCAGTGAACATAGACAATGCCACGAATGTCGAACAAGACAATCATCATTGCTTTGCATTTGGATTTGCTCATTCTGTTTTTTTTTGCCTTGCCGAGCTTGGGCTCTTCCATTGTATGGATTGCCTCTTTGTTTCGGGTTCGTAAGTAAAAAACCACGATTCATCACAAGTAATCACCTTGTCTAACAAATCTGGATTAGTGGCGATGTTGTTTAGGATGTCAGTACAAATGTTCTGTCTTGATTCCTTTTGCTCAGGAGTGAGGAGTTTCGGTACCATTTTTGCGCAAACCTTCCGCATGTTAAATGATTCATGCAAAATCTGTCGAACACTTTATTTGTCGATTCCTGTCATTTTAGCGAGCCCTCGGATGCTCAGACGACGATCAGCGCGGATTAATTTACCAATTTTTTCAATGTTTTCGTCCGTTTTTGAAGTTGAGGCCCGTCCTGGGCGCCGATCGTCTTTGGTCGTTTCACGGCCTTCTTTAAACCATTTAAACCACTCAAAAACTGGTGTGCGGGATAAACATTCATTCCCGTAGACTTCTTTCAACATTGCATAAGCTTCTGTTGCAGTTTTCCCTAGTTTAACAAGAAACTTGCTCTGTGTGACCACTTGGCATTGTTCCGACACGCCACTAGTGCGTATATTAATTCAATCAACTGCTACAGTCAAACTGAGTGACCTGCTGGCTTGTCTAGCGAGCCCAGGGTGGGGGAAGGATCATCAGACACAGTCAAACTGAGTGACCTGCTGGCTTGTCTAGCGAGCCCAGGGTGGGGGAAGGATCATCAGACACAGTCAAACTGAGTGACCTGCTGCTTGTCTAGCGAGCCCAGGGTGGGGGAAGGACCACCAGACACAGTCAAATTGAGCGATCTGCTGGCTTGTCTAGCGAGCTCAGGGTGGGGGAAGGACCACCAGACACAGTCATGTTCAAACCTGTTTCAACACGCTCGCAGTTTGCAGCATCAGTCCATATATATTTAATATAAATTTACTGTATACAACATTATTTTAAAAAATAAATGCATCCTAATCAAGTTTCTAAAACTCAAGAAAAAGGTATGACTAGAGACACTGTTCTTTTGTTTTAGCAAAAAAATGGTAATAGTGTTTTTGTTTCTAAATGTTCATGTTTATATGACTTTTTAGTTTTCAAGTTTTATAGTTGCGATATAAGTGATAAATGACTATATCCTTGATAAATGCCTTTATGAGCGAAGAAACAGCGATTTCTAATTTAAAACACACACACACATATATATATATAAATTGGAAACAATTTATTAGATTTAACATTTATATTACATTCATACTAAAAACATATTCGAAGCGCTTGATTGGTATTTCTTTGTATTTTCCTGTGTATACCAAGATCCGATCTCCCTCCACCCTTGACATGAGCTTGTGAGGGCGTCTCCTGCAGCAAGGACAATCACTGCATTCTTCTGGTGATTTGATTGTATAATTTTCACATCACGGCTCACATGTTATTTAAAATGACAAATCTTGTGTGAGTGAGTCAAGCATATTAATGTGTTCTGTATGTAACAGTCGTCTCGAGCGGGAAAAACTGGACAGAAACATGTCATGTTGCAAAGAAAGTGTTGGACGCAGTACACGATTGTAGAAATGAACCAGAGAACGAAGACTGCCTTCATAAGCGAAACTGTGAAAATGTGTTTGAAAGCAAACATTCCTCTATAAAAACTCGACCACCTTGCTGTACGCCAGTATCCGAGAACTGACTAGACCTATATTTCTGTCACCTTGAAACATAATGCTAATTTTAAAAATACAAATGCTAAAAAACACAATTTTTCAAAACCAAAATGCTATTTTTATAAATTATTGATGCTAAAAAACAGTGTCTCTCGTTATGATATATAAAAGGTAATTAACACAATATGGCTGTTACAATGAAAAGAACACCGTTCACACTTTACACTGCTGCCACTGGACAAAGAGGTAATGGCTGCCTCTTGGAGAAAATTGATCGTTACCGCCCAATGCCTTGACCTAGGTTTCATTTCATCGCAACTCTTAAGAAGGGATTATGAAATGCGCAACACAACATCCTAAAAGAGGAAACCAAAAATACATGAAAGGGGGAAAAATAAAATAGGTGGGAGGAAGAAAAATAGGTCACTTAAATAGGAACAAAAATACATAGGAAAGACACAGAAGGAAATTTGAAATGAATATATACTATATCTTTTAAGGAAAACCTCTTTTTCCTTTTTTGAGGTATTTTCCTATACACATTTGGAACAAGGTACAGGAAAGGTGGTTTGATATTTATTGATGGAGATAAGATTCACTTACTATTATTAAGATATCAATTAATACAGCCTAACTTTCTCTGAGCTTCTATATTGTAATGTTGAGTTGATATCATCCTGTGACTCATTTATTAATTGTGCTAAATGTTTGACCATAGTTTATAAAGATAAATGTTTCATTATTTTAAACAGGCACAAAAGTGTCATTAAATGACTCGATCCTTCATTCATTGTTCCAAAACTAAGTAAAGAGACTAACTAACCATTTTCACTTGTAAATAAAACCACAATTTTGAACTTTGAATCATCAAGGATATTTGAGACTCAAATCCTTAAATAGATTTTTTCTTTTTCAATTTCTTTAGTAAAATTTGTTTTACAGCTCTAAATCTGCCTATTGGCAGTTTAGAACAAATTATTAACTCAACAACCATGCCCCAGACCAGTAATTTAACACTTAATTTATTTATGAATATAAGAAAGCATATTAACTTTAAGTTACTATTTGTATTTTCTTTTATTCTATTATATTTATATCTACTCTTATTCTCTTAATTTTTTCTGAGATTCAGATTTGGGATTTGAAGGTGAATTGGAAATTCTGATTTGAAAAATAAGTTATTATTTTTCCAACCTCATCAGTCCCTGGTTTGGTTCTTAGTATGTGCCAGGAACAAAATAGCTTTGGCACCTTAGCTCAGTCGCATGTCTGCCTACTAAGATAAGGTTTTCAGATTGGATACCCGACATAGTCAAACAATCTCTCATCTTTTAAATTTGTACAGTTATGAATTAACATTTGGAGAGTAAAAGGGCAGATGTTAGTTGTTGTGTTGGTGCTAAATTTAAGTTAGTTTACAAGTCGTGTGCTGATATAATCATTTGGTTCAGGAAGTGCACGTTAAATACCTCAAATAATAATAATAAAAAATTATCCATGCAACAATTAAGTTCTAAAGGATGACCATGTATGACCAAAATTTAATTAAAAATTGGTCAAATTATTCAACATTTGTCAAGTAGTTCAGACACAATGGAAGAATGCATAAGCCTCTTATTTATGAATTGAAGAAAAAAGGCCAAATTTAAAAAAAGGATCTAAGTAAGGCTTCTTGATTTGAAATTGTCAAAGAATTTTTATTTGCTTGAATTTGTTTACTTATAGCCAACTATTAGGTTTATCTCATTAAAAGAAAACAAGATTAGATTCTAAAATGACCATCTAATGTTTCTTTTTAAAATCTTCAATAACCTATTTAGGGCACTGTCTGCCATATAAGCTGGCTAATATTTTATTCGATGTAAAATGTAAATGATTGTAAAGTATAATTTGCAGGTATTAACAGATTTTGCATGTTGGGCACCAATCGCATTCTTCAGTGGCACAGCTCTGGCTGGGTATCCTCTGATTGACGTCACTCGCTCCAAGATCCTGCTTGTGTTCTTCTACCCTCTGAACTCTTGTGCCAACCCTTACCTTTATGCAATACTCACTGCACAGTATAGAAGAGACCTCTTCATTCTTCTTGCCAGGTACACTTGATACTTCTAGCCAATCAACACACTAACAATGTCGAAAATGGCATTTTATCAGACTATTTCTACTACTTATCCAAATAAAGAGAAATGTGAAAAAAATACAATACTAGAGCAAATTATACCACCCTAACAAAAATAAATTTTATACAAAAGGGTGGTAGACATAATGTGGTATTTATATAAAATAGTGAATTAATGTAAGAAATAACTGGTTAAATAAACAATAATGTAATTAATATTGAAATAGTAAAATATAAAGAAATAAGAACTAGACATGTGCAAAGGACTCCTTTTTAAAAACTTCAAATTGCAGACTGAACCTTGGAATGTCACAAGTAAACTGGATCTATTAGCAAGTTTTTAGTGTTTTTAAAATATTCAAGTTTAACAATTACATGAATGGATATAAGGTTATTTGTAACAGAGCACCCGGTAGGCTAAATCATGTTTTAAATTAGGAGGGATAGCCAGCACACTTACCTTGGTGATACTGGAGTAGAAATTGTTAAATTAGGGGGATAGCCAGCACACTTACCTTGGTAATACTGGAGTAAAAATTGTTAAATTAGGAGAGATAGCCAGCACACTTACCTTGGTGATACTGGAGTTGAAATTGTTAAATTAGGAGGGATAGCCAGCACACTTACCTTGGTGATACTGGAGTAGACATTGTTAAATTAGGGGGATAGCCAACACACTTACCTTGGTGATACTGTAGTAGAAATTGTTAAATTAGGAGGGACAGCCAGCATACTTACCTTGGTGATACTGGAGTAGAAATTGTTAAATTAGGAGGGATAGCCAGTACACATACCTTGGTGATACTGGAGTAGAAATTGTTAAATTAGGAGGGATAGCCAGCACACTTACCTTGGTGATACTGGAGTAGAAATTGTTAAATTAGGAGGGATAGCCAGCACACTTACCTTGGTGATACAGGAGTAGACATTGTTAAATTAGGAGGATAGCCAACACACTTACCTTGGTGATACTGGAGTAGAAATTGTTAAATTAGGGGGGATAGCCAACACACATACCTTGGTGATACTGGAGTAGAAATTGTTAAATTAGGAGGGATAGCCAGCACACTTACCTTGGTGATACTGGAGTAGAAATTGTTAAATTAGGAGGGATAGCCAGCACACTTACCTTGGTGATACTGGAGTAGACATTGTTAAATTAGGAGGGATAGCCAGCACACTTACCTTGGTGATACTGGAGTAGAAATTGTTAAATTAGGGGGGATAGCCAGCACACTTACCTTGGTGATACTGGAGTAGAAATTGTTAAATTAGGGGGGATAGCCAACACACTTACCTTGGTGATACTGGAGTAGAAATTGTTAAATTAGGAGGGATAGCCAACACACTTACCTTGGTGATACTGGAGTAGAAATTGTTAAATTAGGAGGGATAGCCAACACACTTACCTTGGTGATACTGGAGTAGAAATTGTTAAATTAGGAGGGATAGCCAACACACTTACCTTGGTGATACTGGAGTAGAAATTGTTAAATTAGGAGGGATAGCCAGCACACTTACCTTGGTGATACTGGAGTAGAAATTGTTAAATTAGGAGGGATAGCCAGCACACTTACCTTGGTGATACTGGAGTAGAAATTGTTAAATTAGGAGGGACAGCCAGCATACTTACCTTGGTGATACTGGAGTAGAAATTGTTAAATTAGGAGGGATAGCCAGTACACTTACCTTGGTGATACAGGAGTAGAAATTGTTAAATTAGGAGGGATAGCCAACACACTTACCTTGGTGATACTGGAGTAGAAATTGTTAAATTAGGAGGGATAGCCAGCACACTTACCTTGGTGATACTGGAGTAGAAATTGTTAAATTAGTAGGGATAGCCAACACACTTACCTTGGTGATACTGGAGTAGAAATTGTTAAATTAGGAGGGATAGCCAACACACTTACCTTGGTGATACTGGAGTAGAAATTGTTAAATTAGGAGGGATAGCCAGCACACTTACCTTGGTGATACTGGAGTAGAAATTGTTAAATTATGAGGGATAGCCAACACACTTACCTTGGTGATACTGGAGTAGAAATTGTTAAATTAGGGGGGATAGCCAGCACACTTACCTTGGTGATACTGGAGTAGAAATTGTTAAATTAGGAGGGATAGCCACACTTACCTTGGTGATACTGGAGTAGAAATTGTTAAATTAGGAGGGATAGCCAGCACACTTACCTTGGTGATACTGGAGTAGACATTGTTAATTAGGAGGGATAGCCAACACACTTACCTTGGTGATACTGGAGTAGAAATTGTTAAATTAGGAGGGATAGCCAACACACTTACCTTGGTGATACTGGAGTAGAAATTGTTTATCTAGAACAATAAAAAACACACAAACACATTTTAAGTACAAGCTTTCACTGTCACAGACAGCTTCATCAGGTCAAGAGAGTCGAGTGATGCTCTTGGTTGAACTGCAAGGTTGACTGTCCACAGCTGACTGTTTTCAGTTATGATATCACTGTATAGATGGCAGCACTTTGAATAACTAAATAAATAGATAGATAAAAACACTACATACTGTATTATTACTTAATGTAATAATAAGTGTGCTGGTTGGAAGGAGGAGGAATTCTAGGTTGAGGTCAGGCGACTTGTCTGATTTGATAATCTATTTGATGGCTGTTCCATATCCTTAGTTGTGACGGGTTGCATATTTCTTTTTCGAGGATTTGACCACCTTGGTTGTATAACAGTGATTAAGTCCAGATTATGGGTTTCGGCATGTGATGCTACAGACTTTATCTAGTTTTTTTATTGTTCTAGCTAAACAATGTCTATCTCCAGTATCGCCAATTTAAGTGTGTTGGCTATCCCTCCTAATTTAACATTTTACTCCAGTATCACAGTAATGTGTTGTATCCCCCTAATTAACAATTCTACTCCAGTATCACCAATAAGTGTGTTGGCTATCCCTCCTAATTTAACAATTTCTACTCCAGTATCACCAAGGTAAGTGTGTTGGCTATCCCCCCTAATTTAACAATTCACTCCAGTATCACCAAGGTAAGTATGTTGGCTATCCCCCCTAATTTAACAATTTCTACTCCAGTATCACCAAGGTAAGTGTGTTGGCTATCCCCCTAATTTAACAATGTCTACGTCACAGTATGTATCTCTTATCTCACCAAGGTAAGTTGTTGGCTATCCCCCCTAATTTAACAATTTCTACTCCAGTATCACCAAGGTAAGTGTGTTGGCTATCCCTCCTAATATTTAACAATTTCATACTCCAGTATCACCAAGGTAAGAATGCTGGCTATCCCTCCTAATTTAACAATTTCTGCTCCAGTATCACCAAGGTAAGTGTGCTGGCTATCCCCCCCTAATTTAACAATTTCTACTCCAGTATCACCAAGGTAAGTGTGTTGGCTATCCCCCCTAATTTAACAATTTCTACTCCAGTATCACCAAGGTAAGTGTGTTGGCTATCCCTCCTAATTTAACAATTTCTACTCCAGTATCACCAAGGTAAGTGTGTTGGCTATCCCCCCCTAATTTAACAATGTCCACTCCAGTATCACCAAGGTAAGTATGTTGGCTATCCCCCTAATCTAACAATTTCTACTCCAGTATCACCAAGGTAAGTGTGTTGGCTATCCCTCCTAATTTAACAATGTCTACTCCAGTATCACCAAGGTAAGTTTGTTGGCTATCCCCCCTAATTTAACAATTTCTACTCCAGTATCACCAAGGTAAGTGTGTTGGCTATCCCTCCTAATTTAACAATTTCTACTCCAGTATCACCAAGGTAAGAATGCTGGCTATCCCTCCTAATTTAACAATTTCTGCTCCAGTATCACCAAGGTAAGTGTGCTGGCTATCCCCCCCTAATTTAACAATTTCTACTCCAGTATCACCAAGGTAAGTGTGTTGGCTATCCCTCCTAATTTAACAATTTCTACTCCAGTATCACCAAGGTAAGTGTGCTGGCTATCCCTCCTAATTTAACAATTTCAACTCCAGTATCACCAAGGTATGTGTGTTGGCTATCCCTCTTATTTTAACAATTTCTACTCCAGTATCACCAAGGTAAGTGTGCTGGCTATCCCTCCTAATTTAACAATTTCTACTCCAGTATCACCAAGGTAAGTGTGCTGGCTATCCCTCCTAATTTAACAATTTCTACTCCAGTATCACCAAGGTAAGTGTGTTGGCTATCCCCCCTAATTTAACAATTTCTACTCCAGTATCACCAAGGTAAGTGTGTTGGCTATCCCCCCTAATTTAACAATTTCTACTCCAGTATCACCAAGGTAAGTGTGCTGGCTATCCCTCCTAATTTAACAATTTCTACTCCAGTATCACCAAGGTAAGTGTGTTGGCTATCCCCCCTAATTTAACAATTTCTACTCCAGTATCACCAAGGTAAGTGTGCTGGCTATCCCTCCTAATTTAACAATTTCTACTCCAGTATCACCAAGGTAAGTGTGTTGGCTATCCCCCCTAATTTAACAATTTCTACTCAGTATCACCAAGGTAAGTGTGTTGGCTATCCCCCCTAATTTAACAATTTCTACTCCAGTATCACCAAGGTAAGTGTGTTGGCTATCCCCCCTAATTTAACAATTTCTACTCCAGTATCACCAAGGTAAGTGTGTTGGCTATCCCCCCTAATTTAACAATTTCTACTCCAGTATCACCAAGGTAAGTGTGTTGGCTATCCCCCCTAATTTAACAATTTCTACTCCAGTATCACCAAGGTAAGTGTACTGGCTATCCCTCCTAATTTAACAATTTCTACTCCAGTATCACCAAGGTAAGTGTGCTGGCTATCCCTCCTAATTTAACAATTTCTACTCCAGTATCACCAAGGTAAGTTTGCTGGCTATCCCCCCTAATTCAAACAATGAATGGATATAAAAATTAACTTTAAAAATGCAGCAAAATACAAGATATAATTGCAAAACGAATATATTAAAATTTACTAAAAAACAATGGTGCACCTTAGGGGACATTTGATCTCCCCAACTTAAATAATCTGAATGTACATATATAATATTTCACACTTAGAATGTGTCTGTCAAATGTACAGGCTATATTTTAAGACTAGACTTACAACTTAAGCATGATTTTAAAAGGCTTAACGTTTCACACAAAATTAACAATTGAAAAAAAAATCACTTTAACACATTGTCTTCATGACCACTTGAATTATTTTTCATTTTATTTTATTTGCATCGAATCTTACTACCTTTTTAGGTTATGCGCATGTGTATTAATTACACTAATGAGTTAGGGATGAGGAGGGTTGTAAACCCCTGTATCTCTGCCATTGGCAATCTAGTCTAATGCGAGAGTGACTCCTTAGACCATGCAGCCACCAAATCAGGTTTTCCAGGGTGCCTATGATCTGGAAAGTCAAGGGGGGAAAAAAGACAGGGAAAGCCAGGAAAACATTATTTTTCGTATCTACTGTGTCACAAGCCACTGCCCCAATGAAGAAAGCTGAGGGGCACTTACCATGCTCAAACTTGCTGTACGACAAGTTTTGGTAGCATTTTATTTCAGAAGGTGAACGCAGAAATCTCCTGGCCTGCACATGACAATTCTTTTAACTTTAGCGGTCCATTGTTTTCGTTCTTGTTCAAGGTTTGGCATCGTTATCGTTGGATACAGTGAATTAGGACTGATTCGGCTACACCAGCAATGTCTAACAAAAAAGCAGTTTTTAACCAGCTCTGGCTAAGCCCAGAGCATTTTCCTGAATTCTCATACTGGATCAGTGACGTTGAAAGTAATAAGTTGCAGGCATTTGGTAAAGTGTGCAAACAAATTATAAACCTAAGTAATATGAGAAAGCAAGCAGTAGCTTCCCATGCAAAAGGACCAACTCATATCAAAACTCTTGAAACTTTGACAAATTAGCGCTCTTTTAAACTGTTTTCTCAAAAAAGTCAAGTGATTCAAGTTCATCGAGCTCCCCAGTTTTAACAGAATCTCTGACACACAAAGACATTCTACCTAGTGGTGATTCGACTGGTTGCTCGAAGAGTTTTTCTGTTTCATCGGAAATAGTAAAGCCACGAAAGGTGTTGCCAAAAGTGAAAGTGGTGTAATGCCTCGAAGAAACCCTAAAAATGTTGTTACAAAAGATGATATAACAGGACAGAAGTCATTTGGGCCTAGCAAGTTGTTGACAAAAAAAGTATTTCAATTTGTGCAATAATTTACGTACAATTTTTCAGTTTATTTCCTGAGTGTTCCATCACCAGTTCTTTTAATCTTGGCGGAGACAAGACTGCATATTTCACTGTGCATGGCTTTGCTCTATTCTTTCATAACAATTTACTGGACCACCTAAAATCATGTAACAACTTTGTAATTTGTTTTGATGAAGCTTTGAATAGAGTTATTCAAAGAGGACAAGTGGACATTGTAATCAGGTACTAGGATCATTTGTTACTTAAACAGTGTGTTTTTCGATAGAAGAACCGCTGAAGAATTACTGAAGCATTTTCTGGATGGTATTTCTCCTCTTCCACTCTCTAAGTTGATACAAGTGTCAATGGATGGCCCAAATGTCAATTTAAAGTTTATAACACTTGTTCAGGAACACATCAAATCTGTCACAGACAATGAAGTATGTAGTTTGCTAAATCTGGGAACATGTGGGCTTCATGTTGTTCATGGTTCCTTGAAAACAGGAGTGGAGTCTGTTGATTGGGATATAAGTAGCTTATTGCGTCACATGTACTACCTGTTCACTGACTCTCCAGCTCGTCGAGCATTGTTTACCTAGTTGACAGGATGTGCATCTTTTCCATTGAAGTTCTGTAATGTGCGATGGTTAGAGAATGCAAAGTGCTTTAAAAGGGCATTACAAATTTGGGACCATGTTGATAAATTTCTCAACGAAGCAAAACTTCCTAAAACAAAACCTGTAGAGACACTGAAAAGAGCAGCCTGTGATCCATTCCTAAAGTGTAAACTAGCTTTCTGCAAGACAATTGCAGATGAATGTCAGCCTTTCCTGCAATGGTTCAAGACATCAAAACCAATGACTCCATATTGTTTTGAAGCTGTAAAGAAACTTCTAAGATACCTTATAAATCATTGCGTGAAACCTGATCTGATGAAGTGCACAGGTCCAAAGTTACTGTCTATTGACAGACACACAAAAATCATAAAATTTGATCCTTATCAATAATATTGACACCCGCCTCGGTGGCGTAGTTGGCTAACGCGCTTGTCGCTTTGAGCTCGACTGCTGAGGACGGGGAGATCAAGGTTTGAATCTCGGTTGGGTGAACTGGGGGTGGTTTTTCCTAAATGGTTTTCCACTCTCTCTCCAGGCAAATGCGGGTTCACTTCCTCTAATTCAACCCTCCCAATTCCTAATCCATTAGCGTAATTAGTACTTAAAGCGTATAACCCGAACAAGTAGTAAGACGCGGTGCTAAATATTATATTATTAAATAATATTGACATAAGAAACGTTTGTTAGGGAAAACTATTATCACAGTAACAGAAATACAAAAATCAGAATTTCTACATAAGTGCCGCAGTATGTTAACCACCATGATCTCAAAACTACAAGAAAGAAGTACCTTAAAACAGAAAACTTTGAGAGGTTTGTCTTCATTGGATCCTTGTGTTATTCAATATTTACCTCATTTGGGCCAGAAGAAATTTTCTTTTCTTTTGGAGGAACTCAACCATGCCAACATCACAAATGATGTTCTGTCTGAAAATGCCAAGAAATAAGACTTGCATTTGTGCAGCCTCCAAAAATCTCAGCTTCAAGAAATATTTTGTCCTTGTGATCGATCTGTTTAGTGATGAAGTAGGACTTTACACTATTTATGGTAGCTTTCTAATAGAAGATGCAAACTACAAACATCTTTGAGAAGTAATAAATATTTGCCTTGTCTTGTCACATGGGAATGCAACTGTTGAAGGTGGTTTTTCAGTCAATAAATCTTTACTGGTTGAAAATATGCATGAAAAAACAGTCACTGCACAGCGTCACATTCATGATGAGATAGCAGAAGCAGGAGGGATTAAAAACATACACATTAGGAAAAATATATTGGATTACGTGAGAGGTGCTCGGAGACGCTTTCGTGAATACTCAAAGAAGAGGGCAGGTAGAAAGGGGGAAATTAGGTATAGGGTACAAGTTAAGGATTTAGAAGGAGAAAGTAGAATGATGGCAACTGAAGAGAAATTAGAAGCAATAGGAGTGGAGTTGCAAGAACTGAAGACGAAACAGCCTTCACTTTATTTAAAATAGAATGGTTTCTTATTGTTTGGCTATAATGATAATTTTAATTTAAAAAGATTTATGACGAGACATGAATAATATGAAAGCAGACAGTTTCTCCTGTTGTGAGATATATGTAGTATGTTCTTAGTGGCCGGTTATTTAGTATGTATTTCTGCACATGATACCAAAGTGAATCAAGTTTGTTACAACTTTTTGATAGGGCTAGACATATTTAATTATTTTTCCATCATTATCCCTGAACTGGCAAGACGTCTGCTTTCTTATTCTTCCATGAGAGGTGAGGCAAGGTCGGCTGTAGGGGAGGAAGAGGCCGAAATAAATGTAACTTAGAAGCCTTAACCTTTAACTTACATTCAGTTTGCAATTAATAATACTATATTTCCCTTTTTCACCATGATTTTCATTATTTATTGCAAAAGGACTTTCCTCCAAAGAAACTGGTTGAACTTCTACTTCAAAATCAATGGTGAAGCAAGAGGAAATGATCTGCAGAATGTGCATAATTCTTGTCAGGTACCTTCCAAGTAAAAAGTGACTGCTGCATCTTTTGAAAGTCACAATCCAAAACATTTTTTTGATTAAGATAAGGACCTCTTCATGTCTTTAAGTTGTGATTATTCTCTCGTCCTCCTTAATACCAAACATCCATTTTTCATCTTATTAATACTTTCAGGAATCATGACTTATTCTGCTGTCTTTCCTTGTAAATCCTGGTGCATTTTGTTGCTGTATGAGCCTGTCCACACAACCTTTTACACAAATGATACTAAGACTTTAAGGAACCTTTTATAACTTCCATACCTAGGCGTTTGAACAAATATTTAATTTATTTTAGGCCACCATTTCACCATTTGACATATATAATGTATGCTATTCTTAAATTCATAATACACAACTAAATTAAACATCGAGATTTGTAGGACTCAAAAGTTCACAAAACACATAATTATGTAATTTTCGAGGTTGATCACTCGCCTTGTTCAGCCTAGTTGCACTGTACAAATGACCTTGAAACTGTTGCCCTAGATATGGAGTGTGCACTAAAGTCGCCCAGCAGTACAAGATTACGTACTCTCTCCCAACAACCAACAATTCGAACCCAATACCTCTGATCACACGAGGAGTGGACATCACCACCACCACCACCAACTTGATAGAAGAGACTCGGTTGAACGACACCAGATTGGTTCCCAGTGTTGCCAATGACATGGGGGCTACCAATCATTTGGTCAACGAAATCACTACCACCACTAACGAGGAAGTTTTTGTGTGAATATTATGATCTGTAAGGACAGTCAGCTATCTTACAATAGACACATGAGTTTACAGAGGATAAAGAAAGATTAAAATTATTTTCAAAAGTGCATTCAAACCGAAACATGTTTTTTTTAAGGTATTAAATATCATACAAACCTGAGAGATCCAGATTTTTAATAATTCATAGTTTTTAAAGTTTTATATCTTGATAGGTTGCCTTTGCAAAGCTTTAGGCAAGTACAACCATTTCACTACTCTCATGTTATTTAAATGAAGTAACTATGACAGTTTTTATTTTAATACTAGAGTACTAGTATGTTTTTATATTTATTTAAAATATTTACTTTTATTTACCACTGTGTGAGTAAAGAATTAATTGAGAAAGAGAAGCTATTATATTTATATGATGTGTGATAAATAAAGGTTTACTTGACAAAATAAATTGAACAAATGCTAATGAATGGAGGATTATGAGTGATATTATTATGGTTTTAAAACTGTGTTAATAGTTTACAAACAAGTCACTAAAAGTATTATAATATAATATAAAATTATGTATTATAATGGCAGTTTATTGTAAATTTTAATATCCTTTATTTATGTCTTCAACACTTTATTAACTTATGTATTGTTAGGACCTTATTATTCAGGCTGTCACTAGACTATTCTATATTCAGCTGTCAAGAGGAACTACACTAGCAATTGTTGGGAAATATAATAAAATTTATATTTTAGTGTACACTGTCCTTGCATGAATAAGTTCCTATTAGATAGCCAAATACAGAAACAGTAATTAACAGTATTTTTAATAGTAATAAACAGTATTGAACAGGAATTATCGGCAGTAAAAAATTAGATTTCTGGCCCACTTTAAACAATAATGTGTAACTAACAGAATTAAATGATAAAAAGTTTAATACTAAATGCTACTAACAGGAAGTGGTAGGAAAGATTATTGAGTCTAATACTAAATTAAAGAAAAAACACAGTAAACAATTAATGTATTATTAACTGAAAGTACCAGACAATATTAAAGGGTAATTTTAGTGTTATCTATCAAGAACAAGTAGGAATTATCATTATACTTTATATTTATATGTTTCTATCCAGCTTTCTATTGTACTTTATAGTATAATGAATATATAATATAATTAGAACTTGAATTAATTCAAGGCTTTGACAAGGTACACAAGCTTATTATATCGAGGTATAATGTGATTAAGTAAAAATAATAAATTTGTATGATTGTTTAGAATGTTCATCAGAAAATGTTGATATTTGAATACCAGTATTCCACACTAACAAATAAACCAACTAATTTCAACCTAGATTAATTAATTCATTCAAATTAGATTAAATAACATCAAAATTTGTACAACCTATTGGTTATTTTATTTTTTATTTAGCACCGCGTCTTACTACCCGTTCAGCTTATATGCTTTATAAGTGATTCATTTGGTTGTAAGATTTACTTTTCTCTAATAGCAAAAACATTAAATACTTGGTATAAGAAAATTTTTATAAGTTTACCCTGATTTAATTAAATGGGACAGTTAATTCAAATTGGTTTTATATAATTTGATTAAATTTGTTCAAATATTCACAGCAAATTTTAACATAGAATACAAATTGTTATAATCTAAAAAATGAAAAAACTTAAAACTAAATTTTAAAACTTTTTTTTTATTAAAATAAAAGTAATGGCACACATACAACTTGGGAATAATTATTTCTTATCGCCAAACTTTATTTATTCTAGTTGATAAATTTTAGAATTTTCTCAAACTTTAGGAATAAGCCATACATTCCTCATCATGCATTATAACAGTGTTAAAAACTTCTAATGAAGCTTATTTGATTGATTGTTGATTCTTCCTCAATTTACGAGAGTTCCTACCAAATTCTAATGTTACTTACTCATTCCTTATTGTATGTATTCACTGTTAGGTTCATCCTATACACGGTATGAGAGGTGGTGACAGCTACCACAAGCTCTTTATTGTAAACAGTGACTGACAGTGATTAATCTCAAACTATTCAAAAATAATTATTTGCCATTATATTGACATTGCTTACTTTCGGTCAATGTTTGCAATAAATAACCTTCTGTTAGGTGCCACCTCTACTAACATAGAGAGGTTGTATCTATGCTTTTAAGTTTCTAGTGAATTTATAAGCCATTCACGAGCTAAGTTTACCTGGATGACAGCTCGAAATGTTACTAGAAGTAATCCCTAATATATCACTACGCCAACAGCTGACATCTATCACTTTGGATGACTGTAATGAAAACAGATGGTAATATATTAATGGGATAGTTAACCACAGTAATTTAGGCCAATATTATTTATATATATTATTTATTTATCGTTTTATTTCACTTAAAAAATATATTAACACCACTTTCACAAAAACTTCTAACGAACATATCTTCAAAATGGTAACTGACGAATCTAAACCATATGATTGAACATAATGGCAAACAAGTTTTTTACAATGATGCAGACACGCAATTGATGAAAATATTTTATTCAGTTAAATATTTCAAAATACGATAAAATAATCATAAAATCATTTATTGTATGTAAAAAAAATGACAACAATTTTCTCTTTTCCTAGTAAATACGATGCCTGTATTAAAAGATATTGACGTGAGCACTATATCACACAAAATCATTAACGTTCCAAAACGAAAAATAAGTACTTTTAATTATGTTTAAAATATTGTTTCAAGTTGGATAAAAAGAAATTATTTAAAAAAATGAAATAGTATGAGAAAACTTAAGTTTACGTTATTTTAAATGTAATATATAACAGGTAATTAAAGATCTTTACATTTATAACAAAACTGTGATTTTTTTACAAGTGTTGGCAACACAAAACCTAAACATATGATTTTCGAACTGTCATCCAGGTAAAAACCTATCATGAACGGAATATAATGTTCATTTATCCCAGTTCCAATTAAATTATTTAAATATATTTGTAATATAATAACTGTATTTAAATATATTTCCACAACAATGCTCTACCACAAGCTATTCAGTATCCGTCCCATGCTCAAGGTCACTCTTCACTTGGAGTTTAAGGTATACTCTATGCTATATGTATACTTAGAGTTCTGAGAACCACAAACACCCAATGAGTCATGGGACTCATTAGAGTCACTTGTACATGATAAGTGGAAATTCTCTCTTGTTAACCATTGCTCATTCCTACAACCCTGTAAAAATTGTTTTATTTTTAGTTAAATTTAGTTTTTTGAATCTCACTTTTCGATGATATTTCGTGTTTATTTAAAATTACATGTTATCTCAGGTGTTTAAGTATTATTTACATATTGAGACAATGTATAAAAAATTAAAATTTATTATTGCAACCTTTTATATTGGTTTTAAAATTCTTTTTCAAATCTGTCTGCATATTTCACAATTTTTTAGCTTAAAGTTAGCTTACACTACAACAAAATTAAATTACAGCATGGTCAAAATTCCTGCCTAATTTCTTCTTTAGGAGGATTTCGTGCAACAGGACTTTTTTTTTTTTTTTTTTTGCTTTTCAAAAAACACTGTAAATCATATCTAAAAAGTACTTGATTACATCTTTGTATGGCACTTTTTGCTTTATCGCGTCTCACCATTTTAACGGGGTTCTACTCATTCGTCCTTGTTAGAAACTAATAAATGTATTGTTAATTCTTACTCACTCTTATATGTATGTGCGTGATTCAATGTGTCATTCTGTGCTGTTATTTCATTACATCTACAATCTGTGGAAATCATGTTGTGATAGCAACTTGATTTATAAATTATTACAGAATAAAACATTTTGTAAACAAGTGTTGGTGTTCTTAGTTTCTATTGAATGATGGTACAGATCTTATATTTAGTAATGAAGTAATGAATATTGATACTTCTTCTCCCCTGAGTCTGGCTTCTGGTCAGACTACACACATCTATTAATTATGATAATGTGGTAAAGATTGACAAGGTGGAATGTAGTAGAAATATACTAACATTTGCGAGAAGGCAAGTTGGGAAACTATTTATGAAAAACCTCCTTAGTAAACCCAGCAAGGATTTGAACCGTGACCTCCCTTTTGCTAGCAAACCAAATGAGCTCAATATTTAGACCCTGGGACCATTAAGATAAACTATTGGTACAATCACTTGATAAAGATATTTCAAATCTTTCAATAGAAGGGAAAAATCCCACAGATAAATAATGTCATTCCTTGCATTTAAAAGATAAATAAAAGGATACAATTCAAAGCTACCTCAGCCAAATTAGTTAATTTAACGAGCTTTGTAATGTAATGCTTGATACGAACATTCCATTACAAAGTTCTGATGGGCGAATGTTCACTTGAATGCCCTAACAGTGCTCTGGTTTATTTCTCGTTCTAGAAAAAATGTCAGACCTACCAGTCGTGAGTGAGAGTTTTTGGGAGTACGGATCCTGCCTTGGTGAGACAACAATTTGAAAGCTCTGTCTAGCAACAGTTATTGTTGCAACACCCTCCACTGTCCCTGTAGAAAGGCCCTTAAAATACGTGAAAGGGGGGATGTGCATACATGAAATTTTCATCAACAAATTTAAAGAGCAAATATTTAATCAGGAATTTTAATCATCTTCAAAAACAAATAGACAAGAGATAATGCCTTAATTCAAACTTCCAGTAGCTACTATCCATAAAGAAAACATTGCATCTGAAACTAACTTCTTAACTGACTTACGGTCTTCCTATCATGTACAGAAGATAGTATAATAATATATACAAATTTTTCCAACAAAATTTAAGGTAATAATTTTAATACAATTATATTCAATGAAATCTAAGCCTTCAATTTACATTAACTCAAAGTATAATCATTAAAATAAAATGACACAGAATAAACGCTAAAAATAGCGAACAACAAGTGTTGATAACTAACTCTAACAATTTGCAACGTATGACAATCATACTGACACCTAAACAATATTTGAAGAGTAAACAAAGCTAAAGCCAGGCCAATCCCATTGCGTTGACTAAGACACGCCAAATTATAAATACGGTTTCATTCCCGACACCTTAATATCCTAGAAAACAGTTTAATAATATTGAAAGCATAGTTACAGCCTGTCTAACTCCATGACCCTGATTACATTGATACATAATATGCAATAAAAGATCTATTTATATTAAACAAATTAAATTTCCGTCTTATTCCTTCATGACCCTGATACATAATAAGCAAATAAAGAAGTTTATCTCTATTAAACGAATGAATTTCTCGGTCCATCTCCATACCTGAACCTATGATGCTACAATGTTACAATGAAAATAAAACACGGTTAACAATTCACATTTCTGCCATTGGACAAACAGGTAATGACTGCCTCTTGGAGAAAATCAATCATTACTGCCCAATCTCACAACTTAAGTTTCTTTCTATCAGAATTCATTAGGAGAAAGTGTAAAACGCACCATGCAACTTCCTGAAAGAGGAAACCAAAAAACACAAAAGGGAGAAAATGAAAACTGATAGAGGAAAATAGGACACTTAGAAAGAATATAACTTTCAAACATAATAAAGGAAAAATGTCACCAAACGGCTATATTAAAATTAACTTTGAAACGAGAGGTGACCTGGCGTTCTAGGGGTAATGTATCAGACTTTTGTTTTAAGGGTGCAGGGTTCAAATCCTGGTCCCGGCACAGATTTATCTGATCACCTCTGACAAAGTGTGTACCTTTACGCTTTGTGAATGTGTGGTTCGGAACCCAAGTTAAACTGTAGGCGTCCTCTGATTTCCACCACCATTCTCATGTATCATCCATACCATCTGGGGATAATGGTGCCCAACTTCTGAAATAATCCCTTCATAATCCAGGAGAGCAGAGGTAAGATTAGGTTGAATAACCAAGATCTAGAGCATAAATAGGATAAAAGGGTGAGGCCTAAACACTTACCAGAAACTGTAGGCCTCAAAATCCACAACAAAACACATAATTATAAATTTTCAGGGTTCTTCAGCAGAAGAGAGTAGAACAGAGCCTGGACTAATAGCAGCATGGCTTGAGGTTGATCATGGTCACTTAGGTAATGTTGTTGGTTCAAAATAGACTTAGACTTGGATTCTGCAGTTGTCTATTCAAACTTGTGTCTTTACTCTTCGTAGATGGATAGATAGAGTGTAATATTTATGTTATATTATCAGAATAAAATGAGATCACGTGGAGTTCTCAGCGATCAGGCAGGGTAGACTGACAGATAATTGGTGTTTGTTTTTCATTTTCTACAATTCTGCCATATATAGTTACTGCTATATTCCTGAGGTGTTACACGGAATTACAGAACTAAAATAATTTTACAAGTTAAACATTTACATGAAAAAGTGTTTCATTATCAATGTTTTCCTTGTGCTATTCTCCATATTACCTTTATTCATAATCCCAACACAGGTAAGAAAGGGGTATTTCGGAAACCAGTTTCCATAATTTGTTTGGGCAAATAGCGGCTAAAGGGAGAGGTTTTGTGGAAATTGTTAAATATGAGATATTTTTAATTTTTATATTTAGTTATGTGTTAAGGTTGTTTTTTATCCATGTATTCCAGCAGTTTCTTGTAACTTCAATCGATCCTTGTGTACCACTGTATGCCTGACACTCTAAAACTATTACATCCCACAGTTTTTCGATGACCCCCTAAACTTGCAAAATGAGCCGAAGACTCTGGAGGCCCTGCCTCTGAGGGGTACATTCGCCTTAGCCATGAAAAGGACAGTTTGTACCAGATGTGTAGACAACCCACAACATAGGACATGTTAAATACAATAATTTGATATTGAAGGTTGCAGTTTTAATACAAATACTGACATTATTACTTTTCTATGTGGTTTTATTCACCTATCAAGGAAACATGTAACTTCTCTCTTAAAGTTAAACATATCATAGAACAGTAGGACACGTTTCTGGGTTGGAGAGTTGTACATTCTGACACTAGTTACATACAAAATCATATTTATTGATTGGATAGCAATAAAATTAGAGACAAATTTATTTGTATTGGTATTTTAAATATGAATTTACAAAATTAGTTGCTATAAGATTTAAGTGTATACAATCATATCTAAGTTGTCATTATATTTTTGAGTTATTTTATGATTTTCTATGGCAAGCTCATATAAAACAAATATCCGGTATTAACAGATATTAGGGTTCAAAACTATTTCCAGCCTAATTAATAGCAGAAGAAACAACCAAGCGGTCAGTATAATGATTACTAAGAATAAACAAGGACAGAGATAGTGTCATTGCCTTGTTGAAGAGAGTTGTTTTATGAATGAGCAGGGACTAAGTTTTCGTCAAGTGGATTGTCCCCTTCCACTTCATCCTTGACTCGGTCTTGTTCCTCCTCACTGTCTGTGTCTGCGTCAGCGCCAGGATGGTGCGATACGAACCTTTGTGGCTCCACCCCTTTATGTGATCCAGGCTTTTGCCAAACTTTCTGTGTACTCTGAAAATATAATCAATCAGTTGGACGACAGCTATACACACAGGTCTGGAGAATGTGTTATGTGGAGGTAATTAACAAACTAACACATGACTTAGCTTTGACTTTGATTTGAAAGTAAGATTCCAGATTAGATGATTAAAAAGCTTAGCCCCCCCCCCCCCAAATAATTTATAAAGTTGAAACACACATTTAGTTTTTTTTTTTTATACTTTTATTCCATCAAAAATTAGTTTTAATGTAAAAAAGATGCTTAAATTATTACATTTTGTAATAGTAACTTGTATCATTTTAAGAAAAAAATATTAATTATGATTGAAATATAGAATTTTGTAAATTATATTTAATACCTAAATTTACATAGTTATAGAAAGCATAATATTTGTATCCAGCTCTAAACTTTTTAAAAAATATCGTAACATCAATTTGCTGAATGTTACTGCACAACTTTGAAAGCTGCTGAAATAATCGACAGAAAAGGTCAGGTCTGGTGTCATTTTTCTTCTTCTGTAGCTAGTTCCCAGATCATCTCATAGGGCCTTTCCTTGATATAAAATCATTTATAGCAAATGCTATTTAATTTTCCCGATAGCTTGGTTTCACACATGCACATGCGCTATGAAGGAGTTCACTTTCATCTGATAGTGGAGACCAACTCCACATAACTGGTTTCACAAAGTAGTGGTGCTCTCACTGATGGAAGTGGGATCAATTTTGTTCCATTTTAATCAAAAATAATGTCACATGGTGAAACAATCTTTCTCGTGGCAGGGTTCCACATCCGGCAGACATTGGGGAAATAGCCGACAATAATGCACTTCTGGGTCTAGATCTTTTCCCATTGCGTTCGCCATTCAATACCTTGAACATAGTTCTAGATATCCCCATGTGTGCTGCATGACCTGCCCATTGTAACCTAACAATATCTGGTGATGAGTACACAGAGTATGCAACTCATCATTATGTAGCATGCTCCATGTATATACACACACACTGGTGTCATCACAGGTTCTGACCTGATATCATTTGACACATTTGTGCTTAGTAGCATATACCATACATGTTCCATGACAATTATATGTATGTGTTCGTTCACTTACGTTATTATGTGAGAGTGTATTTCTGATAGTACAGTCAATGTGTTTGCTCATGTACATTCATTAAAATGAACAGTTAACTTTTCCAGGGTAAGCACATTAGATGACGTAGCAGTGAT
This sequence comes from Timema cristinae, assembly GCA_039000515.1. Classification (NCBI taxonomy): domain Eukaryota; kingdom Metazoa; phylum Arthropoda; class Insecta; order Phasmatodea; family Timematidae; genus Timema; species Timema cristinae. Next base: position 57,936,679 of record JBCFYV010011164.1, read on the forward strand.
TAGACCCAGGCGATCCCTCCTCAGCTAAAGGTGGCCGCGTCATTTGAAAGCTTGTTGCTATCTTAATTATTTGCTCATATGTAGCGTACTATCTTTGCACAGACTCTGCATTCAAATATGAAGAATGACTTTAGGCGCGAGACGACTCAGCGGTTAGAGCATTGGTGTACTGAGCCAAGAGTCTCTGGTTTGATTATCGCTCATATATATATATATATATGAGCGATATATATATATATATATATATATATATATATATATATATATATTATATATATATATATATATATGCTTAAGGACTTAAGAATAGAATGTGGCTTTTTTTTCAAATTTACAATTTTTGAAAACATTCCAATTTTATTTTAATGAGCTTAGATTCACCAAATTAACTGTTTCAGACTATATTTTTTTTTATTTAAAGCATAAACCTAGTTTTTTAAAATGGCGATGATTTGATTGATGTATCTTAATAATTAGGACTTGATATACTAACATTTAAATACTTGCAATTGAATGAAATTTAACATTTTCCCTACATTTTAAAGCTTTATAACCCTAAAACGCTTTGACCTAGAAAACTACAATTTGTAAACTGTTCATAGGTTATCATGCTCTATAAACATGTCAAGTTTAAAAACAAATTAAGGTTGGAGGGTCTGTTGATTTCACATGGATGACCCTTTATTAAAATGCCTCCACCTTCCACTATTCTTTCTCCTTTCTTATCCTCTCACTCACATATATCCATACCTAATCCCGCCGTTCTCTTACGGGTTAGGCAAGAAACTGCATATAGCTCCATAAACAACAATTCCATCCTCATTAACTTTCTCCACACTTCCCTAACCTTGCACACTCTTACTTCAACAATATCCATTCACATAATCATGCATGCTCTATTATTATTATTATTATTATTACTCTTAATGTTTCTCTTTTCACATATTCGTCTAAACATCTAGCCACATCTTACATGGCCTAACCCTTCCTTTGGGTCTACACACTCTACCTTCAGATATTTTCCTCGTCATTCGAGCCATACTCATCCTCATTACATGACCAAACCAACAAGGAGTTGTCAGTGGTTGAGTTCTACCGCATCGCACTACCAGGGGGTCTCCCTTTCTCTCCCCAGAATTTAAAAAAAACTCTTAAAAATATGCATTTTTAAGTCATTACTTTGTTCTAAAAACAGAAAAAAAAGTTTTAAATTGCATCATAATGTGATTGTGTTTGAATGAATTTCGTGTTAGTCTTGACAGAGGTACCAAAACGCCGCTATTCCATGTTCTGTCAGAAGTTAAGCACTGGGAGTAGTAATATAAAGGTAGGTCTTGCACTAACATGAGTTGTAGTCCAATGAAAGGAATGGGCTAGCAGAAGTTAGTGAGGTAATACTTACATAGAAGGCACTCTTCATAGCGTGAACCTTTTCTATGTAGAAGTCATAGACGAATGCAGCCATTTGAGCCATATCATCAACAATCTGAGGTTTGCCTGCGGGCGGACTATCCTTGAGACGTTGTGTTGGGTAGGATTCTTGTGGACATGTATACAACTTGAGTGGGCGCGCCATCAGCTGATAAAGGCAGAAAACATGTTATAAACAAGTGTATGGTTTATTTTGGGTGAATTCTCCTTGAGACTTTGTGTATAGTTCCCATGAGCAAGTGGTGTCTAAATGCTCACTGTGAACCAATATGTTTTATCTTAGCTTCACTACATTCTATTGGAGACATTAACTTCAATATGAATAAAACTCACTTCAGGTTGAATAGTCACCATAGACTGAACTACCAACGATGGGGAAATCAGGGTTCAAATCCTGGTCGGGTACTCTACTCTTTTCTCTAAGAACATTTGAGTGCACTTCCTACAAATTCAACCATTCTCAACCCTAGCACATTAGCCTAATTAGTACAAATGTGTGAAACTCAAACGAGTAGCGAGATACAATGCTAAAATAAAACTTTGTGCAGTGATACAAATTTAGACTCAAACCAAATAGGAAAATAAATTAATGAATATTTGGAATACCTAAAACATGATACTTAAGAGAAATTTCTCATAAACTTTCATCATAGAATCAAAATAGTGAGGGTATAAATAAGGGGTTGGCAGTACCAATTATCAATCTTTTAACGCCCAACCCCTTTCCCTCTGCATGTCATCATTGGTTAGCTCTTGGCAAACAGCCTTGTCCCTGTTCTGTTGCTAAGAGGGTAAGTTATGTTAGTTATGTAGGAAATAGAACCAAAAGGGAAAAATTCAAGGGAAGCTATGACTGGGGAAGATTCAAGGAAAGTTAAAACTAGAGAGATTCAAGGGAAGTTAAAACTAGGGAGGATTCAAGGGAAGTTAAAACTAGGGAAGATTCAAGGGAAGTTAAAACTAGGGAAGATTCAAGGAAGTTAAAAATGGGGAGATTCAAGGGAAGTTAAAACTAAGGAAGATTCATTATATCAGTGAGAAAAGGATTCTCTTGTAAAGCAAATAATGTCTTAAGTGCTTGAAAATAGCAGAATCTATCATTAAGTTCTTCTAAAATACCATTTAATTTGCAAATATAAGTGTCTGTTACCAGTTATAAACATCTGTAAAAAAGTGCCTTGTTTAGCAACCACCGAGTGTCCTAAAGTTCAGGAAAGTATTTCTCCTTCTCTTGAAGACATTGTTAGATTTGATACAACAACAAAAACTTGTTTAGTACATTTCTTACTTAGCAAAACCACAATACGTCATTAGGGAACTCTTTGTTCACTCATGAGTTTATCTATGCTTTGAATCACCGGTGTGTTTTTGCCCTTGAGCCAATATATCTGACAATTTTAGAACTACATACTAACATAATGTGTTCAAATGTAAGATACTTGACTGTCAGATGTTCTCGATGAATAATACAATGTATAGGATGTAAATCAGCACTGGGATTCTGGATCTTTTCTTTCCCTTTGAAAGAGAATCGGCATGTCGTTCACGACCATCGACTCTCTTTACGAGCAAAATGCGATTCCGGATCTCCTTTTGACCGACTTTACAATCGACGAGTCTCGTACGCCTCTGAGAAATGTATTGAGGGGTCCAATACCTCACGGTAGGAAGTCAATGATCTCGTTACGTAGGTAAGTAAGTTTTCACGTCATATTATTAATGTTAAATATGTTTAGATTGTGAATTTATGGATTATAATACTACTCTCTCATGTAATAATTATAATAGCTGTGTTCTATTTATATCAAATCCAAAACAAAGTAACGCCGATATTAATATTAAATGAGATAATATAAGCTTGATGTCGAGGTTATGTGCCGCATTGGTTCTAGTAGCTACACAATTATTTTATCATATTTTCACCACAATTTACAACAAATGACTAGAAAAAGAATATCTACCCAAAATAACAAATAGGAGAAAATATTAAAAACACCCAAACATAAACAAATGATTTTTCAAACTAAAAATAAGTCAAAAACTTTCTGTTTCAAATTTCTAGGTTATCTTTTATCTAAATATTTTTTATATTTTAAATAAAGTATTATCTTTTAAGTACAACATTGTAATTGAAATAAGCTTAGCACGAAAAATATTTGATGATTTGCTTAAGCTAGGAATAAATATTTGTGTAGGCCTAAGCAAGTTTGACAAGTGAAAATGTGTATAGGTACTTTATTTTTTATTTGAAATGTTATAAACTCTTATGCTAGGCCTAGGCTATTTTATGCTACAACTAGCTAAACAACAAACTATTTTAATTACATGATCAATTTATTTGTGGCTTTCTATGTTTATTATAATTTTAAACTTAAAATGTAAGCTACACAGTATTGGCTGTAATAATTATGTTGATTAGGAGTTTTATTACAGTAGGTAATTGTTAATTAACAACTTACTATGTGTAGGTACAGTAGCCCCATGGCTTCTTTGGTGCTGACTGACAGCTCACAGCTGACAGCTAAAAGCTTTGAAAAGTTACCAGACCAAATTATGTATCCCTACGCCGAACCATATGATCTGCAAAAACATTTATTTAGCATCTGTCACTTCTGACAGTCAACATTTAGGTATATACCTAAATGTTAACTGTCAGAAGTCAGCTGTGAGCTGTCAGTCAGCACCAAAGAAGCCATGGGGCTACTGTACACATACTATAGCTGCAGAAATCATGGCTGGAGGGTATTTGGGGTGGATTTTGGCTGTGGAAGAAGACATGTTGTGGTGTGAACAATTACGAGTGCAATGGAGAAGATAAGGGATACTTCAGACCCCTTTGATATGCACGAAGAGCAGTTTATAGATTTATTTCGTATCTCTCATGTTATGGCAAGGGATCAGATTGAAGCCTTAAGACATCACTTGCAGAAAGAACACTCTCATGACATTTCTGTGGAAGTACAGGTTTGTTTAAATAGGTCTATGTATAATTCACCCACACCCACCCACACACACACACAGACACACAGAGACACACAGAGACACACAGACACACTAAAATTGATTAACTTGTAACTAGGGGCGAATGTTTAAATTTACATATAAGCCTATAACCTAAACCTGTTGGAAGTAAGCTAGACATTACATTTTGGTTTTTCTTGTGGGATCAATATTTGAATTAAAACTTTTTGGTAGCCAAAAGCGGAACAAAATAAAATAGCTTGTGTTATAGTACCCATAATATAGTGCACATAAAGTATATTTTATTATTTTAAATTTAAAATATATCTAATTTATTACTGCACTGATACACTTTAGAAGACGGAGAAATGAATAATACAGTATAGAGTTTCAAAAGTTTATCCGTGGACATAAACAATTGAAGCAAAACTCTACCAAATCACACAAGATCATGTATATTAACAAACATTCTGAGTTATCTTTGTTGTTTGTGCATATCAATATCTGACTTAATCAATATTTTATATTATCTTGTTAAAATTGGTTATTTTTAAATATTATTTGTACATATTTATCAAAATTTAAATTATTTGTTATTGAGCGTTGGATTAAGCTAGCTGGGGTAGAAGTATAGTAATATATCTATTAATAATACGCTGATTTAAAAATAATGTAGGGCCAAATTGAAAACAAAACAAAAGAACCCTAAAAAGCTGTACATGAAGGGTACCGGTACTATGCCCACAAAATCTATTAAAATTAAAAGTTATATGATTTATCTTTTCTTCGTATCGAGTCCTCTACAGTGCAACATCTCCATAGAATTTCAAAGTAGAGTTTTGTAATTTGTTGCAATTTTTATTTTTCACCAATACATGGCTAAACTATTTGTTTTTAGATTAAAATAATTAGGGATATAATTTAGTATACAATCTTTAAAAATTACAGCACTAAAAAGTATTCTTTTAAACGATTATTGAAAGATATAAAAACACTAACTTTAACATAGGAAGATAGTATAGTATATGTCAAGTGTATGAATGTAGCGAACACTATTTTTTTTATATTTCAGGTTCTTGCTGCTATAAGATTCTATTCTGTTGGCTGCTATCAGCGAGCAATAGGCCAGGATTGGAATCTGGCTTTAAGCCATATATCAATTTTGGGTCCACAACTTCACGAGGAAGGGACTGCCGATCATCATGGCTATCATTCACTTACTGTTCAGGTGGTAAGTTTATATAATATACAAATATTATAACCATTAATAGTAGTAAAGAGTTGTAAAGTGTTTGTGTTTAGGGAGGGCATTTCGAGATATAATATTTTTAATTGGATATATTAATTTGGATCACATGAAAATATCAAGCGCATTAAGTCAGCATTGAAATAAAAAAATAATTCAGGAGTGTTACAACATGATGGTTACAGTATTAAAGGACAGTATACATAAAAATAGATGTTAATACTTAGGTTCAAATAAACACAAAAGCAATGGAGGATTGAAATTATTGTGTATTCAATTTTTGGATAGTATTAATCCTATCTCTTTTTTGTCTTTTTATATCTTTTACAATGATATTTTCAAAACGTGATCAAAACTTTTCAGTCACTTCTAATTGTATAAATTGTTCTCCTAAAATGGAGTTATACATGTTAATGCAACTTGTAGGAACAATTAAACAAGAATGTTATGCAGGTTTGCATGTGTAATTTAGTGTGTAATCAACGTGTACTTTCATTCATTATTGGGACAAGCAAACTGAGAAAATAACATTAATGTATTATTTCACTGTATATGGTCTTCTTCCCCGGCACGCCGAGTGATGGGAATGTGGCGTGACAGAGGAGAAAGGCACACTTGGCTTCTTGGTCAGTTTTTTAATGTTTTGCTCTATAAATAACTATTTTATTCGGAAGTGTATTTGTTTATATATTATTTATTTAAACCTTTGTCAACCAATTTGTAGCACTTAGTAAAAACATTCCTATTAAGATGTTAAATCAATTTCCCACGCATTTAAAATTACTATTGTCCTATTAAACAGATCATTGAGTCACAAGTTTAAAACTAAAAACTACCGAATGTTTGAAGATAGCCTAGGAAATGCACATTAGGATCACACTCGTTGCTGCCTTTAAATTTAAAGCAATATCTTCTTTTAGATAATTGCAGAGCTAACTGCAAGATGCAAGTCTAATAACAATAAAGTACCAGTACAACCTTGTTATTTTTAAAATTTGTAATGTGTATTGTGTTGTTAGTTTCCAATATAATGGACATATAATTAAAAATCAGTTTTATGTTTCCTCATCCCGTGAGACTAAACACTCCTTACCCCTCATCCCGTGAGACTAAACGCTCCTTACCCCTCATCCTGCGAGACTAAACACTCCTTACCCCTCATCCCGTGAGACTAAACACTCCTTACCCCTCATCCTTTGAGACTAAACGCTCCTTACCCCTCATCCCGTGAGACTAAACACTCCTTACCCCTCATCCCGTGAGACAAAACATTCCTTACCCCTCATCCCGCGAGACTAAACACTCCTTACCCCTCATCCCGAGAGACTAAACACTCCTTACTCCTCATCCTGAGAGACTAAACACTCCTTACCCCTCATCCTGCGAGACTAAAAGCTCCTTACCCCTCATACTGTGAGACTAAACACTCCTTACTCCTCATCCTGCGAGACTAAAAGCTCCTTACCCCTCATCCCGTGAGACTAAAAGCTCCTTACCCCTCATCCCGTGAGACTAAAAGCTCCTTACCCCTCATCAAGCATAGACGCCCAGCCGCGAGGTCCTTGTTCTCCATCATGAACTCAATTAAAGTATTCATTTGTCCAGCAGAGGCTTTTGGGCCATTTATGAGCACATATAAATTACTGCTCTTGTCTTTTAGCAAAACATGGACAGTAATATTTCTCCACCTTTTCAAACTATTTATTGTTATAATTATATTTGAGTACAATAGAAAAGAACTGTTGTGAAAGGAAGATTAGTCTGCATATATTAAAGTTATTAATTGAAAGGTATGCATTTCACCATTCGATTATGTATTATACAACTAAGGTTTCGTAAAATTATACAGTGTTTAGTATTCACTGTTATTTATCTGCCAATAAAGGCAACATTTGTATAGATCTTTATTGTGTTTATATCTTTTAAATTACATAATATAATAAGTATGTCATATTGATGTTTTTAGAGAAGCGAACGATTTTAAAATTCAAGTCTAGTAAAGTAATTATTTTAATAATTTTATTTATTAACTTACCTTGTAGACGCCATCTCTTCCACATTCAAATCTTGATCGAAAGTGTGATTTTGTTTTCAAAATCTTGCATTTCCCGCTAAACCTCACAATTAAATCCCAGTGTTTCAATTGGCTATGGAGGTAGCCTCGCTTCACAGGCCCTCGTTTAATCACGTTTCCTAACGATACCTTAGAGAATCGATTCTGTGAAGATAGCGCTCTTTCAAGCCAAGAACCGGAATACAAAATTCGTTATGACAGGCGATGACTCTCGTTTAAAACCATCGAACGATAGTGCGAAAGAAAAGATTGAGAATCCCAGTGCACGATTTAAGTCATCAGTCTATGAACCCTTTTGGAGCACCATCAGTTGCAATACTGGCAACCTTTCCATTCAAGGTGGAAGCTTTTTTTAAGTGAATCATCAAGAGCTTTTTTCATGTACATGTTGTAAGCGGACAAATATAGATAGTTGTGGTTTCTCCTGAATATCTATAGAGTTATCCAAAGCAAGATTCGATGCAACACAGGTCATCAAATTATCTTTTAAGTTATTTAAACTATCAGAAATCCTCCTGTTTCAATTGTATGTCTGCAGACAGGCATTTGTTCCATCATTTTGTGGAATTTTTTTTTATCATCCGGATCTAAAATTGAAACTATTTGTGCAATATAATTCTTTTTGAGTGTATGAATTCATTGCCAGTTCAATACTAAATTCCTAAATAAAGCCAGCCTCAAATGTTAAGTTTGCCTCCTTATTACACCTGGATATCAAATTTCTCTGACTCACAAGTTTTTCTTTTAAAGACAAAACTTTAGTCCACCTTGAAAATTCTTTGCTGGAAGTATTGTGATGCGTGTCAGAACTGGCCTTGAGCCGCACAGTGTTATTTGACATTAAGTCACACATTGGCTTACCATGTATGCATGTCTTAAAGCCTCTATTCTGGTCTTAATATTTACATTCTTTAGACAACATTACTTAACCTGCAAAAAACAAATGTTCCCAAACAAAATGTCAAGTTTTCTCATTTGAAACAACAGGATGACTGTGAGAGTGGGCCGAGACCTTAGATATGAGTGGTAACACTGAACATTGTCCGCGTGTAGCTATGGTTGGATCTTATCTTGAACAGTGGTGTGGCTCTTCACAAATATACCTAAACTATTGTGACTCTCAAAGGCCATACCCCTGGTACAGTCTGTATCTCACGTGTTAATTAAATATGTGTGCCCCATACTCAATTGGCAAATGGAATGCTGGGAAACATAGAGAAGGAATAATTAACATTAAGGACAGACACAGGAAATGAACATGGAATATAATATCTTTTTATGTTATGCTAACTAAATATGCATCCAATCATTTCATTCTTAACCACTTTTGTGGAGTTTTTATGTTATGCTATCCCTTCATCCTTAACCAATTTTATTTTTCTCACTTTTTTTTTGCACATTTTACACTCCCTCTGATGAGTTCAGTTAGAATGAAACCTAGGTCGAGGAAGTGGGTGGTAATAATTGATTTTCTTCACGAGGCAGCCATTACCAAAATATTTTTACACTGTTTTCTTAAATTTAATTATTATTTAATTTGTTTACTTGACTGAATGCTGGAGTGAGCTCAAAGCAGTTCTTGAAGAGGGAGACTCTAGCGAAGACATAGAGGCCCAACCTAGCGCGAGACATTGCCACCACTAATCTGCGTACGTCCCGTAGATGTCCCACAGCCTTGGTGCGCACTAAGGACAAGCAGGATGTAGTCATTCTGCTGACCTTGATACTTGTCCACAGTTGTCACCTAAAAACATTCAATATCAGGGTAGTAATAGAGGTCCATCCAACCAACTAATTATTGGAAGTAGATTTGAAATAGTCATTTAAATTGCATTCATTGCTTCTCTCAATAAGTGACCAGCAGTGAAACAGAGATAATAACTAGGGCTGGGCCAATAAGCCCTTTTGCAGATACTGCCGATGCCAATATTTTGTTGCTGATATTGCCGGTAGCCGATGCTGATTTATATATATTATATTTATTATTAACTCAATTAAATGATCAATGTATTAATTCTCAGTTAAATGACAAAATAACTAAACAACTATTTACAACAGTGGTAAATTGGTACTTCGATATTACGCTTGAACACGCTCCAAGAACTGATCTTGAGGAGCGCTAAGTGAGCAATCGATCAAGCAGATCTCAGCATGCGCCATGAAGAAAAGGAAACCACAATCATGAATACTGAACGGGGTTCTATACAGCTAGCCTTCAGAGTAGGCAATAACACAATATGATATGTTATCGTGGATGTATTCACTGTTCTTGCTGTTTGACTAAGAAATGAATTATCGGTGTAGAATATCTGCATGACCATCCTTGGCCAGTTATGCCAATATGGGCTGATAAATCGGATTGGTTATCGGCAATGGCCCGGCCCCGATAATATGTAAAAATAATTAGTCAAGAAAACAATAATACTTTCCCTAGAGCTGGCGTGAATCGACATTTTATTGCAATAAGTTATTGTAAAGTCATTTATCAATAAACCACTGTAATTTTAGCTAATCTGATTACTTCATATGGAAATTAATAGATGGGGCTATCAGTTAAATGATAAGCTATGACCATGAATAAAGCAATTAATGAGAAAATAAATTAGTGAAAATATTTGTAGGATAAAAGTATATGAGTATAAAAATGGTTGCAGATAGTTATGTTATGCACGTGCCAGGGAATGAGTTTAGTAAAACTTAATAAAGCAAAATGGTGAAGAACATAAAATTAAGGCAAATTAATGAAAAGGAAGTTCCTTAAACAGCTCTGAGTTTGGCTCTTCTTTGGTTATAGAAATCAAATTAGACAAATCTAGAATTTGCGCTATGGATACAACAGTCAAGAGGATTGAGCTTGTAAGAGTTACTGAGAAATTTTTTTTTATTTCGACAGGCTCGAGAAGGGATATGGATATCTGCATTTTGATAAATTTACAAGAAAGGTTATTATTGAAAATATTAAAAACAAAAAGCGTATCACATTAAAGTCTGTGGTGGTGGTGGTGGTGGTGGTGGTGGTGATGGTGATGGTGATGGTGATGATGATGATGATTATATTGTCCTATATTTTAGCTAAGTCAGCAATGTGTCTTCCCAGTGTGGTTTAAGGATTCCTTGTACAACCAAAAACTATTTCACTTGTGAAATTGTGGCTTCCTCTTTCACAGTAATTCAACCCTCCCCCATAGTGGTTGCGACCTTTCCCTATTTAACCAGTAACTCTCCAGAAAACCACCACAGCGAGAGTGTCGTACAAAGGAAATAGTATAAGTTATTCAACAGGGATCTTTAATGATCACTTTCCTACTCAAACAAAGCCAGTGGTCGGGACCTACATATTAAACAACATCAGGAATAAGTGCCTCAGTTAAAAGAAGATCTGACATTAAACAAAACATGAATTGTAACAATATTGGCCTCTTGGCTAGTTTATTAATAAAAGACTAAAAGTTTAATTTACAATAACCCAAGATATATTCTGAATGCGATTTCTGCAAAATTTGATTGATGTAAAATCAAAATCAATTTCTTCCCAATTAACATATTATAAAACTCAGGGGCAAGGGGTAATGTCAATTGACGACATAAAAATGTTACTGTAATAAGCTTGGGGTAGTGCCCGTAATTCACAACATGATAATAGAAATTCTTTAACACTTAAATTAGTGTAATATAGAATACAAATGCCTAACGCCTGACTCATTGATAAATAGGCTACACAAAGTTATAGTATACTAGGCTAATCCTTCTCTTCAACATTAACACTTATTGATCCATGCCCAAAAATAATTAAAGTTGCGCGTTAAGGCTTCATGACCTAGCCCTCTGACAAAACTCAAACACCTAACTTCAAAATGAGCTGATGAATCAATGGTTTTACATATGCGAAATCCGAAAATATCAATGTTAGCCGTAATAAAATATGAATATAAACCAAGTTAAGCAACAGATTTTCGACTTAGAAATCTTAATATTCAGAAAAAATAATAAATAAGATAAACCAAAGTTAAATTCTTAAAACGCAATAAAACAGACGGCTACATGTTTATAGCTAAACCCATACCCTTGCCACTTATGTAAAAGTTACAAAAAATTATATGAATCCCCAACATTACGACAACTTACATCCTAATGTTCGTTAGAACTATTGGCATCAAAGAGTAAAGAGAATCGCTGAGCACGTGCTTATATTCTGCTTGTAACAGCGGAGGAATTATGGATGGATTGTATGACGGAAGGTGAGATCATTCACAGCCAATGAGCTCTCAGATTACCTCATCGGTGCCTGTGCACAACGCTGATAGGTACAAGACGAAGATGGGTGGCGGGCACACTTGGCACTACAGATCCAATAACCTACACAAGGCCGCGCTTGTGCATCAACCACTACATGGGTTTAGTCCTGTGGTAACAATTGCATGTTCCCGACAGGCTTCAGATATTGTTTATCGTTAGTGGTGTCCACAGCTAACAGCTGGCGGGATTGCTTGCTCCGTACGTAGCGCGGGTTTAGCAGTTAAACGGGGTAAGTGCACGATGTACACTTAGTGGCGGAGGTTTGATGGTTAAAGTTTGTAGCCACGGTACATAATGAATTAATGGCCAAAAGGTTGGGTTCTATAATTAATTTAGTTTATAAATTGTGTGTTTATATAATTAGTTGTGCTATAAAGTGAACACTATATACCTCAAAATGTATATATATATATGTATTGTTTAAAACAAGTGCACCTCAAAAATAAAAATAATTTCTCTAAGAATTAATAATACTGATCAATATTCAGCAAAACTTTCACATTTAATGTGGAAATATAACTTTAAAATATATCATTCATAATAATCATCATCATCTATCATCATCATCATTAACTGTTTCAAGCCTGTACCCGGGTCTCTTTAGTGAAATGCCTCCATCTCACTCTATCTATTAATCTACTTGGAATTTTTTAAACTTCAATTTGGCTTTGAGAATATTTCATATAAACAATTTGAGTTTTCTTGGAAATGTAAAAAGTGGATTAATCACACCCTTGGTTTCTAATAAAATGAAGTGATACCTTGTGAGGCCGTCCTATGAGTGGGTTTGATGCACAGCGAATGTTGATCACATCTCGTATGAGATGCTTTTGTCCATTGTAAGTGGTTAATATGGAGATCTTTTCTGCCGGGTATCCGAGTAGTCTCATGTACATGAACACTGCTACACAGTATTCTGCTTCTGCTAGATTCTAAATCACAACACCAACCATTAGTAACAAAGTTTTATGTGTCATACATAAAGCATATACAGGAAATACAAACATCCTAGCTATGATGTATACTGCTTTAATAAACATAAGAGAATTGTAAAAAATGAATCACAAATAAAAGTTAAAACACCAACAGAAATTTACAAAGACTTCAATATTTTAACGCCAAATGACATCTTCCTCAGAAGGTAGACTGATATGCTTAAGTAAGTGACATTTAAAATGATTGAAAATTGTTGTTAAATAAAAGTTGGATTTCAGTTAAATAAATCTCCGAAGAAACAAATCAATTCTTACTTAGGTGGTATGGTACAACAAATTGAAAACTTATTGATAAATTTTGTTTATATCAAATAAATCAGAGGTGTGAGGATAGACTATATAATTTAGTTTGTGTAAACATTATTTTCTGTATATTCAAATATTTGCCTTCAATCACAATAAGACTGTTACAACAGCCAGTTCAAAGACATCTTGCACCAATGTTTTTTGTTTGGGGGTGTTATTAATTTATGATTATTATATTTATTATTAAATTCCACCATGTATGGAAAAAAAAGAAAACAATTTAATTTGTATTATTCGGTGTTTGTTTGAAATTTTGTTATTCGAATTAAAATAAAGTAATATTTACACACACGTTCTATTTTCCACCATAAAATTACAAATTATTATTTACTCCTCTACAAACTTAAAAGTAAAAATATGATAAAAAGAACATTTAAAAAGATTACAAGATTTTTTTTTTGCGCTAAGCATTGATACAATTTTAAAAAATTATTTAAATAACTTTGTTTTTAAGGTAGTGATTATTGATATTATCAATACAACAACTTAGCTCAGTCGGTAGTGTCTGTTTTACTAAGCTAAGGGTCCCGGGTTCGATTCCTGGCATGGCTGAAAAATTAACCATTGGTGAAATGTGGGTTCACCCTCTCAAAGTGATTAATTAACGGCCGGGGGACTGGATGTTGTGCCTGTCCTAGTGTTAAGTTATATTATAAGGCCTAGCCAGCCAGTAGTGGAGAATAGATTGGTTGAATAAATAACTGAGCCAGGTTACAGGCTGGAAACTGTAATGGATGTAAATTATTGATAATATCTACTAAAAATAACAGCTTTAGTAACTTATATACCACAAGACCACTTAACAAATTTGACAGTTTTAGTCGGCTGTCTGAATGCTTGTCTTGATACTGTAGCAATTTTAGCTACAAGTTAAATAAAATGGGCAAGTCATCAAAAAGCTACACTAACCCAATCTCACCGTCCAGGCTATGCACCTCTAATAACAACACGTCTGGCCACAATAACAGCCCGCGAACAACTGCTAGCTCCAGGCCAAGAATCGAACCTCACTCGCTAGAGACCGCCACCAGGCCATGACATGACAAGAGTAGAAGAGGCCAGTAAATGCCAAACGTTTCCAGTGTTTCCCCTTTCTTTGTGTTAAACCCTGTGATCCCCACCCCTTTTGATCCCGTCTCTCTTGTTCTACGAGTTTTGTGCACCATATAAAAGACCGGACAGGAAAATATACTGCACTCTTGGACTGGGCGTGGATGTAGTAAGGCGAAGCAGAGGCTTCAGAAGACTTATTTAAAATGTAAGGGGAAGTTCATTTTCGGCGTAATAATATCTTTGTAAATATTCTAAATTCTTATTCGGCCATTCTTTTAATTTAAAATATAAATTATTGAATTCTAGTATTATTCTTTGTTCTTTTGAACATTGATTTAACTTTAAACTACCTAACTTGTAAGTTATATGTCGTAATTAGTTTGTTAAAGATTTACTTGGATAAGTTCGTAATAACATTATGTCAGAGCATTCAAACTTTAGTAATGTTAGAGATTAAATTACCTTAAACTTAAATTTAGGGGAGGTTACAAGGTAAATCTATCTTACTATAGTGCTAAAAATCATTCACTAGGTACAAATCACTCAGCAGCTTATGCTTTATACTTTATATTTATAAATATGGAATTTACTTTAAACTACCTAACTTGGGAATTATATTTCATAATTAGTTTGTTAAGGATTTACTTGAGAGAGTTCATGAATAACATTATGTCTGAACATTTACAAATTAGTAATGTTATTCGGTATGTTTGGTATTCATAAATAGATAGTTAACTTTAAATTACTTAACTTGTGAAATTTATTATATATTTAATTCAGTAATGTGCTATTTGGGAGAAATTATTTATATTATTATATATAGTAATATTCAAATTTAATAATGCTATGCATTATGAATTAATTTTGTCTTGCGTGGTTTTTCTATGGTATTTAACTTTAAAACAGTTAAATTTGTATGAAATAATTTCCTTCCGGGAAATGTCGATATTTATTGTTGCGCATATTCAAGGTCATTGCTGTTATTGTATCTATGAGGAACAAAGTTAAATTTCTGCATGTTGTTAAGATTTTGAACACATTTAATAAACTTGCTATTTTCATGTTATCCCAAGGCTTAGGAAAGTACACTATCCAGGTATCCCAATTTGCTTTCTAATTTATCCTATACTGATAATAGTTTATATATATTGAAGGAGAACGGTAGTTTTTCCGCATCTAGGATTGAGTTGCGTACTCTGGGGACAAATTATGTACCCAGCATTGTCAAAACAGTAATTCACAATGCTCACTCCTATTTGTTTATTTACCCTTTTTTATAACATTAGATTTTTTTTTATGTATTTGAGCCCCTCTAAATTTAGAGCTAGGGTTACAATACGATGGCACTCCCATAATGGTTTATATCAAAACCACAGCACAAACCAGCACTGAGCTAATGGATTACCATCCTCCCTCCCTCTCTGTTTATTATTACCTGTGTGTATGTGCACTGATACTTGCCAACTGACCTGCACAGTTAGAGTATGGTACAAAACAAAATAAACCTCTGTAGGAATCTGACAGCATCTTGCAATGAAAAAGTTAGGCTGCGCATATAATATGAGTTTTTTGAAAGGACATTTAGAAGAAACACCTCGCACTATGTTTGGGCCAATACAATACTTTATTTCACTAATAGCAAATAACAGATCACAGTATTTGTTATTTTTACATGCTCCTATATAAGTGTCCTATTATTCTTTACCAATATCCTTATTCTCCCTAGAGTGTTTTGGCTTCCTCTTGTAGGAAATTGTTTGTATCACATTCTGTCCTAATGAGTTCTAATAGAATGAAACCCAGGTCAGAGGTGATAATTATTTTTCATCAAGTGGCCGCCATTGATTTTGTCCAGAGGCAGCAGTGTATGATTCAGATTGTATTTGTTCCTGTACATTATTTCATATAGATTATAATGTAGCTTAGCAAGCAAATAAAACAACTTCAGTGGCCGAAAGATCTAAGCTCTAAGGTGTTAAGCCCTTGTTAGACTGGCCTGTTGAAGATGGGGAGATCGAGGTTCAAATCCCGATCAGATCTACTGAGGGTGGTTTTTACTAAAGAGTTTCCGAACCCTCCTTTAAAGCAAATGTGGCTATAATACCAATAAAATTCTTCCTCAATTCATCCCTACCCTATTAGAATAATTATTAAATATGCATACAACCTGAACAGGTAGTAGAGTGTGGGGATAAAAATAGTATTTTTTTAAAATATATATTAAATAGAAGGAGAGAGCGTGCAAGTTTTGTTTGTTTTAGCAATCACCCAACTGTGATACATTAAATTGACAATATATATTGTAATGGCCCAACTTTTAAACCCTATGTTGTTTCGAAAAGGAGGTATGATACTCTAGTTTTAATATTTTATTTGCATTTCATATTTTAAATTTGGGAATTCTCTTTATTTTGTAATATTATTTTTAATTATTCATTTGAATTTTTGAATATTTAGGTCCTTCGGGCAGTTTGGAAGTCAATACATTTCTTTCCCATTAAATGTTGGATAATGAAACAAAACAGAAAGAGCTGATATAGCACCGAGTTTTTGTTCGTTAGTACGGAGCGGTTACATTGTCCAGCCAACCAGAAGGCCAGGATTCAAACAACTATCATGTGATAGGTCCACTCTGGTGCAATCGACAATATCATGAAAATGTGTAAAAGACATGAGGGAGAAGCGGACTCTCATTGTTACACGAGAAAGAGAGACACTTAGTGACTGGGGTGGTGACATGACGTGTGTTGCTTGTCGTCACATATTTAGCTATGATATATTGTACGGTCACTAGCTAGAGACGGGTTGTTCGTACAAGCTGAGGTTGTCAATTATTATAGTAATATATATAAAAGAATACTTTCTAACAATGAATTAACATAAAGGTGATCAAGGCATATTTATTATATAGATGGGAATTTCTTTGAGCTAGCCAAGAATAGATATCAAGATAAGTCATCATTGTGAATTCTACAATTGCTACCCAACAAAGAGGCTTTTGGAGTTCTTCAATTGAATCCCAACATTGAGGCTTTCATTATAAGCCTCATTAAGGGTTTTACAAATTGGTGCACATCGAGGGGCATTTATTGATCTCTTCAATTGATGAGCCAACGAGGGGCTTTGTAGTTTTCTACAATATTCTTAACAAGAGCTTCCACAGGTATCCATAGTATAAATAACATTAGTTAAGTTGCAAAATGAAAACCTCAACCTTCAAGTTTCTAGAGTAAACATTTTGAAGCTGACCTGGTAAAAATATGGACTTGGCTCAGACTCGCCCACATTGTTGAAATCCTCCACGTTAATGAGCTGGAAGTCGTACCAGAAGCCTGCATTAGCGACCCTGTATTCTGGCCAGAGGTCAACATGGGAGAGATTGCCCAGTTTCTTGTATCTCCAGTTATACAAGTTACATATGCTGCAACAAATACAATACAATGTCTGTAACACAATGCAATCTCAGCCGTTTTGACAAAAGGCTTATGGAAATATTTGATGAGTTAGTTTAGTTTAGTTTAGTTTAAATATTACAAAGGAAATATGCAATAACACTCAAAAATTAGTGTCCACTTGTGTCATTTTTATTTTTATAATAAATAATAAGCTTAATGTCATATAAGTTTATATGCAAACATTAGATTTAATTAAGGTAGTATTCCGTTTATAGTTGGCCGTACCACATAAAACTTGACCTAGTGGCTTGTGTTCTAAGTATGCCCAACCAATGATTCAAGTAGCAACACACAATGAACAAGGTCATGTTTTATTCTAATTATCAACTGTGACTGGGTCAGAATGTTCCTTTATCCTTTCACCACTATTCTCTGGCTTAATGCATCACAGAGGGAAAATACTTCTCCATTTGGATTTCTGGGTGGGGAGTACGATGGGAAAACAAACCCTGTATTCTAAAAATGACACCAATAATGATACAAGGGAGGATCCAGGGCCTGTTGTCAGGGGAGGGGTTGGTTTTAATCAGACTCCTTCAAGAATAAATTAAAACGTTTTAATAATGATAACAATAATAATAATAATAATAATAAGAAGAAGAAAATTGGAATTGTAAGAAAAAACACAATTTTAAGTAATCAATTTGTAATTTTAATATGAAATCGATGACATGACAAAATTTTACAAACTTTCTCATTTAGTTTATCGTAGTTTAATATACACTTGAAATATAAACTTCTAAGTAAATTCTCAAAATATTCATTTAAATATGCATTTTAAACTTAAGGTTAAGGTTGACAAAAGATCGTTATATGATTCTAAGAGTAACTTTCATGAACACCACACCACACCACCATTCAGACTTGTAATGTGACTGAGCCTAATTCCCTGTATGGCCAAAAAACTACACACTTACCATAAAAAGTGTAGGCCTCAACATTCACAATTAAACATATAATTACAGTACAGTATAAGATAGTAAAACACAGACTATAAGTTGAGCAAGGTCAGTTAGATTCTGTTATTTCCTGTTCAAACTCATGTCTTTAGTCTTGGTAGAGGTAGATGGATAGGATGTTGTGTTTATATTGTTTATATAGAAATGACTGACTTGTGTGATAGAACAGGAGAGGAGGTTATCCAAGGTTTGTGTTTGGTAATTTACCACCTACTGAGCTGGAAGCATTGAAACTACTGGGGAGGGCTCGTATAGCTCTAGTACATGAATCAAAATGTGAATTATGTGTTTGGGCATGAAGTGCTACTGTTTGTCAAGGTCGTTGTGGTTGGTATCAAAACGGTGACCATTCATTCGTTGTCTGAGTGTTCTTGTGGTGGGGCCATTGTACTCAGCACTGCAGTAGTTGTGTTGTAGCTTGTCATAGTGGCCTTACATGGGGTATTACATTTGTTGAATGGGGTGGAAGATACTGCATCTCGGTTTGTTGGAAGGGTAGGAACCGTTGTTTGTGTCTTGGTCGGGCAAATTGGGGAACCAGAATGTTGTGGAGATTAGGGGGGGTTTGAATGTGATTCTTGGAACACTGTTGAGAAGATTGTGTGAGAGGTGATTGTAGCCTATGTCTAGTCCTGGGTGATAAGCAATATGTCATTGGAAGGTTAGGGTATCCTCTGTCTGTGAAAGCCTCGAAGAGTTGTTGATGTTGCTTGTTAAGGTCTTCTCCTGAGAACAAGCTAGGCTATAGTGTAGAGAGTGTTTTAAATGAAGAGGAATGTTGTTTTGGAGATGGAGGTACAGTTAGTGTTTCCTTCATGAAGGTTCAGTTTCAGATCCAACAATATGGTATGGTGATGTGAATCTGAGGGTGCTATGGTTATTTAATCTGTTCAGGAACTGTACTAAATTAATTTCAGTATCTGTGCAAATCATGAGGATGTCGTTAATAAAGCTCATCCAGTGGTTGTAAGGGTTTTTGGTCTCTAGTTTGCCCATGAAGAGGTTAGCGTTGAAGGAGGCTATACGTGTAACTTTGCTATCTCTAGGATTTGACGATAGTGTCCAGCCAGGAAGCGGAAGTTTTTTTTTTTCAAGTATGAGGCGAGCAGATTCTACTAGAAAGGCAGTTGGCGGTTGGGAATTGGGGGGTCGTTTGTCCAGAAAATCCTTGGGTGTGGGGTATGTTAGTGTAAAGCGAATTTACATATATGAGCAAGTATGCATCAGTGGGAATTATGTTTTTAATGTCTTGCAAGCGGTTGAGAAAGTGGTTTGTGTCCTTTATGTGTGAAAAAAAAGCTAAGTTAAACTCATTTCATTTCAATTTTCAACAAATTCTAACATAAGAGTATAAAACTGGGTTTCCTTAAATATAACTAAGTAACCAGAAGGTATCAGTGTGTCTTTTAGCTGCTGCTAAGCAGGGATTTTTAAATTCTTTAAAATACTTTGAGAGTGTTAACACTGCAATATAATTTGTTTATAAGGTTTAAATAAAATACAAAGGAGAACCTCTGATTTGTTGAATTCTAATAATACACTTCTCACACAATATCTAGCTAGTTTAATGTGCTGCGAGTATACTTCATTGCATATCTACTGAGGAAATGATCTTGTAGTTGCCAAACACTAGCAGCAAAGATAATATCTGGAAGAAGGTGGAGACAACCACACACAATTACCTTTATAATGAAAAGAAGGACATAATTCACACTTTACATTGTTGTCACTGGACAAAAGGTAATGGCTCCTTCTTAAAGAAAATAGAATAACCCCCAATCTCCCAACCTATGTACCTCATCAGGGGGGCAATGAGAAACACACAATGCGACTTCCCAAAAGAGGAAACCAAAAAGAAAGTTTTAAAAGGTGTGTATTGTTGTCAGAAGAAACATTAACAGCATGTAACATGATATAAACAAGCTTTAACTGTACGCAAACATGGATATAGTGTTTGTTTCCAAACCTAGGTCTGGCTCGACCCTGTCCGTCAAGGTCAACTGTAGGAACACCCAGTCTGACGATGCGTGTGAAGAGAGACTGCTCCATGTTGCAGTATTTCTGGAACGCCATGTTCTTGATGACAGGAGGTAGCTGATGATGGTCTCCTATCATAATCCAACGTTTCAGGCGACTGTAACCATCTTGGGGGTTCTGTAGCAACAGTGGGATGAATGTCTCTATCTCCAGAATCTGAGCACTCTCCTCCATCAGAATATTGTCGTACTTGAAACCTGTATACAATATTACTCTCTCATATGTGTCTGCCATGCACTTGTTACATACATACAACATATATTACCAATGTCAAGGAAATAACGTTTTATCAGACACCCCTCTCTAATTTGGACCATTTTATGTAAATGTCTCGGGTGTATTTAGACAGGCCATAATAATAAGTTGTTATTCTAGAGCCGCGGGAGAAGATACTATAGCAATGATCCAGTATCAATAGTAGGCCTGTGCTGGAATTACATTTTGAATTCGGGAAATTTTCAGCCGAGAAATAATTAAAAGTAATTTTCTACTTTATGTATACATTTATATTCAGATTTATAATTTTAATCCAAACTTACCCTACCCATTCTAGTTAAAAAAAAGTTTCAATCAAGTTGGAATGTAGAGGAAGCTGTCAAAATATTTTTGAAAAGGGGCGGGAAAAGCGACCAAAAACTTTGATGCAGTTGTAGCTGTAGGTCTGAACAATAAGTTTAAATTATGTTCTAGGATTGACAAAAAAAGTTCTTGGATAAAAAATTCATGGCGTGAATCACTGCTTACGCAATACAACATCTAAAACATCAATATATTCAAACTAATCTGGATTAATAAAAGGGAGCTACCCTCTGGTCCATAAGAACAACAAAAACATTTCTCAAATGAGCCAAAATATCCAGTTACCTCTTATTATTTAATTAACAAACCTCTGGCAAAAAGTTCTGTTGGACTTCAAAAAACATTAGTTCATCCAACTGTTATTATATTATGTGATACAAATACAAATGGATGCCATTCCAAATAATAACATTAACATATTAGATGTATCTATATTCAAATAAGTGTGGTGCATAATTTGATATTCAAAAGCCATCTTTATCACATTTTACGTTTAACATATGTTTTCCTGCCATAAATCTATTCAGGGGAAACAATTTCTATCAATTATATGTAGCTTGGTGGGGTTAGGTTATTTAATGATGCTCTGTTGTGTTGACTGGGTAAATGTAAAATAAAAGTGACTGGAATTTTGTTAAGCAGGTGTTTTTTTTAACTTTTAATAAGTTAATAATATTCTTAATAAACATTGTATACAAACTTGACCTTAATAAATGTTCCTTTTATTCAAAGTTCATTTAAATTAATTCTCTCCCAAAAAATTCTGAAAAATAATGATACCCACCCATTTTGGGAACATTCAATTTCCCAAAGTTTGGGATCCCACTCAGGAATTAATAAAAGATAGTCACCTAGATCCACCAGTTCCCTCCGTTTGAGAGCCGCATGAGTACATGTCATGGCAATGACCTTGGCTTCCTTCACCAGCAAGTACTTGGAACGATCCAGTCCTGAGCGCAACAACTCAAAAGCTCGGAACTCTTCCAGCTGGGTGAATATTTTCTCAATGTACCTGAAACATCCCTCGGCTATCTCCATGTCCTCCTCATAGGTGTGGCCTTTGAACAAGGGTTTTGGTGCATTGTCGAAGAAACAGTGGAAAGGAAATTCATCTTTTACTGTTTTAACAGCAACTATCTGTAGTAAAAAAACACAACCAAAACTACTGAATAGCAATATCATAATTAAAGTAGAACACAACTAAACTTGTTAAATAGATCTTTAAGGAAAACTTACTTCCACACAATGAGGCATATAATATTACTACACATGGAAGAAAGGACATTAAAGAGGAGAAAGGACACATGATACGTTTGTCAATTTTATGTTATGGTTGCCACAATATATAAATATAAAGTTTAAATACAAATATATATCTTGTTTACAAATTTATTGCACATTTTCCTATGAAAATTGTAAGATCTTAAATTGTGACTCCTAGAGCTGTCCCAGCACAGAATGAATGTATAGCTGTTATACAGGCAAAACAAATTAGTATTGAGAAAATGGGAATACAAAACTACTGGTTCAAAAAGCCAACATTTTCTAAATAACAGTGCTATTTTAGCAAGATTATCCAAGAAATTTAAGGAATTCATTTTTCAACTTCATCCTTATAATATGCAACACATATTTTGGCATGGCATTGTGTGCTTATTTGGTTTATTTTCTGTTTGTCTTATTTGTATGGAAATATTAGTTTTAATGTTTTTCAAAACAGCACTCCCGGATATAAAGTAAGCTACCATAAGTATTGTATTTACTTGTAAATTATGTGTGGAATCAACCAAATCATTACCATTGTGAAGAATACTTTGGAAATACATTTATTTATAGGTAAGATGTATTTGGTTGTGGGCTGGTCACCCATTATACATTTAACTCAAAATGAATAAAACTTTATTAAATACAGTAATTAAATAAGTGTTATTGACCTTTATGTTTCTTACTTTCTGATATAACTGATCTCAGTGGGTACTGTCGATTAACATCGTTAATATATCAATAAGTTCCAGTCAGTTTGAGTATCAATTTACTGATGCAAAGGAAACAATAATAGTATGGGCTAGGGGTTAGCAATTTTGATTCAAATTTCATATTATTTGACTCAATAACTCAAATTAAACCAAACTTGAAAAAAAAAATTGATAAGATTATTTTAAGCTGTTGCAAAATCCCACAATGTGCTTAAAATATGTCACTATATTTTTAACAACAATTCTTGTAAGGTAAAGTAAATGCTTATTAATTGTTATCAAACTGATGGAAAATAAGGCATCCTTTTTAAAAAAAAATCAAGACGAGTGTTTATAAAACCTTCAGATATCCAATAATCGGACCTTTGGACATTATGTACAAATGTGTTAATTAGATGTACTTATTTTGAAATAATTTATAATCCACAAAACAGATTATGTTCTTTACTGCTTAACTTTCACAGGGTGAACTATTGTTGCATGGACATGTTGAAGAACTTATAGGAGTAGGGTCCAAAACTGATCTAATGTTTGTTTTGTGTGAATATTTTATTTAATAACTTCACATATTTTTAACTAGGATATGAGTCAGTTTGAAAGTTATTCAAAGTTTGCTCATATTATTTGGTTCAATTCAAGCTCAAAAAACCTGCTCCACATATGTCAAGGTTGTTGAAGCTGTGACTTCCACTCATATTTTCCTGTATTTCAGCTAAGATTGGGATTTTTTAATAAATGACTATCAGTGTTTTACTTTAAAAATAATGTTTGGCTAAGTTTACTATTTATTTGGTAAAGATTAACAACAACACACATGTAAATAAAATATAATCAATGCATGTGTAGAGAGATTAAATTAAAAACTTGTAAGCATGTTGAAAAGTAAATTTTGCATTGAAATGATAAACAAATAAAAGTACTGATGTATCAGTGTTTATTCAAGTATTAAATTATCTTCTTTTTAATTAAATAAGTAATGTAGATAAACCCAAAACGTAATGTAAGTTTCAATTAACAAGGCAACATTCACCATTGAAATAAAACTATTTATGATTGCTCGTTTATTTGTGCGTCTTTTCTTTGATTGGTACTATTCTTATTCACATTGACGTCTCAATAGTTTTAAATTTAGACTTTAAAATGTCTGAAACAAAGAAATAGGAAAGTAAAAGTGATCTAAAGTCCAACATATAGGTTAATTCTAATTCAATAATCATGTGTTTATTTGTTAAAATAACCCATTTTTGTTTAATAAATACCAGAAAAATAAGTAAAAATAATTATATTGACTGCATTTTTTTAGGTAAAATAGTTATTTGACACATTTTAGAAGAGATTCAAGTTGACGGAAATATGTAAGATGGAAAGTAAAGAACGATGCAGGGCAGCAAATAATCAAAATAGTAGACGAATAAAATTCAAAAGATCTAATATTCAAGGGACAAAGGATGAAAGAATGGAGGGAATGAGTGGGTAAGATCAGGAAGCAGGGGTTTAAATAATAAATAAATCAAGACAACAATGAATCTAAATTGCAGAGTGTATGTAAGCCCAGGAAGCAAAATATCCAGAGAACCAATAATGGCATGTTACCTTGCCAGAAGCCGGGCGGACTCTGCTGATAAACCTCTCCCAGCGCGCCAGGACTTGGTATAAGAAAAAGTGACCAGCTGTCTCGCAGGTGTAAGCCACGTCTCCAGTCACATCTAAACTCTCCTGCAGCCTTTGGACCTCTGTCAGCAGATCTAGCCTTTTGGCCAGAACGTAGTTAACTCGACCATACCTGACAATGAGACCATTTAATAAGACACGCCACACTTTGAGGGAACTCCTATTTACAGATCACTACATTGTTACATACAAATATACAGTACATCATCATAAGTATTGTAAACGTCTTTACAACATTTCTGTTGTACACCACTTTAAACAAGGCAAGTATTAATACTTACAGACCATTCTAAACACAAGAAGTATTTTTTTGTTGAACACTACTGCTCTTACTATTAGACCTGGCGAACTTTAGAAAAAAATATAAAATAAAGTTTTAGTAAAAGTATTATTTATCAATGTAAGTGTGTATTTAATGTTCATTAAGAATATTAATTTATTAAAAGTTATATTATTCTTATCTTCCATTAAGAAGAAGAATACTTTACTTCAGTACCTAGTCAACACAAGTAGTGTCATTAATAACAACAAACACAAAGAGGCACATATAATATTGATGGTAATATTTATCCTGATAGATTTAAAAGCAGATAAAAGATGTTTAGCACAAATTATATAAAAAGTGTTAAATATCAAATTTAATACATAAAGACACGTCTAATATGTTGTTTATGTTATTAGTTGGGATATCATCAATTTGTTTTTGTATCATATATAATGAATAACAGTTGGATAGACACTAATATTAGTGAGGTCCAACAGAGCTTTTTGTGAGAGGTTTATTAACTGAGTCCCTGTGCACACAGATTCAGTTAATAAATATTTTTGGCAATCTTGTGTGTGAGACTGTGGCCCATTTTTATCTATTCAAATGGTTTGAATATCTTGATGTTTTATGGTGTAAATTATTGAAATTCACATTATGAAATTTTTATTTAAAAAATTTTTTAGTCAAATTTAAAATCTATACTTATATTTGGAAGAAGGTATAGGAAAGGCGTATAGAAACATATAAAAGGGACAAACACAATATGGCTGTTACAATGAAAAGAAGAACACAGTTTACACTTTACACTGCTGCCACTGGACAAAGAGTAGGGTTCCCTCTAAGAATCGATCTCACACCATTCCCCCAACGTAAGCAACCATTACCTCTTTGTCCATTGGCAGCAGTGTAAAGTGTGAACTGTGTTCTTATTTTCATTGTAAAAGCCATATTGTGTTTATCCCTTTGATATGATTCTATCCACCTTTCCTGAACCTTCTTCCAAATATAATACAATTACCTCACAAAGAGAAAAGAGGTTTTACTTACACAGATAAAATCTACACTTAGAACGTCTTTATATTGATACCAAGAATGCTTGATTAGTAATAAACAATTTATAGTAGTTATATAGTTCTTATCTAATTAATTTTTTAATGAATGAAGGGACTAAGTTTAGATTAAAATTATAAATATGAAAAATAAATATAAGTCTAAAGTGGAAAATTACTTTTTTTCACCCTTAAATCTTGTATCTGCGTGAGAAATGTTTATTTATCACCTGAAAAGTTTTTGGAATCAAAATGTTACTCCCCCACAGGCCTACTTACCACATGTAATAATTACGCTAATGGATTAGGGGTGAGGAAGGTTGAATTTAGAGGAAATGTGTCCACATTTGTGTAGATACAGAGTGGGAAACCATTTAGATTAGATTAGTGTTTGGAGGGAAAAGGGTGGAAGACTGTGACCAGTAACCAAGGCAATCACAAGATACCCAATTCACACACCAAGACATATTGCTGGTACATTTAGTACCTTTTCAGTGTGTCGTAGTAACTAAAATATAAAATGTATGTAATACTTAGTAGCTAAGCAAATATCAATTTTAAAATTAAGAGCCCATTTCAGAGCAATGTATTTGCTGGTTTATGTAACGTATACAGCCGCAAATACATCACAGAAACAAGGGACTTGTTTTATTTTTTGTCAGGGAAGGATGTAAAAGTTAGCCCTGTTTCTAACTTTTTTGTTATTTACTTTCGTTATGTTATCATTTGCGAAACTATGCTAAAATTGACTATTTTTGATACAGCATAAAAATTGTAATAATGCAGCATTTTTACTTTTTATAAAATGTGTTCTGACTTTTTATAAAACGAGTTCTTACTTTTAAATTCTTTAAGACCAATTTACTATAAAAATATTTATAATCCAAGGCTTAATTATCAAGTAATTTTTTATCTACTTAGAGGCTGTGACGCTAAAATCTCACCCCTTGTTACTAGAGCTATCTCTGGACGTTCCGTCATATAAATCTGTGTCGGGACCGAGGATTGAACCCCGGACTTCCAGCACAGAAGTCCAACACCTTACCCCTAGATCACCCAGTCGCTTGTGGAATCCACCCTCCCCCATTTTGCTAACTCCAACTTTGAAATTTAAGTTTTTAGAACTTATTTGAGTAACTGGAGTAGTACTTCTAAATAGATGCCAAATTTTATTGTTCTCACCTAAATTGATTTGTATATTTATAACCCCCACGCCCAATTTCCCGGGAAAATACTTTTTGATTTCCCGTATATAAACTTTTCTAGCATGAGGAAAAAGGGCAAAAAATATGAAGATTGTTTAAAGGTATAGAGTATCAATTTGTTTTTAAAATACGGTTAAAGAGAGTAAATGAAACAGGTAAAAGGTGTAAATTGTTCAAAAAAGTAAAAAATTGCAGACAGGGCAATACACCAAAAAAGGACAAAGGGGAAAAGAGGATTTTATTTTGGGGTAGAAAGGTAAAGTTGTAAAAAGTGCAAAAGGGACAGAAAGAGTACCCCTTTTATTCCATTTACCCTTTTCCTCCATTTATTTTTTTGCACTAAATGTGATTTTATCCTTTTAGTCCTTTTTAATATTCTTACACTTTTAGAACCTTTTTGCATTCCTACACTTTTTGGCAATTTAAGCCCTTTTAACCCATTTGTTCTCTATGCCTTATATAGCTTTATTTTGCCTTTTTGGCAATTTTTATTTTTTTATCTTTTTGCCATTTTATTGCTTTACCCCTTTTGTCCTATTTACCTTTTTAGTCATTTTTGCAATTTTGGCCCTTTTTACCCTTTTTGAGCATTTGCCCTTTTTCTTTATTGCCACTATTAAATCTTTAATTTTTACATCTTATTTGATTAAATTATTGACATTTTACCTTTTTTGCCCTTTTGGCACTTTTACCATTTATATCCCTTTTATAACTTTTACCCTTTTTGCCCGAGTTACCTTTTAAGAATATTTTGAATTTTTGGGGTTTTCTTTTTTTACTTATAGCTCTTTTAATTCTTTTATTCCTTTTTATACTTTGACCCTTTTTACTTACCCTTTTTGATTAGATTAACATTTCACCCTTTTGGCACTTATTACACCTTTTTAGATAAAGATTTCAGTGTTTCAATCAATAGATCAACATCCAAATTGTTAAATTTATCCAAGTATCAACTTATCCAGGTGGTCCTGAATAATTGTAGTTTATTCTTGCCCTGAATCAGTTTATAAAAAGCTCATTCACAAGCGGTACTTGTAATAGGAATACCAATGGTTTGAAATCAGTCCTGAAAGTGCAAGCGTGTTAGAAAGTGTAGTAAAATAACAAACAAGCAAATTGAATTACTTATCACGCAAATATCTACTCTGATTATCATTTTAAACCAAATAATGTGTCCCACTTTTAAAAGATTGCGAGGTTATTTGTCGTTTCTGAGAATTTCGATGGCCCTTTTAAACTCAATCGTCAGATTCCATTTTAGAAATATTTCAAATTTAAAAAAACTAGTAATCTGTATATCATCCTTAATTTGGGGCCTTAAGACAAAATAAAAAACTGATAGAAAGCCATCAAATCCTTAGGTTGGACAGATAGTCAGACAGAATAATCTTTTTGGGGTTTGGAATCACATAAAACATAGATTCAGCATAATCTCGAAGCTGAGAATGTTCATGATCATTTAATCACAACACTGTTTTTATTTTTAATAAATTAAAAAGCCACTGCATTTTACTAGAGTTCAGGATTAGGAAAAAGTCAGGTAAAATTTTCTGGACATTTTCCCGCATTTGCGTGGAAGAAGAGTGGGAAACCATGTGGGTAAAACACCCTCATACACAGTGGCGGCTCGTGTATAGGCACTGCGGAACTGCAGCACCCTCTATTTCCACTCGATATTATCGATAACATTTAATATAAAGAGTCTTTTTTTCTTTAATTCCTTCTTTATTTTTGTAATACAAAATATGTTCCTTAAGCTTAATGTCAGTACTTCAGTAGCCGTCCCCCAGTTTATTGAAAATATACAAAAATATTTGTATGTAACTGTGCGCTTCACAGTGCCAGCGGCATGGTGTGACTGTTGTGCGCATGCACATATAGGAGTGGGGTGGAGAGGAAGGCGAGATTGCCAGGTAGAGAAAGCACTGTTTCTCTCGCAGTGCCGGCTCTGGCGTGATGGTGGAAGGAAGTGTTTATTACTCAGTGTGTGTTGTGCTTAAAAACCGTGTACCATATTCTTGAATGTGATAAAGTGTATAAGAGTGTAGAATTAGATTATTATTCTGCTTCCAGCTATTCTATTTGATTCATTTTTTCCTTGGTTGTTTTATTAAACAAAAAAATGGGTGTGTGTACTTATGTACGCGCGTGAGAAGTTATACTTCTTTGGCATCATTAAAAAATAAAAAATAATTTAATAATATTTAGTATTAATTATGTTAAATAATAATATTTTAATTTATATCAATAAATAATACATACGGATAGTTAACCTCAATTATATTGGAGCACTTGAAAAAGTCTATAAGCACAATTTTTTTCACTAATATTTACGAATAGTAAATAATATTAATCAAATATTCAATTTAAATCACTACTGAATATAATTTATTAGCACATATATAATTCGCACTTGTATGAAACTAAAACACTGTTGTGAATGTAGAAACTAGAAACATGTGGATAAATATTATATATATGAAAACAGTGATCAGAGGCGACGAGCGTACCAACATGCGCGACTAACAGAGGTTCTATTTCTATTTTGTTGGTAGCTTTTTTTTTTCGAGACTTAATGAGCGTTTAAGTTCAACCTGTTACTTTTGTGTTACAGTGATGAGCGCGCATCTTAAAATTTCACTCTCATCATTTTTTCATAACGCGCCTAAAGAAGTATAACTTCAAAAAGACTAAATGCCAGTACTTTCAATGGAGACAAATTTCCTCAATTGTCATCCAGAGATCAAGGGAAAATTATTGAACTTTTTGTGCAAATTAAAACAAGAAGAATGTATTTCATTTTTAAATGAATAGATCAAGCTTGAACTGTAACAATTTAAGTTAAAGTAAGTAAACAATGTTTGGTTTTTTTTAATCAAGATTTTATCAAGTTCCTGAATAAATTTTCTTTTAATACATGATTTTTTTTCCTTTTATACAATTTTAAAACAAAGGCTAAACATTTTCTGGAGCAGCACCCCACTAATTTTAGCTACAAGTCGCCACTGCTCATAGACCCAACTGATATTTGAACCCCAGCTTCCCCAGCACCAGAAAACCAGACTAAATGAGCTTGAGACGTGTACACAGATGATTATTTACATGAATGGGGATGCATATATCTTCAAAATAAATAGTACGGAACTCCGCACGGACTTTCTCGCTCTATTGTTTGAAAATGGAGGTATTTACTCAAAACTCGAAATATTTGTGAAATGAAATAATATACAGTAGCAAACTCAAGCATAAATTGCACTATACTTATGTAAAACATTTTTTGAGTCCCGGTTTTAAATTGTTTTGTTTTTAAAGAATAATGTCCTCATTTGTATGTTGGACCGATAAAGAAAAATATCAATATTGGGTCCCTAAGGGTCAACACTTCGAATTAAAATATCAACTTCCGTTTAAAATTTTTGACATTTATTAGGTGTTGCACATCTTCATGTCATCACATTGCTATAAAACTCCTCATTTAAAAAATGTAAATATTGACTACTGAGTCTAAAATGGAGATAAATCATTGTTATACAAACATTTCTCCGAAGATGTTTTGAGGAAAAATAACAAACATTTTGAGAGACTAACTTATATTGAATTACTCTATGGCATTGGATAATTATTGCGTTAAAACATAAGGGTCATTCCATGCTAAATCAACAAATTTTAATAAAAAATTTGCCACACCATTTTTGATTTGATGAAATTTGGTAGGAGATTTGCACCAATCTTTTAGACTTAAAAACAATTTTTGCTATATTTTTTAATAAATTACTCCTTGAGATATAGGCTATTTTTTACATTCCAAACAGGCAAAAAGTGTCATTTTAGGGTTATTTTCTAAAATCTGCATTAAGTTTATTTGAACTAGCAGGGATGGCATCTAGGGCTGAAATGAACTTTTTTTTAGTTTAGACGAAATTATATTTGAGTTAAATCTAAGCATAGTTTTTTAGGCCTAAATTTTCATTTTTTAAATGGATTTATTCGGAATTTGGGCTTGAAAAATATAATGAAGGATTTATAGTAACAGGCCAATATTTTTTCCTGTTACACTTATGTATATGTAGTATGTGCAGAATTTTTTTTTAACTGTCACCGATAGTCCTTCAACCTAAAAAATTGCTAGAATTTGGAAAATTTTCCAAAAATTGCTTTTTCAGAGCCCAAAAAAGTCATGTGGGACATGTGTTAAAAATTTGAAATTGCCAGGATAGAAAGCCTCTATAGAGTACTTTAAAACAAACAAAAATTCATCTGTTACTTCAAGGGGTTCGGGTGCCACAATCCTTTGAAGTAACAATAAAACAACACTCAATCACTATTGAAAACTTGGCTAAGCAGGCATAGACATATTTTTGCTGAAAATTACAGTAGGCCAATAGTTTTTTGGCAAAATTCAAATTTGACAGAATTACTGAATTTCAAAAACATAATTCAATCTAAAAACAAAGCTTACCTTTTAAGGCACACTTAGTGTTTTAAGTTTATCGCGTTGCCGTCTTTTTTTCATTAAGAAGAATAGACAGGTGCTCATTCATCTCTGGTGTGATATTATGACAAGAACAACTCACAGGTGTGAGAATACACAGAATATTATCTTTTTGGACCCATGTGTTGTAGTCACTGGTTGAGTTTTTGAAAGATGTGCCAGGACCATGAGGATGGAAAAAGTGTATTCGATATTCTTCTTCAGTATCATGAACTTTTATTTGAAGAACCTCGCCCAACCACCAATCCTCATCATACACACAACAGATGTAATCCCTAAGCTTTGGCAGTAGGTCAGTTTGTTGTTGAACCTGAACTTCCTTACTGGCTACAACAATTCTGAATTCTTCCGACAGGGATGTAATGCGGACGTGAAGAACACTTTGGCTAACAGGAATAAAACTATGATATGATCTAGTCTGTGTTACGGGAATGGCAAGTTGGTACCTTGTCTTAAGTTGCAGTCCAACCTCTTCAATGTCTTGTCTTGAACTAAAGAAAAACTCTATTTTTTTATATTGTCCTCACCATATTTGTACATATCTATTGGTGTGATGATGTGACTTTTTACTGTCCTCTGAAGACTTGTCTTTCTTACAATCCTTTTAACTGTCCCACCAATTCCATCACATGGTCCCTTGCCATGGCATGTGGCAAAAAAATGCCACTCGGCTTGAGCTCCAAAATCTTGTTCATGGTGACACAAATTTATGATTTTTTTTTTTTGTTATTATATATGGCAGCTGACCCATCAGAAAAGTAGAGCACTTTTTTCACTTGAGGAAGGGATGATTTTAAACTGTCCATGAGTATTTTTTGAAAGGTGTAGAAAGCTGTGGTGTTGTGTTCCAATGAATCGCTGATTACACAAAAACAACTGTTTCTTAACTCTCCATTTTCTTTGAAGTACAACACAAAGGGGTGTAACGTTGCCTGGTTACTCGACCAATGGTAGGATGGTACCTCGTCTTGTACTACAAAAGAAAAATTTTCAGAAAAGTCTCCCATTAGTATGCATTCTTCCTCTTGCAGATTTGTCTTCTTTGTGTTGAGGAGTTCTGCTTGTTTTTTCGCAATAAAATGATGGACCTTAAGTTGCTCAAATCTTTCCATAGCCTATCCAAGTACTCATCAAATGGAAGAACACAAGTAGACAGCTCACGACGGTCTGTTGAAACCCAGTGTTTGAATTTAAGTTCTGTTTCAACTTTTTCAAAATCTTCCCACCCTTCTTCCAGTACTGCGTGCAGCCCATAACTTCCTGGACCATCATTACACTTTGACAACATGCACAGCTCATTATCAATATTGCAGACCATATAGGTAAGGAGATGTTTGTAGGCCATTCCTACGTTTATGGCTCCAAGCATTAATTTTACATTCTGGTGTATGATACACACACAGACGGAATGCGGGCCTGATGCACCAGTTAACACGCAGAATTTGGGTCTCAGTTCTGCAAACTTGGAAAACCCTATTTTCATGTTTGGGTACTTTTTTGAAAACATGTGTGAAGCTCCTTAAGATTACATAAAATTAATCGTTTTTGAATGTTAACCTTCGTTCCATCAGGTACTGTAACAGACACACAATCCTTTTTACCTGGCATCATTCTACTATACTCATCATTTTCATAGAAATCTTGTATAGTTTTCATTGAAGCTTCATCAAATTTATTTTTAGCCAAATTCTTCCCAATTTGCGGCAAAATCCCATTCTTTTTTACTAAACTTCTTGACTTACTAGGTATTTGCTGACATTAAGCTCGCTCCGAACTTTAGCAATACTACATCTGCTAGGAACTAAACTCAAAAGTTAATTTTTTCTTGAGTAGAAGAAGCAATTTTCAATTTGTCTTTAAGCTTGTCAATTAATTGCTCATACTCATTATCTAGATTAACATGTGTTTTATTTAAAAACGCTCATCGGTCAAAATGTTCAACTCAAAAGACTTGTTTAACTTTTCTGATACAGATTTAGCTATTTTTGTAACTTTCTTCTTTATCACTGAGGGTCTGGCTTCAACTGATAGCTTCTGCACCTTGACAGGAGAAATGACAAGGGCTGAACAATCTTCATTAACTGACTCAACAAGGACAGTTTCAGGTTCATAAATGTCTAAATATTCATTTTCATTAACACTATCTGTGGTCTTTTTTGGGTTTTGAATTTTGTTTAGGCATTTTGTGCACAATGCTTTCTCAGGAATTAAAGTCAGATCAGGATTGCAGGTTGAAAGTGTCATTGATATTTCCCGGAGAGATTTTTTAACAGGTTTTGAGTGAACATTGTTGGGGTCTGAGCAAGACTTACCATAAATACAAAAGTATCTGTCTAAAAACTCAGCTTTATGAAAAGTGCAAACATTTTTTATTTCAGTAAAACCAGTTCTCTTTGAAAATAATGTTTTTTCTTCTTCAGTGAACTCAGAAATATTATGTAGTACTGAAAACCTAGAGTAAGATAATTTATGACATACCCCTCCTGTGAAGATGCCAATAGAACAAGAACACTCCATCATAATAATGATAATTTCACTAGCATAAAATCAAACCACAAAGCTGAAGAGACTACAGTACAACACACACCTACATGGTCTGAGTCAACCCAGCAAGTGGAGCTATGCCTGTTGAAACATGTTTTGAACCAATAGCCACACTGTCTGTGAAAACTGCTTGTCCAGACAAGCTTGGAGGGTAGATGTTATTCTACA
Organism: Timema cristinae; assembly: GCA_039000515.1. Classification (NCBI taxonomy): domain Eukaryota; kingdom Metazoa; phylum Arthropoda; class Insecta; order Phasmatodea; family Timematidae; genus Timema; species Timema cristinae. The sequence goes on from JBCFYV010011164.1 coordinate 57,971,444, forward strand.
GTTTAATCAATACTTTTAATATATTCTACGTCGCATAATTTGTAACATCCCTAAAACCCTAAAAAAAGTATTTAAAAAAATGGATCTATAAACAATAATACATAGATTTATTGTTATTAAAACATAGCCTATCAAATTTAAACTTTTTATAATAAATAATAGGCTACTATTATTTATATATTTTATGTATCTTACCTATGTAATGTAATTTTTCAACACAGCATTTTAATTAACTATTTATTCTTTTTAACTAAATATTAGACCTATTGAAAATTATCCTTTCTGCTTAGCCCCGTTTTCAATAGTTATTGAGCGTTGTTTTATTGTTACTTCAAAGGATCGTGGCACCTGAACCCCTTGAAGTAACAAGATGAAATATTTTTTTGTTTTAAAGTACTCTATATGGGCTTTCTACCCTGGCACTTTAACATTTTTAACACATGTCCCACATGATTTTTTTGGGCTCTGAAAAAGATTTTTTTTTGAAATTTTCCAAATTCTAGAAATTATTTTAGGTTGAAGGATTATCAGTAACAGTCCAATTTTTTTTCTGCACATACTACTCATACATAAGTGTAACAGAAAAAAGTATTGGCCTGTTACTATAAATCTTTCATTATATTTTTTAATCCCAAATTCCGAGAAAATCGGTTAAAAAATGAAAATTTTAGCTTAAAAAACTATGCTTAGCCTTAACTCAAATCTAATTTCATCTAAACTAAAAAAAGTTCATTCTTTAAGCTTTCAAATGAGCCCTAGCTGCCATCCCTGCTAGTTCAAATAAACTTAATGCAGATTTTAGAAAATAGCCTATATCTCAAGAGTAATTTTTTTTTTTAGAAAAAAATTGTTTTGGAGTCTATAAGATGGGTACAAATCACATACCAAATTTCATAAAAATCAAAAATGGTGTGGCAAAGCCCATTTTTTGAGTTGACATGGAATGACCCATGAGTAGTATCTCTTTACAACTAAAGCTCACAAAATTGTATTAATATATTTGCAATATCTCAGGAACTGTTGGTTTTATAAAAGTATATTTCATTTAAAAGTTTTTTTATTTTCAATAACCTTACAATTTTTCAATGATAAGTTATTTAGTATCTCAAATAGTTGCGGATATAAGCAAATTTCAACTTCTGTAAAGTACCCTAAAAGTCATTTTCATGGGAAAATGAAAGTAGCCATTTTATTTATAATTTTAATCAATGCCTAGATACGAGTTTTAATCAAAATCGTTAGGACTGATTTTGAGAAAATCGAGTTTTTCTTTTTTTCACCCTTTATTAAACTACTTTTAATTTTGAGATTAAACAGAGATACAGACACACAGAGATATGGCATTGCAAAGATCACTTTTTAGGGTTTGGAGGGTCATGAGACATTGATATCCATCAACATTTCAGGTTTGAGTTGTTTTTTACGGTCACAATACTTTACCTTTAGTATTGGAAAAGTTAAGAAATATACATATTTGCATATAGCTTGAAAGTTATTGGTTTTATAAAAATACGCTTCAAATAAAATGTTTGTTTTATAAATAAATCTACATATTTGTAATGATAAGTAATTTCATATCTCAAAGAGTTACAGAGATATGATAAAAAAATTATGATTAACCCATCAGATCGGAGACCTTTAAGTCATTTTGCCGAGGTATTGAGAGTAGCCATTTTGTTTGGATGGCTTTTTTTCTCTTTTTGCCCTTCAGTAAACTAGCCTTAATTTTAGGATTAGACCCGCCTCGGTGGCGTAGTTGGCTAACGCGCTTGTCGTGTTGAGCTCGACTGCTGAGGACGGGGAGATCGAGGTTGAATCTCGGTCGGGTGAACTTTGAGTGGTTTTTCCTAAATGGTTTTCCACTCTCCCTCCACGAAAATGCGGGTTCACTTCTTCTAATTAAACCTTCCCAATTCCTAGTCCATTAGTGTAATTAGTACTTAGAGCGTATAACCCAAATGGGTAGTAAGACGCGGTGCTAAATAAATATTTAGGGTTAGATATCCAATTCCCAAAATTCCTTTGGGAAACCCTATGAAAACCAGAGATACCAAGTTTTAGCCAGATCGGTAAAATGGTTTAAGCTCTAGTTGGAGGTACAGACAGACAGACGGAAATTCAAAAACACATTTTTCAGATTTGGGGGGTCATGAAACGTCGAGATTCATCAAAATCTGAAGTTTGATTATTTTTTTGACAGTCACAATATACCTGTAAGATAGTGAGAAAGTAAAAACAAATAGAAATCCATTCTAGTGCACTCAAATAGGACTATAGTTTGGATGGATATTTGAGGTAGATATCCCTATTAATAAATTAACAGAGATTAAAAAAGAACATTATAGAACCAAAACCATTGGTAATATTTTCCAAACCAATTGAAACTGAAGTGTATTTGTTATTGTATTAAAAACTAATAATAACAAATTACTATTTCTTAAACAAACACATAAACATATCGCTATCTCGGACATCGCTACAAAACATTGATGGTTGAAAATGATCTATGAGGGAAACATCGAACCTTCAACATCTATGTTCTATGTAGGCCTATATCCCTGCTGGACTGTACTATAACCATGTCCCGTTTCAGGTTGATCCAACCAGTCGATCTCGCTGTAACTAAGCCAACTCTTTAGGCAAAAATCTACTCTAGTTAATGCAGTAATAAAACTATTGGTCGAATTTACTATTTTTATGAGTAGTTTTTCTTAGCACTGCATCTACTAACAGTACGTGTTATGCACCTATGTAGACCTACCAAATTACTCTAATGTGTGAGAGGGAGAGTGGAAAATTATTTAGGATAAACCACACTCAGTACACCTGACCGGAATTGAGGCCCAACCCCACCTCCTTGGCAGTCTAATCTATTGCGATAGTGACGCCTTAGCGGGTATTAATAACTAAAAGTATTTTCATCTATCCTCAATTCTTGTAAAATGTATTTGATAGTTAAAACCATAAAATAAAAAATTATAATGAAAGTAAAATGTTGTTAAATGTGTTCGATACCGACAAAATAGAATAACTGCAACATTTAAACTATTAGCATCCATAGTGGTCTGAACATTGTAAGATGGAGCTCAAGAAGCTTATCTGCACTTGAGATAAAGTTATTTCTGTCTTCTCTTCCTTTACTCGGAGGAGATAATGACTCATAAATACCTGACTGGCTACCTTCCTCACCTCACTTGAACAAAGGGGGAGAGTTGGGGAATGATTGACACTTGAGGACCCCCACCTAAACAGCTTTTACTCCTTCCCTAGCAGTTTACAGAGTTTAGGCTCCATCCCCTGAGATGATATGTTTTCTTCAAAGCCTTCAACTCTGAGTTCATCTTGTCATTAAATGGGGTCTTAACATTGTCAGTTGTATTAAATTAATCCATATGGTGGAATTTTCTTGTTTAACTGTGTAATATGTGGCTAAATAAACATGATACAATTGTATAACTGTAGAAAGATAATGCAAAAATAAAAGTACAACCAAACATTCATGCAACATCTATATTTGATGCACCTTCCTCGAGAAGACTAAATAGAAGATTAACTTGAGTGATGCCAACCGGTTGTGAAAGATGTTGGTGTATTTGTAATTCTGTGGATGGTACTATGTGTTAATTAAGAGAGGGTTCACCTGCTAAAGTCCTTCTCAGTCTCCAGCGCTTCTTCACCGTGTCCTAGACGCAGGAGATGTCGCTCATCAATGTCCAGAGCCATGATCTTCTCAAACAATTGGTTGAGCGCCTGGTTGGAGTGAGTGACAATGAGAGTCCGCTGAGTGGGGAAGTTGTGGTACAGGTTGGAGATTATTTGGACCGCTACGTCTGTCTTACCTGTACCTGGGGGACCCACCACGAGCGTCAGTCCCGGTTGCATGCCCGCACGAATAGCCTCCACTTGTGTTGATGTGAAGGGGATGGCATTCCTACAAGAGAGAATAAAACTATAGCATCAGGAAACTTGAGGAGATGGTTTATAGGTGGTACAAAGTTATTGTATTTCTAAATATTATCACATTGGTACATTTTGGGAGAAACAAATTATTTTTAGGTTTGGGTCATTCAATTCTTTGAAATATATATTCGAGATTCAGGGGCTTTAAAAAATTCTAGATTTGATATTTTTTTTAAATGTTAAGTGGGGGTAAAGCTATTGATTATGATAATTTCTAAGTTTCAGGATTCGTAGATAAAATAAAAGATTTATATTTGAGGAAAAAAGGATCTGTCCCATCTTTAATTATTTGGTTTTGAGAAGGACGTGGCATTTTAAATCAACCATCAAAAGTACAGATATGCTTATAAACAAGCATTCAACAGAGGTTGAGCTGAACTTAGAAAATAATAATTACTTCAATAAACTGTATATAATTTTATCCATACGTATGGGCCCTATATGATTAATTAAAATTTCAAACTGATTTGACTTTTATTAACATACAGAACCCCCTTTCAAGGTCAAATGATAAGGCGGGATTCACAAAAAACGGCCCGCGAGACATAGCTGACTGGCCTGTTTGTCTGCAATATCTTTATATTATTATCCGGCCTACATCCATGTACTCACACAAAATACAATAGTTTAACGTTAGTGTTTACTACGTAATTTTAAATAACAGAAACCCTTTGAACTATTTAATACTATCCTATATTTTGGTTTTAAATTTAATCACTTGAGTGTGGGAGTTTTAATTTACACCGAGAAACTATCAGTTTTTAAATTATTTCAATGATTTTAATGATTTTAAATACATAGCATCAAATAAATATTATAGAGCTGCATTGGTGGCCACGTGGTATGGTATCGAGCCTTCCTCTATCAACTAGTCATGTTTTGATAGGGTCACAATTTGTGAGATTGTTTTATATGGTTCTACATAAGATATCACACATTTAAAACACATTTTATAATTAAAATGTAAACTATTTAACTGGTCAGAACTTGCACCCTCATTTTGATGAAAACAATATTTTAAAATATCTAACCACTAGTTAAATAAATTGGTATTTCTAAATGTGTGAAATTCCTCTTGCAGTTCACAGCCAGTCCCTTGGTTGACAAAAAAAAAGGGGGTCCATAGTGTTTCAAGTTTTCTTTGTAATGTGCAGTCAGAGTAAACTTATTTGTGTGGCAGGATTAGGGTACTTATGACAAGGTGGTGGGTGGTTAGAGACTGAAGAGGGCGCTACTTGAAGCTTTCTCGGTGACCGCCAGCCGACAGGAGCTCATATTTTGTATCTGCCTTTTAGTACATTTGAGTTTAAAGTGAGTTGTTTACAAAATGTTCACTTGATTGCGCTGTAGTCACTGGGGATCGCACCTAGCAATCCCAACGTTGAAGGATTAAAGCCTCGAAAAGGAGTGCAACATTTTTAACCTTGGGGCTGTGGCTCTGTTCTTTCCTTCTCTGTGGGCTTGGCCAATGCCAATTACCAATCTGTAACCAGTGGCGGACTATGGCACACAAATTCTTAAAATTTACCCTTTGTTAATGCACCCTTATCTTTATTTCTTAACTGTTATTCATACAATTATTTTTTAATTAATTAATTAATTTATATTTCAACAAATTTAATGAACAAAATCTATTTTTCTGTTTTTACTCTAAAATAAATTTATTTGCTATGATATTCTATGCATGTATTTAAAAATAAAATTCATATAAAAAACTATCACAAGCTTATCTATGAGAAAAGTAGTGTCAATTTAACTGAAATTGATTATCTTATATGTGGTCGGGTCAATGATATAGTTAATTATATTTAAATTAGCCTTCAAGTTTTAATACAAGTTTGTACAAAATAAAAATGACTTCCGTGAACACTTGTTTCTTTTAATACCATTACTTCATAAATCAAATGATTGGCCTAGTCAGTATTAACAAGATCGGCAAACTAGCTGATTGGCCCAGCCCTAATATCGCCACAAGTATCTTGTTTAACAATGAGGAGGCCCTATAGGTAAACTAGCTGATTGGCCCAGCCCTAATATCGCCACAAGTATCTTGTTTAACAATGAGGAGGCCCTATAGGTAAACTAGCTGATTGGCCCAGCCCTAATATCGCCACAAGTATCTTGTTTAACAATGAGGAGGCCCTATAGGTAAACTAGCTGATTGGCCCAGCCCTAATATCGCCACAAGTATCTTGTTTAACAATGAGGAGGCCCTATAGGCAAACTAGCTGATTGGCCCAGCCCTAATATCGCCACAAGTATCTTGTTTAACAATGAGGAGGCCCTATAGGTAAACTAGCTGATTGGCCCAGCCCTAATATCGCCACAAGTATCTTGTTTAACAATGAGGAGGCCCTATAGGTAAACTAGCTGATTGGCCCAGCCCTAATATCGCCACAAGTATCTTGTTTAACAATGGGAGGCCTATAAGCAAACTAGCTGATTGGCCCAGCTATAATTTCGCCACAAGTATCTTGTTTAACAATGAGGAGGCCCATTAAAGGCAAACTAGCTGATTGGCCCAGCCCTAATATCGCCACAAGTATCTTGTTTAACAATGAGGAGGCCCTATAGGTAAACTAGCTGATTGGCCCAGCCCTAATATCGCCACAAGTATCTTGTTTAACAATGAGGAGGCCCTATAGGTAAACTAGCTGATTGGCCCAGCCCTAATATCGCCACAAGTATCTTGTTTAACAATGAGGAGGCCCTATAGGTAAACTAGCTGATTGGCCCAGCCCTAATATCGCCACAAGTATCTTGTTTAACAATGAGGAGGCCCTATAGGTAAACTAGCTGATTGGCCCAGCCCTAATATCGCCACAAGTATCTTGTTTAACAATGAGGAGGCCCTATAGGTAAACTAGCTGATTGGCCCAGCCCTAATATCGCCACAAGTATCTTGTTTAACAATGAGGAGGCCCTATAGGCAAATCATTTTATAATAATGGAAATTTATAAAAATAAAGAGAGTTTGTAAATAAAATCAGCCAACCCAAGGTTCATACCCCTGCAGCACATGTGGAATCCACCTGCCAGCCACATCCTCAAACAGCAAAGTAACCAAATTGGAATACAAAATCCTTGGTCATTACAATTGCAAAACCAATAACTTGGTATACCAATTACAGAATAAATCATGTGATGCAGAATATATAAGCCTTATCATGGACGTGCCTGGCTTTCAGACTTTGGGGGGACAAAGACAAAAAATATTATAAGTGATTTAACACTCTCTAATAATAATTGTTTATATACTTAGTATAAACAACGCGTACACTAGCAATACTCTTAAATTCAGTTTCATATTCAATATAAATGTATCAGATGAACATTAATACCAATTCAAAAGTTTTCCTTTAACTCAGATTAAAATAACAATCTTTTTTCTTAGTTGTACAAAATTTTAAATAACTATAGCCCTATCTGCAAGAGTATTAGTAATTTTGTATTAAATAAATAATAGGAACTATATTTAGTGTAACACACTGACAACACAACTTATAAATAAAATACTTATATGCCATACAAAATACTTATTTTAAATTAGCATAGGCTTCACCAAACACTCTCTTTCTTCGTTCATTAACTACAATAAACTTGTTCATAAGATTATTAATGCTTATCTTGTCCAACATATCTGTATGTGTGTGACACACAGCCACATGATTAATGTGCCTCTGTGTCATATTGTTCCTCAAGTATGTTTTAAGACAACGTAACGAACTAAATGATCTTTCCGCCTCACAATGACAAGCTTGGAACAACCAGCAGTATACGCAACAGAACCTCAACATTACTGAGCATTGCTCTCACTTCAGGAGATAGCCTTCGAAATGCGGTTAGGGCATCTTCAACACAAGTAGGTGCACTTAAACGAAAAAACATGTTTTGTTCAATTTCAAAATCTTTCTCATTATTTTCAGGATACATTTTCAGCACTGGGTTTATTTCTCCTTTTAAAAGACTCCTTTCCAATTTTCTCATGTGATCAAGTCCTTCTTGATCAAATCTTGACTTTAAACCTCCAACAGCTGTGTCTATAATGGCAAAATACTCGTGGCGAAAGTAGTCCTCGACTGAAGTAGAAGTGAACGCTGTAGCAGGACCTGTGTAATGCATTGGTGGTTTCTTCTGTCTTGGTAGAGAAAGAGGCTGCAGGTTGTTGGTAACAATGATTTTGTTAGCTTCTCCCCAAATTAATAAAAACTCGTCATTTTCTCTGAGTCTTTGTAAACTAGAAGACACTATTTCTATGGCCTGCATAAGTCCGGAAGTACTCATTTTTCTTCCCTGAAAAGATTTATTAAAAATTTCTAAATTATTTATTATTTTCCTTGCCATAAGGAAGCCTTAAAACAGTCTCTCCTGACTCAAACACTTTGAATAACCCACTTGCTGACTGTAAGTGATTTGCTTTAGCAGACAGTGCTTCAAGTGTTTGTAAAATCATTGAATAGTTTTCCAGAATCTCTTCAATCTGAGCACCTCTGTATATCCACCTGGTCGGACAAAGGGGCTTATGTGCATTAGATGTAAAAGGACCATTAAAAGTAGCTTCTCGGATATTAATAAACTTGGTTTTAGCTGTCAATGATTGTGAAAACAAAACTCCCAAGTTCATGGGCCCATTGCATTGAATTCCTCACAGTAATTGATGTATCACATGCATCCCTTGTTGCCAAGTTAGTGCAGTGCGCCCCACAGTGAACAAACACGGCTAGAGGCTCTCTATCCTTTATTATAGACTGTACTCCTTTGTTGATCCCTCTCATAGGTTTGTTGTCCACGCAAGTTCGAAAGAGGTAGTTGAACTCTGGTCATTATATCAAAAAGAATAGCTGCAATCGACTCCCCAGTTGTTTTACTAGCACTGTATAGCCCCAAAAAACTTTCACGAGGCTCTAAGTTTCAATAACTCAACGCACACATATACTAAGCTGTTCCAGTTCCAGTAATATCACGTGTACTATCACAAATCAAAGAAAACAAATTCAATTTGGAAGATTGAATTTCAGCACAAAGATTTCTCACAATTTCATTACCCATTATTTCCAAAATCTCATTTTGAATTTTTCCATCTGTGTATACCTTTCGATCCTTATTCAAACAATTTGCAAGATAGGAATCATCCTTGGAACATAGTTTGAGAAGATGAAATAAGTTTCCACTTTCTTGTTGATTTCCTCTTAAAGCTAAGCCTTGCATGGCTAAATATTTAATTTAAGTGAAAATTTTCAAAAGACATTCCCTAGAAATCTTACGTTCAGAAACTAGAGAAGAGTTTAACTGGTTATCAATCGGGTTTTTCAGCTGTCTATAACTTAAAACTGCTTGTAAATGACTATCTGACTTTTCATGTGAACGAAACTTGTCCAATGCCTTTTTCCAGTTTTTAAATCCATTTCTAGCAAGATTTTACCAGGACATATTTTTACTATTACAATAAAAAAGATCCATCGCACGTTGAGAGCATCTATATCCCAAGTGAACTCTATACATTGTTGAATTGGCTGTTGGTGCAGATATGTATTACAATAAAAACAAAGAGCTCCATCGGCACTGTTTGTAGAGGCATCTATATGCAGCCAAGTGAACTCCTTATACCATGCTGGTTGAAACTTTGGCTGGTTTGGTGCCAGATATGTAATACTTTCACAAATATTAACTTGTGAGTGATTAAACAAATTTTCTGTTTTATTAAAATTTAAGTTGGCTTGAATGGACTTTTGTTCAGACTCGCCAAAGCAGTGTTTTTAGGAGATTGTAGTTCAGTTGGTGAATCCTGTTCTCTTTTGATTAAGAAACGATCCATGCTCGAAATATTTCTCAAATCACGCTGATTTATATTAAGTTCACTTTTACACACAAACACATTAGCAAATACGACATAAACTCATTTATTTACAAAACATTTAACAACACCACACGCCACACTCTTTATTCTTAACATTCACAAGATTGCTGCAACTATTCGAAAAAGTTAAGAACTTGCAAATAAAATAAAATAATTTACTAATACAATAACAGTGTCACCAGCCTAAAAACTATTTTAGCAGCGCTAGTGTCTATACAAATGAAGAAAGATCCGCCTATTTAATAAGGTCATTTAAATTTAAAATAACTAATTTCAAGAATTAAAAAAAACTATTCAAATAAATCAATAAATTCTCTATTGAATTTAAGGGTAAACTTTTGGGGGGGACGTGTCCCCCCCGTCCCCTCTACCAGGCGCGTCCATGAGCCTTATCATAAGTTCTCTCTGACAGGTAATGAACAATATGTTTTGACACAAACCACAAGCCTGTACCCCTTAATTCACACCTACTACACCACCAGAATATTTCCCAAACAGTGCAACAGTTCTCAACTCACAGTGTGAACTGGCCCACCAATGGATTACCACCAGGCCTCAATAAGATATAGCGCCCTAAGAGATTAACAATACATTGTTTTTAATTAAAACAATTCTATTCATGTATATTAAATATTTTAAATTTAATTTTCATTTCATTATTATTATTTATTATTATTATTATTATTATATTATTATTATTATTATTATTATCATCATTCTCATTTTACACTATTATTAGCACGTTTTTTGTCTCATGTAAATATTTACACAGAACAAAGATTTGAAACATTACTTTTACTCTTACAATAGTTTACCAAAGTGTTTCCAACAAATTCTCTTTTGATTAAAAATGGAGTAATTTATCTTTCTATAAGTAAAACCTCTTTTTGTTTTGTGAGATAATTGTATTATATTTGTAAGAAGTTATAGGAAAGGTGGATAGAAACATTAAAAAAAGGAATAAACACAATGTACTTGTACAATGAACAGATGAACACAGTTCACACTTTACATTGCTGCCACTGGACAAAGAGGTATTGGTTGCTTCTTTAAGAAAATTGATCATCACCGCCCAATCCCCTGACCTAGGTTTCCTTCTATCGGAACTCATCAACAACTTCCTTTGTTTTTATATGTTTTATATCCACCTTTCCTGTACCTTCTTCCAAATATAATATAAATGGAGTAATTTAGTGTTTGTGTAAAATGTCTTTCTTCATGCCATTTTTCAACAGAAGAAAGGAAGATGTCAGTTTTGTGCATTGGATTCTTCCCACATTTTTCCTCTTTTCCTAGGTGGGCTTTCTTCATTCAATTTGCATTTATTGGTTATTACTTAGTTCATTTTTCTTTATTTTTATAAACGTTCATTATCATAAAATCATTTACACATGTATCTTAGACGCAACCAGTAGCACCTTTATAATGTTCATCATGATGAATCACTCATCTGTAATACAAACTCAATGATGTTCTAGTATTCTTTACTTACTTCTTTGGTTCATTGAAGAGGTACGGGCCTCTACTTGGAATAATATGAGGTTCCACTGTTATACATTTCTTCACCTCTTTCGACTGTTCACTTTCCTTCTCACGTTTCTTGCTGGACACTTCTTCAAATGTCAACCTGATAACAGAGCGCAAACAATTAGAGAAACACACACTCCTCAAGATAGTGAATGTTTCAAATTATTGTGAGTAAATTGAATTACTTATTTTCACCCGGGAGGCCAGTGTTCAATTCCAACTGGGTGTGTTCTGTTGTGAATCCTTAAAACTCACTGTTTTGTGTAGTTAGATTTCTGCAAACTTACATAAAATTAACTTTTTTTTCAAGACCATAATTTTTAATAAGTTGTTGACTAACAAAGCCATATTTTACTAACTAATTTAAAAAGAAAATTGGCTATGTCTAAAAAAAATGCCAACTATAAGAATATATTGTTTAAAAAAGAATATTTACTTTGCAGGAATAAATCATGTATTCTCTGTAATCCAACTCTTCCCCAGACAACTTCATTCCTAATCTTGTTCCTCCTCGTGACAGCCAACACGCTCCTCACTAACTTCACTAATTTATATATAGATTGATAATATTTCAGTAAATACTCAAGAACAATAAATTAATGTTAGCAATGTTTGTACTTCACCAGCTTTAAAACAAACTGTCAGCATCCAAGAGATAGCAAAAGGATGACGGGAGTCAAGGCAGTTAACAAGAAAAGGACGTTTAACCTCCACATACTCCACATACAGTGAAGTGTCATGGTGGGCAACCTGTATTTTCATTTTAGTACATACTATTTTACAAAATGTTATGTTTGTGTTGATGGTTCATGCAATGAAATACTTGAAGTACATATAATGTTCTATACTTGACTACTCTTAATAACACACCTGAATGGTGGCACTAGTTTGCGAGGGTCGTCTGTTTTAACCTTGATGGCATGCTCAGGGAAACTGGCCCTGAGGTGATCTAGGTCCAAGAAAGTGTCATTAAAGTCCATTGTCTCTATCTCATTGGGCATCCTAGAATCAAAGAGATGCTAGTAGTGGTTACAAACACAACACAATTTAACTCACTATCTAGTGTTTAATTTAAATTAGTTAGCAGTAGCTTACCTGACCAAGTTCTTTTTAACATTTATCTAACATAAACAGCTAAATTTCTTACATAAAGTTTTATACAAAAAATAAATCTTTAGTGATTAAAATTAAAAATTGATCGAATCCACTATTTTATGAATCACGAATCTCAAATCCGAATCCAAAGTTTGGAAAAGTTATCAACATAAAGGAAATATAAATATAATAAAATAATAGAAAATAAAATTGGTAAATAAGTGTTAACGTTCTTTCTTTTATTCATTCATTATAACATTCATAAATTAAGTTAAGTGTTAAGTTCCAGGTCTGGGGCCTGGTTGTTAAGTTTATTCTGTTGTATTGGACGTTAGCTACAAGATGCATGTATTAGCTACCTTGAGTAATGTGCAGCTCCTGGGTCCCCATAACCCAGGATAATGTCGTGAAGCCAATCAGGAACCACACATTCGGTGTTCATCAATTCTCGGATGGTTTCTAGGACTGCCTTGAAATTGTTTTCTTTGGGCTTGCGTCTCATTAGTATGTTGAATGTCTCCCTAAAATATTACAACAGTCCTAGAGATACAGAGAGTATGTTTAATATCTCATACATGTGTCCTACCTCCTTGCCTGATATGGTGGTCTAATTCATGCATGTTTTACAACAGTTAATGTCCTACCTCCTTGCCCTGGTTAGCGTTGTCCATGTCAACTCTGTATTGGTTGCAGTCAACCACACCCGAAATGTCCTCTTCTCCCCTGGCAATGCGGGCTTTGGTTCCGGTCCCTCCTCTATCACTCGTCCGTTTTGGTCCAGCATACCTTCTATCTCACAGCCCCTCACAAACGTCAGTCCCACTTGAGGTACGAAGGGTGCTCTGTGGTCAAACTTGGTTCCTGGCAAACAACACTTCACCATCACAACTTGGCTTCACACCCTTGGGAGCTAAGTCACACCGTCACACCGTCATGATATCAAAGATACCGGTACTCTCTAAATAGCACTCACAGGGCAAGTTTAATACACCATTTCATCATATATGGTGTGATAGTGAGAACATATAACATTTCAACAGATGACACTGCAATGATTTAGTTAACAATTAGAGATGGAGCAAATCAAAATATGCATTTTACCTATGAAAGATGAATCTCAAATAAGAATATGGATTTTAGAAACAAGTAAAGAAGTTAATTTTTCTCACATAAATATGATTTTCTTCAAGTCTTATTTTGTTCACATTCATTCTTTAGCTTCTTTAATTTGTAATAAATAAAATGATAGATTAATTATTAGGAAAATAATAGAGCACTAATAAAAGCAATACCATTAAAATATTGTTTTTGTTCAATGCACTTTATTTAACACATATTATTTTAGTTTCTTTAAATAATATAAATCATAATTAAATGATAACATGTTTTATTATTGTGTGAGAAGAAGAATCCATTCAGGTAAGTAGTAAATAGATTATATAGAGATTGGTTGTAAGGTTTATCTTATCATTATTATGTTGTGCTAAGCTATCAGTAAACGTCATAATTCAAATCTATATTTTAATTATTTTTTTAATCTAATCTCAAACCATTCTTAAAAATTTGAGGAGTTGAAAAACTCCCTCTTGTTAAGAAGTAATACTTTATTTTGAAATATAGATTTGAACCAAATATAACATAGTAATAATATAGTTAGTTATACCTAGGTGGGCTGAGCCAAGAGTTTCAACAATGTTTGGAGACATGTTTGGACTTTGTACAGAGATGATGTTGGGAGTGAGAAGAGTTATTACGGGACTATTACTGTGAATTAAACTTAGCTACCCGCACAGAGTTATTCTTCAAAACAAGTTAAATAAAACATAAACAGCGTTTATCGAGTCTTAAATATGATTGCTGCAGTGTTGACTTTAATAATACTTCAAAGACTTAAACAACTATGAGCAAAACATGAATATCACTAAAACACACACAGCTCTCTTGATCAACTACAATTACTACATTCAATAGCTTCATGTCCCTCAAACTTATTTCAATTCCTAACAATTATGAGACGGTTTCACTTTCAACATGGTCTTACAAACGTACTGAACCCTTAAACTCCATTGGGACCAGGCCCTCCTGTCTTGGATAACCTCCTCTCCAACTCTCCTATAAGCCATAACAGCCACAAAGTGACACAAGTTCTAAAGAGGTAATAAATCTCACTGTATTAATTAACGGTGAAAATTACACAGCACATTACCAAAGAAAAGAGTTATGTCCCGTGTGTTTAACATAGGTCCAGTGCTGATGAAAACTGTAAAAGATATTGACATTAAAATATATTAAGTTATTCATTTTATCAAAAATGCACACAAAGAAAATGTAATAACAATATTAAGAGGGATGTACAATTTTATTTTATTTCAAGTTCTTTTGAGAATGTGATTTTTTACATGTCTATGTTGTTGTTTATTTAAAAATAATAAAAGATGTATATTTCAATTAACATGTTTTAGTTTAAAACCCTTAAAATAATATTTTTAATTACGGGGTGTAGGGTTCAGAATCAGGCTGCTCCAACTAATTATTTCACTACTGCATATTTATAAATACATATAGGAAGTAATGCCAAAAGAAAGGTGAAGTATAGAGAATTGTTGTCAGATGAGTTGGAGATAGAAAGAGGAATAAGACAAGAGATGTGATTTCGCCGGTAATGATTAACTTGGAGTTAGAAGAAGTCATGCGGGAATTGGACAAGACAAGAGAAAGGACCGGATTGGTGATTGTCAACAACAATGCACTAATGGCCGAGGAGTAGACGGAGCCCTGGAGCTAGAGAGGAATGCCGCTTCCACCATGCACTTTTTAAACCTTTACCGCTCCTGTTCTCCCCATTTTATGTCGTCCTTTGGTAGTGCTCTTCTTACTCTTGCTTGAAAGCTCACTCTCTCCTCCATATCCTTATCCTCTTTTCCTGCTTCCCTATCTGGCAGGACCTCATCTAACCTCTCATTCTATAATCTACTAACTCCTTTTAGAAATAAGAATCACAGTTCACCAAAATGTCTACCCTAAACAGCTCTAATTCATAATTACTAATATCATTAAGAAACGTGGTCTGAACATTGCTTTCTCTGAAAACACACATTTAAAACAAATCAGTAACTATTCTAATTTTAACAGAACCAATCAATAAGGTAAAAGTAGAATTTTCCAAATATCATGTGAACACGGCCAGAACCGGAGAAATCTGAATTCTATGAACACCTCAAAAAGACAGGACATCAAGCCCCATGAATAAATGCATGAAACTTCTTTATAACTCATCCAATCTTATATTTTGTGTACATCATGTATCTTAATAATAATTTTAGTGACTATAACATCTAACTTTATACAAAATCAAATTTACTGAATTCATATTCTGTTTGGATGTGGTAATTTTATTGTGTTAAATGTTTTATTAATTTTGTATTATTATAACACTTGTATGTCATTTCTTGTGTCATACCTAATATTTTCTTAAATATTTAATAATTTTGTTAAATCACACTTCAATAAAATATTGTATACAAATTCACTTAATCTATTTCAATAGTAAAGAAAAGTTTTTCTTAATTTATTCTGAATTATAATTTCCTTATTATTATTATATCAAGTCTCTTATTAAAAATTATCAAAATGTCTTTTAAAAACTAATAATAAAGTTAAATATTATCAACGTTTATCATCATCATTAATTGTTACCAGCCTGTGGCAGGGTTGGTTTAGTAAAATTCCTCCATCTTCCTCTATTCTTCCATTCTTCTCCTCACACTTGCACACTGTATGCTATCCGCTACCTCCCATCCTCTTCTTGGCCTCCCTTGCGGTTGTTTTCCTATATACTTCATTTCCATCCTTTTCTTGTCATTAATATAGAGTGGAAACAATGTGTTTGTATTTTCTAGAAGACGTTTCAACTCTCAATTCATAATAAAGTTAAGTATGGCTTTAATCAATTTAAATGTAAAGGAAACGGAACGTTGTAGTACTTGTGTTGCAATAACAAACAGTTGGCTTAGCAAGAGGTACCTATACAAGAAGTTGGTCGAACGGTGATTAAGAAGCAGACATCATGTTTGCGAAGATTCTCCCACTCAGCCTTGATCTCATTACGAACACTCAGATTCACGGTCACATCTGCTCTAACTCGAGATGGGCGCTTCTCACCTATATAACAAATAAAACAGAATAATATGTTACATCACTAACCATGCATAGCACGATACACCACAATATATTGTTTAGTTTTTACATTTTAGCAGTGCTATATCCCCAGAGTTGTGGAAGTTTGAGTCATAAATCATTAACATTAGTTTTAACAATGGTTGCCTTTAAATACTATTTAAAAGTTACAGAACTGTTCTGGTAATATGAAATATATCAATGATCAAACTGTTACAAAAGATTTCTGTTTACAGATGTCTTCTAATTTTAATGAAAGTCAATTTAAAAAAAATCTCATCTAGAGACACATATTTTTTTCAACTTTGAGATTATTGGTGACCAAGTGTCATTAAAGACCTAGTTATATATGAATTCCTAATTTGAGATTTCAATTTTTACAGGCCTACAGTAGAAGTGATAGTTTTTCCTATTTAAAATACAGCACCAGAGATATTTTTTCAAAAACTTCAATTTACTAAATGTTATGTGTCTCTAGAGTCAAATTGCAATTTTGAAAACATAATATCTGATAACTTACCTCCTCCCTCTCCCTCTGAGAGAGGAAGTAGTGTGAGTGTGGATATCGAATTTGAGATTTTGATGAATGTATGTTTCATGGCCCCCTAAACCTGAAAATGGGGTTTTCGAAATACCTTCTTTCTATCTCTAGAGCCTAAACCATTTTACCAATCGTACTAAAAATTGATATCTAGGGTTTTCATAGGGCTCCCGGAGGAGTTATTGGAATTATACAAACACTCTTACAACTAAGGGGGAAAGGAAAAAAATTTATTTTGATTATAAAAACTATTTTTACAAGTTCTAAAGGAAACATATTTTTTCAACTAGTTGAACATGCACAAAACAAATAATATGTTTCTGTAAAAGTGTATATTATTTCATGTATGTCCTTTGGGGAAATGCTTTGTTATTTTAATTTTCTTAATTTTCTATAACCTATGTTCATCTTTCATAAATAGTATTTTAATACACGGGGACACGGACGATAGCTCCCAATTTCCACTTTATAGGCAAATGGCCGCATTTTAAGGTAAAGGAGCAATAAAGTCTTTGTGGTGCTCCGTACAATTTATTTTTCAGTTATTTGGTAATAAATAAAATGATAGAATATTTTGAAAATGGCAGAGCACTAATAAGAGTAAAAACAATCAATACCACACCTACAACATCATATATTCTGGATCGCACTAAATTTATACTAGAAAAGAACAACTTTCAATTCATGGATCAGAACTTCATTCAAACTAAAGGCACAGCAATGGGTACAAGGATGGCACCTTTGTATGCCAATATGTTCATTGGCAAACTGGAAAAAACTTTTCTTGACCGCCAAATCAACAAACCAATTTGCTGGCTTCGCTTCATCGATGACATATTCATGGTGAGGACAGCTGGCCAAGACAATCTAACCTTATTTTTAAACAAACTAAACTTCTTTTCGGCTCTGAAGTTCACCTCAAATCAATCCCACGACCAGGCAACATTTCTTGATGTGGACATTAGGCTGTCAGATGGCCACTTCAAAACCTCGGTGCATATTAAACCCACATTTTGATAGCTACATTCCATTCAACACTAAAATATCTCTCCCATACAGTCTCACCATACGGGCTCACCGCATCCCCTCCGATCCAGAAAGTCTTCAAAACCTCCAAGAAGTCTTTACAGAGAGAGGATACACTAAACCTCTCATTAATAACTTACTTCAACTAGCTGAAACTCAAGAGACATGTAATATGTCTCAGTTAAGAAGATGGGAACTCACATCAATGGATCCCAAAATAGAGAAAACCACCCAACCTAAATATTCGCTAATTTCAACCCAGAGGACACACCAGCACCACCTACCTTCCATAGAGTAATAGAGAAAAATTTTAATAAAAAAAAAAGTAAAAGTAAAAGGGAAGATGTTATAATAGCATTGAAATATTGATGTGTGTGTAAATATGTGTTAGTGTTTTTACTCTTATTAGTGCTCTACCATTTTCCTAATATTCTATCATTTTATTTATTACCAATTGTTTTTACTCCATGCACTTTGTTTCATACATAATATTTTTCAGTTATTTGGGATACATTTAGCAGATACATTTTTCCAAGAGTACATTAGTTTTCAAACGAGTAATATGATATAAACATGAATAATAAATAAAAATAATAATATCACCATTAATTGTATATCTTTCCAGAATATGTAAAGACAACCTTGATTTCAGTATGGGTAAAACACACACAAGTACTTATTGAACAACTCTGCTAGTTCTGGTAAAAGTGATGAATTGTGTTGAGTTTTTATAATGTGGACTCACCTTATAAAGGAATTAATTAAGGTTCTCAGACTTCTTAGGTCTATAATGCACTTATTCCACAGAACATTTTATTACATAATCTATCAATCTAGAGGAGTTAGAATGTGGGTGAGGATGAGTGAGAAATATGCACCTCATTTTAAGGTTATGATGAAAGAAAATTGAAAAATAATGTAAAGTGTCACAATAAAGATATTTTTTGTAATATTTATATTTAATGTTATATTAATAATAAGCCATCCACATTGGTAGAAATGCAGACTAAGGTATCAACCTCTTCTGGTCTAGTTTAATAATGTCAGAGAGGTCAGGGTGTGAATTCTGGTCGGATGTACTGAAAGATCCCCCACCCCTAAATGGTCTACTCTGCGTCAGTGAAAATATGGCTACATTTCTTCTAAATTCTCATTTATTTATCTCGATCCCTTTGGTATACAAATTTGAGTAGCCTGGGTAGAGAGTGGGATACAATGCATAGAAAAACTTTAATTCATAATGTTATTTGTTGTGTGTTTTTGATTTGTTTTGATCATGTATCAAATGTAAGAGATTGTTTTATTATCACAAACAAAGGTAACTTTGAGACATGGTCAACAATCTCAAGACAGAGTCAATTATACAATAAATCCATGTTGACAAACACTAAAAAGTATGTACACATAAGGCCAACTGCCAACATTAAATAAACACTCAGTTGAGTTAGGCGCTACTATGCAACTTATTAAACAGAAATAAAAAACAACAGTGTGATTATAATCATGTTTCTGGATGCTTGTAACACTTGACAAGTAGCTCCTCACCTATGTTTGGCTTGGCCACCTCCACCACAGCAAAGTTAACAATGGGTTGAGCCATCCTGGCCCACCCTCCATAGAATATACTCTCATCTTCTGATTTCCTAAAGTACAACACACACAGCAGCTGGGTTATACAGTCCTTCATATTTTAAAACAACAACTTACTGTATTTTAAATTATTAACATTTGAGGGCAAAGTAGCAAGTTTCAAAATATGTTGGAATTATGGTATTATTAAATACTAGGTTTGGCGTGTGTCGTGGTGTTATGGTGTGATGGACATTTTATAAAATATAAAATATAAACATAAACATACACATTCTATGGCTTGGGCTTTGGTATGGGCAACTTAAAAGAGCTTTTTATGAAATTGAAAACCTTTATTTTCAATGAGCCAGTCCCTGAGCTTGAGATCAGTAAAATGAGTCATTTCCCACAATTTACAACTGAATCCTAATATCATTATGGAACTATACAGGATACCTACTATTAGATTACACTTGTTTTTTCAAACAAATACAGTTCAGTACTGTGAAGTTTCATGGCGGACATCCTATATATGGAGATTACAATTATTGTGAGATTATCTTATACAAGTATCAAGTTAAACCAAACGATTACAAGAACATTTTTGTGCATGATGCTCTGGCTATGGAAGTATTTTTTATAAGTATATTTTGGTAATTTGGATTTTTAGGTGATATTTTCTTATTTTTATCATTTATGAGTCATTTTTAGGCATTTAAGTTGAATAGGTATAGTTTTAAATACCATTGATATTTTATAAATTGTGTGCATGAATATTTTCAACAAACAATTGTCAGAATGAAAAGACAAGACTGTAAACATCAAGGTAATACCAAGAGTGTCCTTAGATAGTGATCCACAGGTTGTTGGTGGCAGACATGGAGGGATGGGAATGGAAAAGAGAGGTAGAAAGACAATAGAAATGAAGAGGAAAGAGAGCTGTACCTAAGAAAGGCAAGAAGCTTAATATCCAAGGATGAGATACATAGTGTAGAGGTAGAATGAGAAAGGTTTGGTGGGAGAGTGGGAGGACAAGTAATAAGAGGAAATGGAAGGAGACACCCTGGTGAAATGACAGGGTGAAGGAAGCAGTGGAGGAGAAACACAAAGCATTAAGAAGGAGTTTTAATAGTATGACTGAAGAAACAGAGGAAGAATATAGGGAGAAGAAGAGCAAAGCGGGTGATATTGGAAGCCAGGCAGGATTGGACTGAGTTGTTGGAAAGGGATGTGGAAGAAAGTAAGAACCTGATAGAAACAAGGAGGAGAGAGAAAATACAAAAAGTTAGAATGGTGGATAAAGAAGGAAAAAGGATGAAGACAGGAGGAGAAGAAGAAAAGGCCCTATGGATGGGATATTTTGCAAAGAGGGTCAACATATAAGAGGATAAGGATGTGAGTGGTTAAGCAGCGAAGGAGGAAATGTGTGCCACTTGGAAAGAGGTGAAGGATGCATTAGAGGGGCTGAAACAAGCAAAAGCACCAGATGTGGACAAACTTGCTGTGGAAATTACCAGAACTTCAAGAGAAACAGAAACTATATAGTTGTAAAGGGTGCTGAGAGTGATATGGACGGAGGGCAATGTTCCAAGACACAGAAAGAACGGGCTTGTAGTACCGATGTTAAATAGAGGATAGAGGAAGTAGTGTACGAATTACAGGGGTATAAATGCTGATCTGACACTATTAAAAAATGTATGAGAATATACTGGCAACAAGAGTTAAAAAAAAAGATGACAAGAAGGTGGAGAGAGGAACAGCAGAGATATAGGGAACAAAGGTCTACAATAGACTTGATCTTTGCTATACAACAGTTGACATCGGAAGGTATGCATTTTGGAAAGATTTGGTAATGATATTTATGGATATGGTGAAGGCACATATTGTCTAAGCCCTAAGGCATTAATCTCGTGTTAGACTAGACTACCGATGACAGAGAGATCAGATTTAAAATCTCAGTTGATTGTACCGATGGTCGTTTTTTTCCTAAATAGTTTTCCGCTCTCCCTCCATTTAAATGCGGGTAAACTTCCTCTAAATTTAATCTTTATCATCCTTAGCTCATTAGTGTAATTCTAATTAATAACCTGAACAGGTAGTAAAACACGGTGACAAGAGAAGGAGTATGATAGTGTAAATAGAAATAAAGTTTGGAAAGTGATGGAAGAGGCTTAAATGGAAATCCGGAGTTGTGTTAAGACTAGGAGTGGGAGGACAGAGTAGTTTAAAATTAAATATGGAGTGAAGCAGGGGAGGTCTCGCTCACCACCACTATTTGTAATGGTCATGAATAAAGGGGCAGGAAAACTCGGGGAGGAAAGAATGAAAGCCATGATGTTTGCTGAATACTTGATGCTATGGAGGGAGAAGGAAGAGGAAATACAAGAACATCTACAAGAATGGAATGATAAAGTGAAAAAGAGTGGAATGAAATCTAGCATAACAAAGTGTGAAGAGATGGTAGTAACAAGGAAGAGGGTAAAGCCTAATAAAGCTATAAAGTTGGATGGAGTAGATCTGAGAAAAGTGCAGAATGTAGAATATCTTGGAAGTGTAATTGAGGAGAAAGGTGGAAGTAGAGAGTATGTAATGAGAAGAGGAAAGCAGGGAGAGTTGTTCTATAGGTGTGTAAGAGACCTGCTGTGGAGAAGAGAAGTGCCCTTGAGGTGTAAGGTAGTGTTATACCGGGCATACTTTGTACCCATTGTCACATATGCCACAGTAACATGGATAGTGAATGTAAGAGACTCTAGGTGTGATTGTATAATCCATATTGCTGGTGAGACTACAACTAAGGCTGGACAGGGTTGTGTTGGGAGTGGATATCTATTACTTATGAAGCGGATATTTGTAAATCAATATTATATTCAAGAGAATATAGGAGCTTAGTTGTAAATGGCTTTTGATACACATTTTTTTAGTTTTCATTTGTAAAGTGGATACTTGATCTAATGTGCATTCATTGCAAACTTTTTTTAATAGTTTTAGGTAATTTTTTGTAAATTTGAAGTCAATTTTTAGAATTTTCAGGTCATCAAATTCTGGGCTCTGTTAATAACTTTTTCCAATTTTTAAATCGACCATATATTGAATAATGTAACTTTGGATGGGCTGAGATATTTAGTTAACAAGACAAAGAGATTCATGATGATCAGAAAACTTCTAAATAAATAGCATACATTAATTGCTCTGCATCATTAAATATCTAGAAACTACCCTTAATGTTAACTTACATGCACACTTATAAGAATAAACAGTTACTTTACAAACAATTTATTGAAATAATCTTTTGAATCTTAAAATAATAAATGGATACAAATTGAAGGAAATGATATTTATAGTTCTACTCTATAGCAGAGTCATTCAAATCTCAAAAAAGAGTATACGCCAGCAAATTTTAATTTTGTATTTGATGGTGGATTATTAAATATGAAATTATTTTAAAATAATTTACTATTTCATACACTAATACTAATAAGTCCATTACTGTTACCCACCTATAGCCTCACTACCGGCTCGCTAGGCTTGTCGTAGCTTTATATCTCTTACAATCAAAATTATGGCTAGGACAGGCACAGCATCCAGTCCCCGGGAGTTAATTTATCAATGTGAAAGGATAAACCCTTATTTCACAAACGCTAAATTTTTGGCCATGGTGGGAATTGAGCCCAGGACCCTTAGTTCAGTAGGAAAACACACCACTGACTGAGTTAAGGTGTCGGACAATTGCTTCATATAGTTTTATTTAATTTTATGATAATGCCTTCTATACAGACATTTTATTATCATTGATTTTATATATTGGCTACCTACTAAGAAAACTTAATAATAAATTAACTGAAATATTATTCTAAATCAAAATGACTACCACAACTTGACTTAAGTATGGTCCAGCTATATGATACATACGCTCTAAATAATATTTTAAATTCAACTTTTGTGTTGTTTTATGTATTTAGTTCTGTTATTGTTTATTAACAGTATAAATAAGGGATTTGGTGGAATTAAGAAGGCCAGACAAGAGGTTGGCTAAGTCATATGGTATACGATCGATCTTAGCTAACCGTGACATAAATATACAGGGGATGTATTGACCAGTTGTCTATCAGTATCTGTCGTATACAAACTTACCATGGACTTAGTCGGCCAACAGCATCCTCTATGTCTTGACGAATCTCATCTAAAACAATATTTTAGGTTACAGTACTAGTAAGTTACCAGTCAAAATTAAATATATATAACTTAGTTTAAGTGCATTTATATCAACTACCTCTTGATCATTCTTATCCAATGGTTTCAAATACTTGTGAGTACGTTATGGATCCTTTTCTTCTAATAAATTGAAAAATGACATCTGGACAAGGGAATTGAGCCTTGGACCTTTTGCTTAGCACCCCAATGCTCTACCATTGAGCTATACAGGGAGCAAGCACCCCATGCTCATATATATTTTAAAATATATGTTCCCATCATGCCACACTCTATGTTACATGCTAGGCAAGCTTGATGATACTAGCCTAACATAAACATCTATTGAATAATAACGGTATTGTAATGCAAATTTAAAAAATAAAATAAGTGTGTTTATTATATATTTACTAATATCTATATAAAGAATATATCTGTACACATTATTATTGTTACTTTTACTATATATTAACTATTATAGTTATATTATTTTAATATATTTATTAATGTCTATAAAGAATATGTATTTATTATTAGTATATTTATACTAGCGTGTGAAAATAAAAAGATATGTTATCAACCAGGGGTCGGCAAACTTTTTAGTCTCGTTCATCTTTTACATTTATTAAAGGTCCTGAATCCACTATAGTTTTAATTCTTTTTTTTTCTATACATCTTTTATTTATTCCTTAAATTCAATATTTCCTGCAATACTTATGTTCCTGCCTTTATTGAATATATATAAAATAAATAAAATGTACACTTCATTCAAAAGGTAGCAATCTTACCTTGATGTATTACACTATGGCCCTATCTTATAAGCTAGGCCATAGTGGAATAAAAGGTAGCTGCCTTCCGTGAAGAAGTATTTAGCGTCACTCCCTAGATTGATTCCGAAAGAGAAAGGCACACCAAGTAGTCAATAGCGGCTCTGAATCCAAATATTGTTTGTTGAAAGAAAGAGTAGGGTTAAACTCCATCCTTGGTCAATCCTTGGTCACATCCTTGATCACCAATGATTTTGTCACAGTGCAGAATCCAGAGTGCGTACAACTGGTAACACTACCAATATCTCATTCACTGCTGCTTCTGAGAGTGAGTCACAAGGAGTGATAGGGATTTAACACTCATCTATACCAGAAACATTTTCGGGAATTATATGAGTATTTTTAAACAGCCAGCATGATCTAGTCCTGAGGAAGACAATGAAAAATAGTGTTTTGTCTCAACAATCAGCGCTGTCTAGGTTAAGTGTGCTTGTTATTCTACCTAGTTCTACCCATAATCCAGCTCAGTGCTCTATTCCAAACAACATCTTTCTCAGTTTTTCCACTCTGTTCAAAACAAAGAGTCATAATTTTGATAAATTTACAATCTGAGTCATTCCTTAACAGCTCCAAACAACAATAAGAAGTTTGTTTCTTCTCAAGAGTTGTTGCTAAGGAGTCAAGATTCCCTCATTTATGTAGTTTACAAGTGAAACTTACAATGTCTTATTAATGTTCTACTTGTAAGTGGACATGTTTGTGACAACTTACATGTGGACTCCAGTCGGAAAAGGTTGAAATTTCTCAGAAGATAGTCGTGCAATGTCAAGAACTGAAGGTTAAGTTTGGGGAGTGCCAGACAACCCTCGCCAGAGAAATATTCTGTTGGAACAATATTCTCATTCCAAATGATCTCCTCTGTAGGATAGAGTGGCATTTCATTGAGTGCTTCCAGCTGAGACGCTCTTCGCTCATGACGAGATACCTGCACACACAATGTTAGTTTCATTAGAGAGAACAGTCAAGAACTGTAGAGCTAGATTACTTTGTAAGCACTAACAAACTCTATACAATTATTTAGCACAAACTTAATGTACATTCACCAAAAGTTGATAAGACTCTCAGAAATGTTGATAGAAACTTGCTAAGCCTGACTTCATAACCCTTTATAAAATATATTTGGACTATTATAACAATATTGGAGTGCACTGACAGCTTCAGACACACATGTGTACAGGCATAAAAAAAATAACCGTCCTCTTTATTTGCATTAACGAGACAAAACAGAAGATAATTACATTAAACAGGATTTAAGATCATCCCTTTAAGTCGATCATAATTTTTATTATGATCAAGCCAAAAATACAAAGTCCTCAACCTGGACATTATTAACTTTAAATTTCATTAACATTAGCATCTAAGCCACAAAGGAATTTTGATTTATAAGAGCGAAAAAAGAATTTGGTTCTTACATTTAAGGCTGTGTAAGAGTGATAATATTTATTTCTATTTTCTTATTTTTATGGTTGTGAGCCTTTTTAATAAAATAAAAACATTAAAATAAGTAATAATAGAACAAAATTGTTATGTATTTTTTGTTTAAACAGTTATAATGTTTAGTTTAGCTTAACAACATTAATTCGTATCCAAGTATTAAGTAATACAAGTAAAAGCCTTACTTTTTTTTTTGGGGTATACGGATAGTACAGCACTATATGGTAAACATATTTTAGGCACGGTCTGTATCATATTTTCCAACATATTAGTTTTTATTTAATAAATAATGAATTTGAATCGGCGGCAGACTGTCTCATTCTTTTACAACAAATTTCCTAATAGAAAACTACTTTGTATTTTGAAATTAAATTTAACTCTCCTTATTTAGCTATAAACACTGGTTTATTTGACGTTTTTCATACAATCGTTACTATCATATTTTAAAAATTGGATAGGAAATTGCCCCAAATTACGTTATTTTCACAGAAATAAATACAGTCAAACTGGGCCGTACCAGTGAGAACCAAACACAGGTAGGAGTGACCGCTTGTGTTTTGATTGACAGTGGCGGGCAGGCGGGGAGTCATGAGGGGGATGAAGATCATTAGCAAACTTTTCAAAACCATCTGAGGAAAATATTGAGGTATAAAAACATTTGAAGAGTAATATTATGATATTTTGGAATGTTCTTGCCTGTTAGCTATTTAATGTGTGAAAGCTGTACAGTCTATTGCAACCAGTATTCTTTGGCATTGTTTAGTTTTATATTTTAGTTTGAGCGTAGGATACCATTTAACTGGCATGAATATAATTATATTAATCAAGGTCGTAGCTAACCAATAATTTCAGGGGAGGAGGGGGTTGTTTGGTGGAGTAAGCAGTGTTGGTGTTAGAGAGTGTTGATACAATGTTAGCTACACATGAATTGACAGACAGCCCTCAGTGAGCAGTTTTCTGTTGCAGAGTAGTGTCCAAACACATACCAGAGTAACCACTCTTTTACTTACTAATATCAAGATAAAGTATTGTAATCCTGAAAAAAAAAATCGATTTCAATACATTGGTGAATATTTACTTATTTTATAAACTCAAACTCAAAAAACTAGTTTTTAGAATTCTGTCTGTCTGTTAAACTAGCCCTGGGCACGGATCAGATACGGCTTGATTGATTTTCTTCAAACTTGATATCTACAAGTTATAGGGCAATATCTCAACATGTTTATTTTATTTTGATACTAGCCTTCAAATGAAGGATAGTTTACAAATGAGTGATTTTTTGATGCAATTTTTTTTTTCAAAAATGGGTCTAAAGATTATGATAAAAATGCATACCTAGGGAGTAATTGATCTCACAAATAACACCCTATAGTCTATTTGGTTTTTGGTCAAAAAACTTTGAAGTGTGATTTTTCAAAAACTTGAAATATTTTAAAAAGAGATTTGATGATTTGTTTCCAATTTGATATCTTGGGAATGTCTGACATGACAAATAACATTTTATAAGTTTACTTGTTTTTTGACTAACATGTCATTTGTGGGTAGTTTACTGATGAGTGCTTTTTCAAAAACTTGGAATATTTAAAAAATGACTTCGAGGATTTGGCTCTACGTAGGTATCTTAAAATTGTTTGAGATTAAAACAACACTTTGCTGCTGGCAACAGATATATTCGCTTATATCAAGTAATACTTTGTCAATAAGTGACTTAGCCGTGTTACTTTTAATTAACTGTGGGGAATATATCTAGAATAATATTTTGTTAGGACGTTAATTAGCAGTGTGACATGTAACTTATAAATAGTTTTTGGGATACACATTTAAAGATTTGCCATGGGGGAAACCACTTTAAATGTATTCTGGAAAACTTTTATTCCGTTTATAATTCGGCCCTTCCTGTCTTACCCTGCCCTGTTATTGAAACTAGTGTGCCCTTGTATCCTTGCCACATTACACCCTTGGACGTTGCTAGTGCTATAAAAAATTGAGTTCCTCTAGATGTGCCGGGACAGATGGAATTCCAAAGGCTGGGCTAGAATTTTTAACCCTTTGTTAGCCTATATTTTTAACATTAGCCAGTCAAATGAAACTTTTCCTCTTACATGGAAACAATCTGTTGTCATACCTATTTATAAAAAAGGGGCAAAAACTTGTAATTATAGACCAATTTCCCTCTCAAACACTTTCTCCAAAGTATTCGAGAAAATCATACATGAGCATACTTTCCACCACCTTAAAAATAAACTTTCAGATAATCAACATGGATTTATAAAAAATAAATCTCCTGTCACTAATTTAGTAGAATTTCTTGGGCCTGTTGCCCTTCAAGTCTCTACCCAAGGTCAGGTTGATGCTATTTATTTTGACCAAAGTAAGGCATTTGACTTGTGTCAGCATAGTATTATTCTCTCTAAACTTATTAATTATGGTCTTTCTCACTCATATGTAAATTGGTTCAGCAGTTATTTGCTTGAAAGATAATTCACAATTAAAATTGATTCACACCTCAAATACATTTTTAGCACCCTGTGGCATACCACAGGGTTCTTAATTTAGGTCCTCTTCTCTTTAATGTGTTTATTGATGACATTGGTAAATATTTGAACTCTTCTACTTATTTACTCTTTGCTGATGATGTAAATTTATTTTAAATTATCAAATCAATTGCAGATTGTATAGATTTACAAAATGATGTAAATAGTATTATACAATGGTCTTTGGAAAATGGAATGTCTATCAATAAATCTAAGACCAAATCTATAACTTTTACTAGGAAAACTAATCCTTTCTTTTTTACTTATAAATTGGGCAGTGATAACAAAGTTCGTACACTTTGTATTAATGATCTTGGTGTCCTCCTGGATAACACACTTTTTTCCACCATCATGTTGACCATGTAATTTCCCAATCATTGATATTACTTGGATTACCTCATCATTTAAGAAAGTTGACTGTTTTTTATGTCTGTATTAGACCCTGGTTAGATCTTAATTAGAATATGCTACTGTTTCTTGGAATTCCATTACCTTAACTGACTCTCTTAGGTTGTAAAACGTTCAAAGAAAAGTTGTCATTGCGTACTATGATAAATTCTTTAGTAACCAGATTTATTATGATTATGACAAAATTCAAAACCTCTTAGGGCTCCAAACTCTCTTCTCGCGTAGACTTTATTGTGATGCCCGTTTTGTTTTCAATATATTCAATAGCAAATATTATTGCAAATTTGCCCTTGATCAGGTAAGTGTTCATATAGCCCTTCTCGAGCTTCTCGTAATCCAAAATTATTTTTTCACAATAGCTCCTATAAGTTAAGCCCTATAGGTCGTTGTATCCATAGTGCCAATTCTAGATTTGTCGAATTCGACTTCTATCATAAAAGAAAAGCTAAACTCAGAGAGTTATTTAAGGAAATCCCTTATCAATAATTTATCACTAAGAGGTTCTGCCTATAATATCTACAGTTTACAATATTCTGATTTATTTTTTGCATATTGTTATTGCTTTTAACCACTCTTTAGTAATTTGTTATTATTGCTATTTTTTATTATTATCATTATTAATTACTTTTTTTTATAACTATTAATCATTATATAACATTATTTAGCCATTTTTGTTTATCTTATTTTCTCGTGTAAATATATGTATTTGTAAGGTACTTGTGTACTTTCAGTGCTCGCCTGTTACAGGTCTTACCACTGTTGGCCAGCACTATACCCTATAATAAGGCAATTTAATTTTAATTATTATTATTGTTAATTTAAACTATTTTGTTAAACTGGCAATACTATTATTAAAATTATTAAATTTATCCTTGAAGGAGCCTTGTGAAAACCAATTTACCCCTACAACTAGCCCTGGATCCACCCTTGAGCTAGGCGTAGTTAAAAGTATTTGTCCTTCTAATGATAGCATTGTATTCCACCAAACCCCCCTGTAAACATTTCCTGTTAGGCTACTAATCCCCTCTTTCTTTACTTATATTTGTACTCAAAGCGAGAAGTTAGTGAGAGTGAGAGGTAATGATACTGTCTCCCTCTTTAACCGGGCCGTCACGAGCACGACAACCCGATAGTGCTACTATCGGAATACATCTGTCTCTAGCAGCCTGTGCACACCGTTAAGTTGGGTGAGAAGCGTCCACAAATAATACACAGCAAGGAGTGAACTATTATTCGATATCCTGGTGGTATTTATTTGATATTTTCGCTCAGAGAGGTTTATAATAGCATCACATTATTTAACTATTTGGTAGAATATTATTTGGAGTAATTTTTTACTGTCTTTTAGGAATTAAACGTTGTAGCTATGATAATACGCTACACAACCTCTACCCATAGTCTGGTTTGTGTTCTACTCTCTTCTGATGAAGAAGGGGCTGATGTGTCATGTATTGTATTTTGAATGTGAGCTTTTGAGCATGTATTTAAATAATAAGGTATTATGTTGCATTTCCTAATAAAGGCGAATATGGGAGAGGTCCTAAGGGGAGAGATGCTTTGGGTGTCTGAGAATTCTATCAGAACAAGTGTTGGAATGTTTGATTGACTGGACTGGAGTATGCCGATGTACATGGGACAGAAAGGGTCCTGCCTCAGGACAGATTCACACAAGGAGGAGGAGAAATACATTTTCTTACCAGCAGTTCCAAGAGGAACTCTCGGTCCAGTCTGAGCCAATCAAATCCCTCACATTTGTCCTCAGCAGGGACCAAGTTTAGATATCTTGCAATAGCCTTCAATTTCTGCTCACTGAAAAACACAAACATCTCAAATATTAGGATGCACTGTAGAAATAATAACTTAATTATTTGTTGCAATTAAGTGTTTTTTACTATTTATCAAACAAACCGGTTCCAGTCACATAAAAATTATATTTATATAAAGAGCAAACTATAATTATATATTAGTAATAAGAAAGAATAGGGTTTAAAATATTTGTATACTTAATGCATCACAATAATTCTTATTTCAAATAAGTAATCAAAAATTGTGATAGAACATAATTTGTCAATATATACAAAGTAATACATTAAAAACATTTTATAATCACACTATTAAGATTTTAGAAATGTATTAGTAAAATATAGAATATAAAGTTAAGAGACGAATGATTATGATTGGTTAAGTAAACATCTATTTTGAAATTTATTATTTATCATTACTAATAATGATAAATTTCCTTACCATAAATAAAATGGTCTTAAAAACAATTATTTATATTTTACACGTACTAAAACTCTACCTATTTGACTCACCTTGTAAGTTTTGTTTGATTATTAGAGAATGCTACTTGGGTAATGCAAGAGAGTAGGGAAGCCATGACATTAAACAATTCAATGCAACTATTAACTTTGTTAGGTAATAATCAGGAAGACATTTTACTAGAGGCTAGTAAGAAAAGACATTTACAAGTGAGCACTGAAAACACCAGTATATGATCACACACAGAATTTAGAGATTACTGCGAACACCTCATTTGACAGGGTTTACAAGTTTAAATATTTAGGAACAAATTTAACTAGCAATAACAATTTTAGAGTATAAATTAGGAAAATGCATGCTATTACTCCGTCAGTAAGTTGTTGATATCTCGTCTACTGTCAAGGCATGTAAAACTCAGACTATACTAAACAATAATTTTACCGGAAATTTTCTATGGGTGTGAAATGTGGCCTCTTACCTTACATATTGAAAACAGGGTGCTTGAGAAGATTTTTGTCCCAAACTGGGTTGAAGCTAATGGGGAGGGGGTTGAATTACATACTCTGAATTCATCTCAAGACATTGTTAGGTTAATCAAGTCTCGGTGATTATGGTGGGAAAGTCATGCAGTGTGAATGAGAAGCTAGAACCTTGTTCAAAGTATTGTTTGTCAAACCCATGGAAGAGACCATTGGAAGAGACCATTGGAAAGACCATTGGGAAGAGCCAGATGCAGATGAAAGATTAACATTATAATGGACCTGAAAGAGATGGGGTGTAATGAGGTGGACTGGTTAGAACTAGCTGGAAATGTGGCAATGAGCTATTGAGTTCCTGATGCCATAGAGTGGGAGTATGTGATGGAGAAATAGTCACGGATTGTTAAAAAAAAGTCTCCAAAGAGCTTTATAAGGAATAAATAAGTAAAGCGAAACTATTCTGGTTCAATCAAAGGCTATACAAATAATATTTTAGTAATATTTGATATTAAATTATTTAGTTGTGAATGCTATAATATTGAGCGGTGTTTTGTTTTGTTTTGTTTGGTTTGGTTTGGTTTGGTCTCTTGGATAGAAAAGAATTGTGTTTGTTAAAAAAATGAAAACTAGATATTTTGGTAACTATTGTCAAAGTTCCGTGAACCCATGAAACTAAAAAATGGTTTTCGTGATACCCTCTGTCAATGTGTATGTATTGTGGCCTAGCACCGAAACCATTTTACTGATCGGACTACAACTTGGTATCTAGGGTTTTCATTAAGGTTGCCTCTAGAAACATTTGAAATTAAATATTTAACCCTAAAATTAAGGGGGTTTACTGATAGACCAAAAGAGAAAAATCATTATATCTCAAATAGCTATAATAATCTGGTTACAAATTTGTAAATAAGCACTGTTTACCATTACAAACAAAACAAAAATCTCATTTTTCCAAAAAATTAATTTAGAGGGTACTTTATATGAATTAATATCTTGTATGTTGATTATATCAATACAGCTTTTTGAAATATGAAGTAATTTAATCATTGCAAAGATTTACTACTATTAAAAATAAAAAAACTTTGATCAAAATATACTTTTATAAAACCAATAGTTTCTAAGCTATTGGTAGATATATTTTTAAAATTGGAAAGTAAGGCGATGATAATTATGTTCTTTGATGAACAAATATGTTACCTAATGATTTTGTAATATTATTTCATTCAAGCTCTTTGGTGGAATGTTTCTGCCCAATATTTCATTTCAAATATTATATACATTTTTAGTAAACATCTCTATTTGAACGTAAAGGAGTGTAAAGTCTTTGTTGTTCATCCTAACATTTGGTACTAACATTAAAATAAAAGGAGAGAGAAAAACAGACTTTGTCACAGTAGTGAATATTTGAGTTCCAAAAGATTATTTAAAGATCATCTACAGTCTAACATAATCATTAGGGATGGATTAAATAGCAAAGCTGTTATATTTGTTAGCCACTTCTAAATATTATATTCTTTAGATTGAAAAATGACAACTAAGCACAAGACTTTATCTTAGTACGCCTGTTATTCTTTATTTATATTTTAAGGCAGAATCTGTGATGGAAGTGCGTAAATTGTTGGCTACAAATGAGTGATTTATTAAGATCATGCACTATCAGATAACACAGTCACCATTGACTCAGTAGTTGGCTTTTTGCTGCTAATTTACAATTATAATTGTACGGGTGTGTGACTCTGCCTTAAAATATGATTAAAACCAACATTTTTTAAGTCTTTCAGTGACAAATCAATAATTAAAAGATCTCATTATTTCCATTGTTTTTTATTTACTCCTTGATAAAATATGCCCAAAAAATAGTTTGTAAAATTGGTCCTAATAAAGGAATTATTTTTCAAATAGCCCCTTTGGAAAAAACCAAACTCTTTCAACCACTTTATTAACCTTTTACCCATTGGAGGATTTGTGCAAAAGGTAACACACAAAAGTTGAGAATAGACTACAATGAAACATTTTCCCCCCGACTCGCTATGATTCGATTAGAGTGCTGCTCTCTATTGCAGTTATATTTTCTCCCACGACTCGCTATGATTCGATTAGAGTGCTCCTATCTATTGGAGTTATATTTTCCCCCATGACTCGCTATGATTTGATTAGAGTGCTCTTCTCTATTGTAGTTATATTTTCTCCCGCGACTGGCTATGATTAAATTAGAGTGCTCCTATATATTGCAGTTATATTTTCCCCCACAGCTCGCTATGATTCGATTAGAGTGCTCCTATCAATTCCAGTTATATTTTCTCCTGCGACTCGCTATGATTCGATTAGAGTGCTCCTCTCTATTGCAGTTATATTTTCCCCCACGACTCGGTATGATTCAATTAGAGTGCTCCTCTCTATTGCAGTTGTGTTTTTTCCCGCGACTCGCTATGATTCGATTAGAGTGCTCCTCTCTATTGCAGTTATATTTTCCCCCGCGACTCGCTATGATTCGATTAGAGTGCTCCTTTCTATTGCAGTTATATTTTCTCCCGCGACTCGCTATGATTCAATTAGAGTGCTCCTCTCTATTGCAGTTATATTTTCCCCCGCGACTCGCTATGATTCAATATATTTGACGTTGCTTTCCTCTCTATTGCAGTTATATTTTCCCCCGCGACTCCTATGATTCGATTAGAGTGCTCCTCTCTATTGCAGTTATATTTTCCCCCGCGACTCGCTATGATTCATTAGAGTGCTCCTCTCTATTGCAGTTATATTTTCCCCCGACTCGCTATGATTCGATTAGAGTGCTCCTTCTATTGCAGTTATATTCATTTTCAACCCTAGCGCACTCGCTCGTATGATTCGATTAGAGTGCTCCTTTCTATTGCAGTTATATTTTCCCCTGCGACTCGCTATGATTCGATTAGAGTGCTCCTCTCTATTGCAGTTATATTTTCCCCACGACTCGCTATGATTCATTAGAGTGCTCCTCTCTATTGCAGTTATATTTTCCCCTGCGACTCGCTATGATTCGATTAGAGTGCTATCTCTATTGCAGTTATATTTTCCCCGCGACTCCTATTCGATTAGAGTGCTCCTCTCTATTGAGTTATATTTTTTCCCGCGACTCGCTATGATTCAATTAGAGTGCTCCTCTCTATTGCAGTTAGAGTTGACTATGAACTAACCCAATTTGATGTCAAAACCGCATTCCTTAATGGAGATCTTGAAGAGGAGATATGCATGAGTCCTCCAGAAGGGATACAGGTGGATTCAAATGTTGTTTGTAAACTCAATAAGAGTCTTTATGGTCTGAAGCAATCGTCACGATGTTGGAACCGAAAGTTTGACCAATTCATAAAGGATTTTGGCTTCAGGCAATTTAATGGAGACAAGTGTATCTACAAAGCCGATGTTGAGGGGAATTGTGTCTTTCTAATCCTTTTTGTCGACGATGGTCTTGTGATGGGGCCGAATAAAACATCATGTAACGCTGTAATGAATGAGTTGCAGAAAGGTTTTGAGATCACAACATCATCAGTAGAATTCTTTGTGGGGATGCAGATACACTACAACTGAGAAGATGGTACACTCTTCATTGGACAATCAACCTATATACACCAGATTGCCAAAAGATTCAATCTTCAGGACGCTAATCCTTGTAGCGTGCCCGCAGATTCCAGTATTCGCTTACAAGCCGCAGCAGAAGACCAATTAATGAAGCATGTACCATACAGGGAAGCAGTTGGCGAATTAATATTTATTTGCATAGTCAGTCGACCTGATATATCGTTTGCAGTCGGGCAAGTCAGCAAATATTGCAACAACTTTGACAAAAACTACTGGAACAGTGTCAAGAAAATTATTAAATATCTCAAAGCCACAGCCAACTATGGAGTCATGAATCGACCCAATCACTATTGTGAGATATTCAGACTGTGATTATGCCGGAGACTTTGATACAAGACGATCGACAACGGGCTACATATTCAAGATCTCGGATGGTCCTATTAGTTGGAGCAGTACCAGACAGCAAACAATAGCCCTCTCGACCACCGAAGCTGAATATATGGCAGTCTCAGCAGCATCTAAAGAAGCTATGTGGCTTAGAACTATGTTCATGGACATCTTTGAAGAAGCCGCTGCACCAACGATGATCTTTGTTGACAATCAAAGTGCCATAAAACTTGTGAAAAATCCAGAATATCACAAGCGTACCAAGCACATAGATATTCGCTACCACTACATCAGGAGTGATTTGAACATGGGGACATCAAGCTGCGATACACCACATCGAAGGATCAGCTTGCCGACATCCTTACGAAGCCATTACCCCATGAGGTTTTTCAACGATTATGTGCTGATTTGGTAACTGAGTCTTCTTGAAGTGGTGAGTTAATTTTGTTTGTTTGTGTGTGTGTGTGTGTGTGTGTGTGTGTGGTGTGTGTATATATATATGTGTTTAACAATGCCCTTATGAAATTAGAAACTTTTTTTTAGGTGCTCATTGAGGGAGTGTGTCAGAATATTGTAATTCGCGCCTAAATACCCAGGCTGTACTTTGTTTCACTCTGGTGGTAATCTTGTTAACTAAAGCAACTCAAGAGAATCTTGGTTTTTGTGAATAATTTATGTTTTGTTTTGTTGTAAGAATTGAAGAATTATCACAATCTATCATTTTTTCCTAAACGCTTTCAATAAAATCTTGAATTCAATTTTTTTGACAATTGTAATACTTCTCTCTCTGAGGGGTCTAGAGAAATTAAAAATCTGTATTATCATTATCTTAAGTAAAAGGAATTCCAAATTAGTATCTAATTATTAAAAAGACTAGACCCCTTATATAAAAAAATTAGATTACCCTGTATTTTTTAACACAAATTTGAAACCTTTTATTTACATCAATGGTATTAATGTTAGGCTATAAATCTTACGCTAAAATCAATTTATGTTGAGCAATGTGTGTCAGTGAGCTGAGATATCTTAGGTGTTTGTCTTCCTTTCCCGTGAGAAAACACATATTAACAATATGTACATGGTGCCAAATATTGCACATATTGGTGCTGATACTTCCCTTGTAACTTCATTCTAAGTTCAATCTAAGTTTGCTTGAACTTATTATTTATTGGTCAATGTAACTAGAGACATTAAAAACCAGAGATATATTTTTTTGTCCATAGTCTTTATTTTAATGTAAATGTTTTAAATTGTTTAGTAGCATTTGAAAGCTGACTTGTTTGAAAGTAAATAACAATACATCGTGAATCAGAGCAGAATTGTTTAAAGCTCACTTGTCCAAAAGTTAATATGAGCGGATGGTTGATCCGAGTTGAACTGACTTCCTGTCCGTGCGGACGCTAAAGAGGAAGACCGCGTGACCTGCCGTCTAGCACCACACACGGCGAACTCACAGTTCAACAGCGCAGGTGATATGTAGTGTGTGATGTCACACTCTACAGTGCGTGAACTAAACAACTTTTGATAATTGAACCATGTAGAAGAAAGAGCACCCCAAACTCACATCCAAGAATTCTCCAAGTTATGAAAAGTTTACAAATATCACATTCCTAAATGTTATGTTCATTAGGTCCGCTGATCTAAGACATCTCCCTCGCAAGATATTGTAAGGCTGGTAACAGGAATGCCAGGGTTAGAGTTCCGGCTAGGTATTATGAGGGTGTTTAAAAAAACGTTCTTCACACTTCCTCAACATAAGTATATTTATTGGGCCAGTAAGATTCTAAACCAGGCACAGTACTACTTGCACAAACCTTTTCTGTGTAGACTATTACCTTAGAGCTGTAGACAAACTCTTTTGTCATTTATATTTTGGCAATAGGATATAGCCGATTTCCAGTATCCGCAACAATTTCTGTGTATCTTCCAAGATTTTGATAATTAAAGACAAATATGTTATTGCTATATGTAAAATAGTATCAAACAAAGATATAAATAATGGTTTGAATTGTACAATGCTCTTATTTTTCATCTTTCACAAATAATTATAAAGATTTATATAAATTCCATTTTTTTTTTTTTTAATTCTGTCTTTTCTATATTACCATATGAATGTTCCTGAATTTTCTCTCGTTTTTTAGGTGTGTATCACCCCTGAAACCATTCTGTGGCACTAAAATTTAGAGTAGCTTGATAAAAGTTGTTATAAAAGGCCATTCTACTCTCGTTTATCAATTATCAATTTATCCAATGCACATCGACCAAAGAGAAACCGTTGTCAATAGTATTATGAGTACTCACTTCAACATAAGTGGTTGGAGCAAAATAAAGTAACTACTAAACTTTTGATTTCTTTTGAGTAGTAATTTCTGGTAAGGCCATCCAATTTACCCCCCATGTAAATTCATGTGTAGTATTACAACTCCTGGGCTAAGCCCCACAACCTTGATGAAGGCATCTCACCCCATCAACATAAAGTCGGAGATACTGTAGGCATTATATATAAAAGTCCAAACCAAAACTGGTTTAGCTAAGATGCTTTAGTGTAATTAAAAATATGACAAACAAAGTACAATGTGGAATAATTCCTCACACCCAAGAGTTGCATAACACCAGAAGGATATAATAGTAATGCAGTTGGTAGCGTTGTTTTGGTTAGTTTAGAGGATGAAGAGCCGTGAGTTTGTCGGGCTGTGAGTTGTGACATGTAATTTGCAAGTGTTGTTTAATGCTAGTCACTTTGCACCCTGCTCAACAAACACATCAATGTTGATGAAACAAGTGTGGTTATGGAGAAATATTGTTTATCGTCAGCCACCTCTTAGAAGCTGCTAGCTCCTGACAACCATAATAACATTGGTAGCAGAGCATTCAAACTGTTTCGAAACTGGCTACTAGGAATAGCAAGGACAGGTGTGTGAAATGGCTACTAGGAATAGCAAGGACAGGTGTGTGAAATGGCTACTAGGAATAGCAAGGACAGGTGTGTGAAATGGCTACTAGGAATAGCAAGGACAGGTGTGTGAAATGGCTACTAGGAATAGCAAGGACAGGTGTGTGAAATGGCTACTAGGAATAGCAAGGACAGGTGTGTGAAATGGCTACTAGGAATAGCAAGGACAGGTGTGTGAAATGGCTACTAGGAATAGCAAGGACAGGTGTGTGAAATGGCTACTAGGAATAGCAAGGACAGGTGTGTGAAATGGCTACTAGGAATAGCAAGGACAGGTGTGTGAAATGGCTACTAGGAATGGCAAGGACAGGTGTGTGAAATGGTTACTAGGAATGGCAAGGACAGGTGTGTGAAATGAGTAAGAGACAAGGTTCCCCATTCAGTTGGTGACCTACAATAAAAAGAGAGTTGATGTTAATCTTGTAGTTTTACATTTTTAAACAAGCAATTGGAAAACAAAGTACATTTTGGCTGGATATGTTATTTTTACTTGTTGATTCTTAATGGAAATGTTCCCTATCAGTCAGTTTTGTAAATTCTGTTGAGCAACATCATGTAGTGATTCAAACTCACCTGAGTGGTCCGAAGTGTTTGATGAGTGTCTCTCTTGTGTCAACAGAAGCCACGTTAGCCAATGAGAAACTGCGCAGGTCTGGAAACTTGGCAAAGGCTGCTTTCTAAACCATCAACAGATTCATTTTATCATGAGTTCATTATCTAGATGGAAAGATTGCTCTAGTTAACTAGAAACAGCTAATCAATTTTGTTAAAATATGTTTTCATAATTGTATTTATTTATTTTCTTGTTTTTACTATTTGGAGGAGTTTTATACGTAACCAAAACAATGTATTAAGTAAACAATCGACATATAAGACTAAGCTTGTTTATGTTGGCTGAGGGCAAATTGTCACCCTCTCTAGGTCAATCAGCAACATGTTAGTTTTGGGAAGTATGAGGACCTGGTTCAAATATTTTAAAAATGTATTATAAAAATATTGCCAACCTTGATTAAATTTCAATAATTGTTGAGTGACTCCTCTACAATTGCTCAAATTTAAGCTTTTTAGCACACCAGAAAATATGAAAATTTTTCTTGACAGTAGTATTATCCAATCTAACAAAATCTAACTTTTTTGTGATAGGTGCAGGAAAGATTAGGTTTTGAAAGTTCAGGTTTGTTTTCTATTTTATTAATATCTAATGGTGACCTGGTGGTCTAGGGGTAAGGTGTCAGACTTCTATGCTGGCGGCCGGGGTTCAATCCTCGGTCCCGGCAAAGATTTATTTGATTTCCAAACCCTTCCTTCACCTCTGACAAGATATCTTGTGAATGTGGGGAATGCCAGGCCTCCACCGTGGTTCGGATTCCACGTTAAACTGTAGGTCCTCCATTTCATCTCACAATCACCCTAACATTACATATTAGCGTAAGTGTGTATAACCCGAACGGGTAGTAAGACACGGTGATAATAGTAATAATAATAATAATAATTAATATCTAATGGTGTATATCCGGAATATTTTTTGTACATAAAAGAAAATATTATAATGTAATTTATTGAATTTTATTATATACATTTTTGGGTTATAGATTTTTGACCTATGTTAATTTTACAAATTTAAGCTTTCTAACTCATTGCCAAGAACAAAAAGTCGTCTGCACATTTATTTCTTAGATATAATAAATTGCTAATAGCTACTTATAAGAACTAATTGAAGTATATGTAACTAAAATTATTATTTATTTTATGGTACAACACAGTTGGATGTAAAATATCACATCAAATATATAAATTAAGTTTTTAAAGTGGAATCATTGTTCCTTAGTGTTGTGTAAACAAAGTGGACAAATGTAGACGATTCTCTAATGAGAAATATACAAGAGAAAACAATAACACCTGCCCAAAAATTTGTCTATGAAAAAATATAGAACTCATTTTCGAACTGTTGTGGATTAAAACACAATACATTATAGTATAAATGCAAATACTGTGTATAAAAATACATTTATCTATTTGTATGGGTGAACTGGCGATTTACGAGTAAGGTGTTGGACTTCTGTGCTGCGGGTCCAGGGTTCAATTCTCGGTCCCGGCACAGATTTATCTGATTGCCAAACCCTTCCTTCACTCTGACAAGACATCTTGTGAGTGTAGGGAATGCCAGGCCTCCACCGTGGTTCGGATTCCACGTTAAACTATAGGTCCTCCATATCATCTCACAATCACCCTACCATTACACATTAGCATAAATGCGTATAACCCGAACGGGTAGTAAGACGCGGTGATAATAGTAATAATTAATATGTAAGTACACACAATGCAATAAAGGTTTTTTATAGTTAACTTGCAAATATTAAAAAATTAAGAGAAAATAAATTAAGGTTTGCAATCTGTTTTAGAATGACAATGAATCAAACAGATATTGAAACACCTTTGTGTTTAAACATTATTGTGTATGCATATGGCCCTTGGCTAGCACAATAATGAAGCCCTGCTCTACATCAAGGGAAGTAAAACTTTGCTAATGCTATATTGATACATGACTTATTGGATGAATAAGGTAGTCTGATGGACTAGAGTTGCACTGTAGTTCCACAAGCTCACTGTGCTGAGTCAATTATTCTGATTAAGTTAGTACTGTATATTTTAGAACACTGCATCATTTAGATTAGCTCTTTAACAGCGGTATTCAACCTGGGAAAGTGCGAGAAGATGTCTTAGGGGACACAAGTTGAAACCCACTGGTCTAGAAAATCTAACTAGTGATAGTTGCTCATTTGAAAAGTGCTGAGAAGGAAATATAAGGATTCTCTGTAGAGTCTAGGGACACAAAGTTGAAACCCCACTGGTCTAGAAAATCTAACTAGTGATAGTTGCTCATGTGTGAGAAGATGTCTTAGGGAGACACAAAGTTGAAACCCCACTGGTCTAGAAATTTACTAGTGATAGTTGCTCATGTGTGAGAAGATTCTTAGGGACACCAATGAAACCCACTGTCTAGAAAATCTAACTAGTATGTTTAGAGTTGACTCCCCATGAATGTGAGGATGGATGTCTTAGGGGACACAAAGTTGAAACCCCACTGGTCTAGAAAATCTAACTAGTGATAGTTGCTCATGTGTGAGAAGATGTCTTAGGGACACAAAGTTGAAACCCACTGTCTAGAAAATCTAACAGGATAGTTGCCATGTGTGAGAAGATTCTTAGGGACACAAAGTTGAAACCCCACTGGTCTAGAAAATCTAACTAGTGATAGTTGCTCATATGCAAGTGCCTGACAATTACCTGCTTAAGTTACCATTACCAGTCTTGTGACATTTCTCAATGATGATACCTATTGTATTGATATATTTTATTTTATATATACAATATTATTTATTTATGTATTTTATGAGAGTAGATATATATTTGTCTGAATATTTATCTTTGTAAATCTAAGATAAAATCAAATTAAGATGTGAAAACTTACCTGTGGGATATTTTTTATTTGCTAAGGAAATACTTTTTATCTACTAATGTGAATATGAAACCTCCAACAAACCCAGCTATAATTTTTCTTGCATTTTAAAATGAAATTATTAAATTTATCTTTGGATTTGAAAATGAAAATTTTCCTTTATAACCCAAATTAGATAGAAAATGACTACATTAAACAAAGATATCAAAATAAAAAGTGTTGAGATGTTATAAGATCGTATGATAGTGAGAATGTGAGTGTTACCTGCAGAGAGGTGATACGTGAATAATGATCTGTGTCATATCGTGATCAGTCAAAGGATCTCCTGTCTCATCACTGATCTCAAACCTCGAGTAAAACTTCAACATGTCCAGCAGCTGAAACAATACAATCATATTCCAAAATGAACAATCAGTTATTTTCTTTAAGTCTACACACCATTTCCAGCGTGATTTATCCATGTCTGAGTCGCAACTTGACTTGAAACCATCACACTCACCAAGCTGTGCTCCGCTAACCCCAGAGGTATATCTTTGTTTTGTGTACCACTGTAGATTTATTAACATAACATAGAATAACTGATTTAAAAGCTGAAAGGGCCACATTGTTTAGGAAAGCAGTTGGTAGCCTGTGACCAGTGGTCCTGGTCTGGGCCACATTGTTTAGGAAAGCAGTTGGTAACCTGTGACCTGTGGTCCTTGTCTGGGCCTCTGACATTGTTTAGGAAAGCAGTTGATAACCTGTGACCTGTGGTCCTGGTCTGGGCACTGACATTGTTTAGGAAAGCAGTTGGTAGCATGTGACCTGTGGTCCTGGTCTGGGCCACATTGTTTAGGAAAGCAGTTGGTAACCTGTGACCTGTGGTCCTTGTCTGGGCCTTGACATTGTTTAGGAAAGCAGTTGATAACCTGTGACCTGTGGTCCTGGTCTGGGCCTGACATTGTTTAGGAAAGCAGTTGATAACCTGTGACCTGTGGTCCTGTCTGGGTCACTGACATTGTTTAGGAAGCAGTTGGTAACCTGTGACCAGTGGTCCTGGTCTGGGTCCTGACATTGTTTAGGAAAGCAGTTGTAAACATGTGACCTGTGGTCCTGTCTGGGCCACATTGTTTAGGAAAGCAGTTGGTAACCTGTGACCTGTGGTCCTGGTCTGGGCCACATTGTTTAGGAAAGCAGTTGATAACCTGTGACCTGTGGTCCTGGTCTGGGCCACATTGTTTAGGAAAGCAGTTGATAACCTGTGACCTGTGGTCCTTGTCTGGTCACTGACATTGTTTAGGAAAGCAGTTGGTAACCTGTGACCAGTGGTCCTTGTCTGGGCCTCTGACATTGTTTAGGAAAGCAGTTGGTAACCTGTGACCTGTGGTCCTTGTCTGGGCCTCTGACATTGTTTAGGAAAGCAGTTGATAACCTGTGACCTGTGGTC
The DNA here is from genome assembly GCA_039000515.1 of Timema cristinae. Classification (NCBI taxonomy): domain Eukaryota; kingdom Metazoa; phylum Arthropoda; class Insecta; order Phasmatodea; family Timematidae; genus Timema; species Timema cristinae. Next base: position 58,015,108 of record JBCFYV010011164.1, read on the forward strand.
CTGGTCTGGGCCTCTGACATTGTTTAGGAAAGCAGTTGATAACCTGTGACCTGTGGTCCTTGTCTGGGTCACTGACATTGTTTAGGAAAGCAGTTGGTAACCTGTGACCAGTGGTCCTTGTCTGGGCCTCTGACATTGTTTAGGAAAGCAGTTGGTAACCTGTGACCTGTGGTCCTGGTCTGGGCCTCTGACATTGTTTAGGAAAGCAGTTGGTAACCTGTGACCTGTGGTCCTGGTTATATTTTTGACTTGAATACAATGGTGTATTTAGTGTCTTCAGACTATATTGTTAACATACATACAATGGTATATTTAATGAATTAGTTAATAGTGGCGAATTTGGAGTATGAGATTCTTTGTGTAAAGAATACTACGCTCCTTTCGCTGACCGTGTAAATCCTATCAGATCCTATTATATAAAAGGAGGCGGGACTTGTGGATCCATCAGTCGAGAGCCAAGAGGCTGTTTGAGCCAGTTCTGAGAACGAGCGGGCTTCAAGTCAGACGCGAAGAGGAGACAATAAGGTAAGACGAGTCCTGACACAATGCTTGTTCTAGAATCTGGGTGACTGTCACCCCTTGTCACACCTCTCTTACGTCTAGATGGTCTGCTATCATGTTCATGTTCACCTTCCACCTAGTGCCTAATTCTGAACTTCATCAAGACAATTCGACCTTTGCAAATAAGGAGACTTTATCTCTAGACAATATATATTTTGCTCGTACATACAAAGCATTATGATAAGGAAGAAAAAAGTTTCGGGATTTTACCAGACATTTTATATTTGTGCGTAGGTATTTAGTGTCAAAAATATTATTTTTTGTATAATGCTAGCGAATGTCTTGAACAATTTGACTTTTTTTTAAATTGGTACCCATTATGCCTAATTATGAGAATAATAATAATAATAGATGACTTTGCCGACGGTGAACAGGTGTGTTTTTAGGGTTCAAACCCCCACTCAACCTAACGTAACTATCGAACATCCGCTTTGGTGGCCGTATGGTCTAAGGCGCTACTCTTGTACTAGGCTCCCGATGACGAGGAGATAGAGGTTCAAATCTCGGTCGGATGTACTGAGGGTGGTTTTTCCAAAATGATGTTTCACTCTCCTCCCATGCAAATGCGGGTGCACTCCCTATAAATATAGCCTTCCTAATACCTAAAGCCATTGGGATATTTAGAACATAAGCCGAACGGGTAGTATGACGCGGTGTTAAAAAGAAATGCCATCAAACCAATTTGCTTTTTCTTTGATCCGTGTTTTGTTAACTTCCGGAACACACGCATCTAGTTAAACCAACGGGTAGGGATGAGGAGGGTACAATTGCGAGATTATGTACCCACATTTGCAAGGAGGAATATTGGGAGGGGGATGAGCCCAACCTGACCGGGTAGTTCCCGTCTTGTCTGTTTATGTGATGACGGGCAGTCCTAGATGTGCTTTAACCACTGAGATGTCCACTCATATTTTAAGGCAGAGTCTGTGATAGACGTGTGGTAATCGTCAGCTACATATGAGTGATGAGGACTGATGCTACCGACTGTACAATGAGTATATCATGATGGATTAAAGAGCCAAGCAGTTATATTTGTGAGTGAAGAATGACCCTGGGCACGGGACGAGTCCTGGATAGCTCAGTGGTACTAAGTCAAAGGTACCGGGTACGATCCCCGTGTCCAGGGTCATTTACCAATAATTAGCTAGAACAAACTGTTTCCCACACTCCCTCTAAGCAAATGTGGGCTCCTCTACCCCGAACTTCTATCATCCAACCCTATTTTTCCTTTCTCTCGATTGTAAAAGGTGTTTTTATGCCGCCGTCTGTTTATTTCGGTCTAGAGCCGAAACCATTTGACCGATTGGGGTTAAACTTTGAAATTAGGGTTTTCACGAGGTTCCACATAGGGATTTTGAAAGAAGAGTAACCCTGAAATTAAGTGTAGTTTATTTAAAGACAAAATCGATTTTCTCAAAATTCGCTCTAACGATTTTAATTAAATTTCGAATCTTGAGTCTTGAAATTATGTAACATTACAAACAGAATGGCAACTCGTTATTCCATGAAAATTATTCTAAGCGTATATTTCCAATGTTGAGAGTATCTGCGGAACTATTTGATATTATATTATTATTATTATTATTATTATTATTATTATTATTATTATTAGCACCGCGTCTTACTACCCATTCGGGTTATACGCACTTACGCTAATGTGTAATGGTAGGGTGATTGTGAGATGAAATGAAGGACCTACAGTTTAACGTGGAATCCGAACCACGGTGGAGGCCTGGCATTCCCCACATTCACAAGATATCTTGTCAGAGGTGAAGGAAGGGTTTGGTAATCAGATAAATCTGTGCCGGGACCGAGGATTGAACCCCGGCCGCCAGCACAGAAGTCTGACACCTTACCCCTAGACCGCCAGGTCACCCTATTTGATATACGAACGAATCAACTTATCATCGTACGTAAAGGTAAGCGTTCCCTGCATTCGGATTTCCAAACAATAATCATCCACGTCCTAATATCTATAATGACATCACTGGCACGAGCAGTCTTTGAGATAAAGCTAGAATATTTTAAAACTGTCATTAATATAACATAATGTAACTAATCTAATATCACTTTAAAGGATTATTTAAATTGTTCTTTATTTTATTTAAGTACTTTGGTCTTTAATTTTAAGCTTATCAAAGCTATTTTGAACAAAACAAGTTATAGATATGATTGGTGAACACTTTGTAACTTTAGACTCACAAGGGGTAGTTCGCGAACGAATGATCCATTAGGAGAAGTTAGCGAACTATTGAACTAGATGAATGAACTGCTCATTTCAAACTAGAGAGAGAGATAGAGCCAGCCGGAATTATGGCCGTTGTCCGATGAGGACCAGAGGACGCTTACCTTCAAGTTGTATTAAAACTTAAGATATTTTATGTGGAATATATTTTTAATAATAACATAAGTTTCTGAACTATAAGAAAATATAGCCTAAATACATTTTTATGTAGCATTTTGAAAATAGAAATTGATCATTCTGCTCCTTGGTGGACATATATACTCCTATTTTCTCAATGTTTCTGTAACCATGTAGATTATTTACTCTATGATCTTTGGTGTAGTGTTTTTGCAACAATGTAGGGGTCTATATTATTTCGTTTCACAAATCTTACGAGTTTTTATAAAATTTATATTTGAAGATAAAAGTAATGGAAACCATGTGCATTATATCGTATCATTTAATTTTAATAACCTGTATTAATGAAATTTAAAACTTTAAATCATGAATTTATTAAACTCCAAAGGTACAGTTACCATAATCTAGCTTTAGGTGACATTGCTATTATTTGGGAACTTTTTACTAATTGTTAACTTTAGTGTGTGTAGTGGTCGACCTTTTGATTGTGGTGCAATATTGGGGAAAAGCGGGGTAAAATGGCCCGCTTGGGTGCGCTAGTGACACACCCTTATGTTTAGGTTAAGAAAATGTTTGGTTTGCACCGCGTCTCAACATCGGCATGAAATAATCAGCATTTAATTACACTGATTGGTCAGTAAGTTTACCCATGCTTGCCTGGAAGGAGATTAGGAAAACTCTCAGTGCGTCTGGATGGAATTATAACTCCGACCTGCCCATCGCCTTCAAACCAAACTTGATGAGTGACTGCATGGTCTAAGGCATCACTCTCGCAATATACTAGATTGTTGATGATGGGAATCTCGGTCGGATGTAATGAGGGTGGTGTTTCCTGAATTGTTTTACACTCCTCCTCCATGCAAATGTGTGTACACTCTCTCTAAATTATTGAACCTTGCTCATCCCTTACTCATTGGCGTAATTAGTAAGTCAATAAGCTGGACAGGTAATAAAACAATCAATGAAGTTGTGTGTAAATACATGTAGTACATGTATATAGTGTCAGAGATGAGAGCATGTAGTACATTATATAGTGTCAGAGGATGAGAGCATGTAGTACATGTAAAGTGTCAGAGATGAGAGCATGTAGTACATGTATAATGGTGTCAGAGATGAGAGCATGTAGTAACATGTATATAGTGGTCAGAGATGAGAGCATGTAGTACATGTATATAGTGCCAGAGATGAGAGCATGTAGTACATGTATATGTGTCAGAGATGTGAGCATGTAGTACATGTATATAGTGTCAGAGATGAGAGCATGTAGTACATGTATATGTGTCAGAGATGAGAGCATGTAGTACATGTATATAGTGTCAGAGATGAGAGCATGTAGTACATGTATATAGTGCCAGAGATGAGAGCATGTAGTTAGTACATACACCTCCAAGAAACAGCATTCCATCACTTGTCACATTGCGCGCTGTGGGGACGCCCCATCGTGAGAGTAATTTTCACTCTCCATTCGAATGCTCGTGCATTGTTTCCAAACTTTGCCCCATACTCGTAGCACCTCTGATCATACAACACACCTTACTCTCTTTTGGCGTTGAAGAGGTTCACAAAACCGGCGTCTTTGTAATTCGTTCCAAGTGATCAATTAATTATTATAGAGTGGGAATGAGCTAAGTCCCAAATTTGTTAATGATAATTTTATCGAACATGCAGGGAATTGAACCAAATACCCTTAGTTGAGAAGACCAAATACATATTACGTGTTTCACTGAGAGTGAGGTCAGAGTTCAAATCTCATTCTAATTAATCGGGAGGGGTTTTAATCCTGCCTTTAGCTTTAAAACATCCTTTTGTTTTAAATTGTGATCTAAGAAATTATATCAACAAAATATGTGTATTCTCATTGTTAATTTTGTGTTGGTTACCGTCGAGCCCAACTTTAAGAATCCATACGCCATGAGCCCTCACTTTTTTTAGGCACCCATTTTTGTAGAGCACGCATTTTTGTATGAACTACAACATTTTAAAATGGCTAAATTATATATTTAGAGGTGGGTGATTGAGGCTATAAATATGTAAATAACTAGTTGATAAAATAAAATACAGTCAAATCGTGATTTTATATTATTATTATTATTATTATTATTATTATTATTATTAGCACCGCGTCTTACTACCCGTTCGGGTTATACGCACTTTACGCTAATGTGTAATGGTAGGGTGATTGTGAGATGAAATGAAGGACCTACAGTTTAACGTGGAATCCAAACCACGGTGGAGGCCTGGCATTCCTCCACATTCACAAGATGTCTTGTCAGAGGTGAAGGAAGGGTTTGGTAATCAGAAAAATTGTGCGCCGGGATTGACCGCCGCAGCACGAAGTCTGACACCCTTACCCCTAGACCGCCAGGTCACCACGTGTCGTGATTTTATAAAAATATGAAATACATCAAAACATTTTTGGTTGTTCTTTGGTTTTATCTCGTAAATTCGCGTTAAAGTTTAAATATTTGTTCTGACAGGTTACGGGATATTTAACGGTGTTGAAGAGGTTCAAAAAATCGACTTCTTAAAAATGTGTTACGAGTGATTAATTATGATAGAGTGGGGTAAAATAAACCCCACCCCACCCACCCGCATCAGACTAAATGACTACGGCAGGAGGTAACATTATTCCCATTCTGAATTTGTCCAGAGAGGGAGGGATTTACTACATGCACTGAACGTAAACTAGCATTTTAACTTATTGTAATTGTTTTTCCCGCCAATGTGGACTGTATTGTGTTAAGTCACTCAGTAGGACTCAACACAAGTAGTAGACACAATCAAGGCGGATAACTTAAAAAGGGCGCAAATGATTATGTGTATTTTCTCTGACTCTACACAACATCTCTTACAGATGATTTAAAAAGTGGGCCGGATGTACCTGTTTTTATCCACAACTGTTCCTCACAAAGATTGTTGATTTGATCTTTCCTTTTTAGGCCTATATAGTTTCACAAAACAACACTTATAATGATGTGATCTTTCTAAGTTACGCCTGGACCGCATGGCTACCGTATGTACGCACGTTTCTGGTTTATTCACTTAAAAACAGATACATTGCGATGAGTGAAATTGGTTTTATTATATATATATTTTTTAAATGTTTACAATTTCACCGTCTGGTTCAAGCTGTTATCTTTGGGGAAAGGAGTTGTTTCCTTGGATCCTGACCACGGCTTAAAGAGTCCCAGTAATAAATATAGGAAGGAGCAATCCTTGACCAGTTTATATTTATTTAGGAATAAACCACAAACGCATGGCATGTTGTAAATAAGCATTGACTAGTTCTAGTACTAAACAAATGTTAGATGTTAGCTAATTCTCAGGTGAGAGAGAGAGAGAGAGATGTACCGGACGAACACGTTATAATGATTCTGTGAAAGGAATATTTCTACAAGAATGTGAAGGTTGTGGCGCCGCTCCTCCAATGCAGCGCAGCGCGTGCTGTTAGTAATTACTAGGCCTACTCTTATAATGGGTCGATTCACAGGTTTTTTTCTGATCTTTTACATTGCTTGCTTTCATCATTCACGTTTAAAAAAACACTATCTGACTATTTTGCGAACTAACAGTTAATAAACTTATTTAGCTTTTTTGTTTTGGCTGATGTCACCCATCACTGGGCTATATATACTGTTTTACAAATAATGTAATATTGTACAATGTCTAGATAGAATCAATGGGGCTATTTACTGCACTTGAACTTTGAACTTTATCAGAAATACTGTTGTTTATTGTTTACAACATTCATACTAGAAAGTATCGTTAAGGCGGAATTCTTGAAGATCACAATCAAGGTCTAGAGACCTTATCATGTCCAAGCTGCTTATTATCCATGATTTCAACTTCCAAGGTTGTATTTTCTGGTCAAGGTCTCTCAGTCGTTGTGGGTCAGCACACGTGAACAAGTTGAGAGCTGAAATACACCACACCGCCACAGATCAGCTCTGGTGACGTACACGGTCTAACCTTCACGTATTACACTATGGCCTTATCTTCTAAGCTACGCCATGGTGGAACCACGCAAGGTAAGCTTGTAGGGGTAGGTCTTCATGTGTGTACTGAACAATGCCACCAACAGTTGTACCTCAATAGTAGGTGTGCGGGTTAGTGCAATCATATTACATTTTTAAAGTACAATACAATTGGGAATTTTCAAATATTTTGTCTTAAATCATGTGATCAATGTGTTTCTACTTTCATTTTTCCAGCCTTACGCCAAATCAACTGCAACCCAAATAGTAATAATTACAGAGTACACTTTAATATTAAACCAAAAGAAAAATTATATTTTGGATTAGCTATTTTGCAATTTGTGTTTATTAAACTTAATAACACTTTGGTAACGTTCAAAATCTTAATTTACCCGCTTTGGTGGCCGCGTGGTCTAACGCGCTACTCTCGTGTTGAAATAGACTGCCGAAGACGGGGAGATCGGGGTTCGATCCCAGTTGGGTACATTGAGGGTGGTTTTTTCCTAACTGGTTTTCCACTATCCCTCCACTCAAATACCTAACCCGTTGGTTTATAGGCATTTAAACCTGAACAGGTAGTAAGACACGGTGCTAAATTAAATAATATTTATTAATCTTACATTTACATACTAAATTTTAAACAAATATATAACTAATTTTCCCGTTTAAAGAAAGTTTAAATTCGAAAGAAGACAAGGAAATAATCAAATAAAATCTTATGTGCGGGCTACTTCAAAATCAGGAAATCTGATTCTTTACATTTTCATCATATCATCATCATTATACTATACATTATCAGCCTGTGGCCGGGTCAGTTTATTAAGATGCCTCCATCGTCCTCTATGATTACATCACTCTTCCCCCTTTAATTGCTTGCATCATCTTCCTCTCACTTGCACACTTTCTATTATCTACAATGAATCTCTTTCCTGGCCTCTTTTCCATACAAACTTCATTTCCGTTATTTTCTTTGGCATTATATCCTTCTGCTTCCTCATTACATGTCCATACCATTTCAGTCTTGTTTTCCTCTACTATCTCATGTACTCCAACATCCTCATTACATGTCTATACATCTCGAGTCTTGCTTCCTCTACTATCTCATGTACTCCAACATCCTCATTACATGTCCATACCATCTCAGTCTTGCTTCCTCTACAATCTCATGTACTTCAACATCCTCATTATATGCTCATACCACCTCATCCTTGCTTCCTCTACTATCTCATGTACTCCAACATCCTCATTACATGTCCATACCATCTCAGTCTTGCTTCGTCTACAATCTCATGTACTTCAACATCCTCATTATATGCTCATACCACCTCATCCTTGCTTCCTCTACTATCTCATGTACTCCAACATCCTCATTACATGTCCATACCATCTCAGTCTTGCTTCGTCTACAATCTCATGTACTTCAACATCCTCATTATATGCTCATACCACCTCATCCTTGCTTCCTCTACTATCTCATGTACTCCAACATCCTCATTACATGTCCATACCATCTCAGTCTTGCTTCCTCTACTATCTCATGTACTCCAACATCCTCATTACATGTCCATACCATCTCAGTCTTGCTTCCTCTACAATCTCATGTACTTCAACATCCTCATTATATGCTCATACCACCTCATCCTTGCTTCCTCTACTATCTCATGTACTCCAACATCCTCATTACATGTCCATACCATCTCAGTCTTGCTTCCTCTACAATCTCATGTACTTCAACATCCTCATTATATGCTCATACCACCTCATCCTTGCTTCCTCTACTATCTCATGTACTCCAACATCCTCATTACATGTCCATATCATCTCATCCTTGCTTCCTCTACTATCTCATGTACTCCAACATCCTCATTACATGACCATACTATCTCAGTCTTGCTTCCTCTACAATCTCATGTACTTCAACATCCTCATTATATGCTCATACCACCTCATCCTTGCTTCCTCTACTATCTCATGTACTCCAACATCCTCATTACATGTCCATACCATCTCAGTCTTGCTTCGTCTACATTCTCATGTACTCCAACATCCTCATTACATGTCCATACCATCTCAGTCTTGCTTCCTCTACAATCTCATGTACTTCAACATCCTCATTATATGCTCATACCACCTCATCCTTGCTTCCTCTACTATCTCATGTACTCCAACATCCTCATTACATGTCCATACCATCTCAGTCTTGCTTCCTCTACAATCTCACGTACTTCAACATCCTCATTATATGCTCATACCACCTCATCCTTGCTTCCTCTATTATCTCATGTACTCCAACATCCTCATTACATGTCCATACCATCTCAGTCTTGCTTCGTCTACAATCTCATGTACTTCAACATCCTCATTATATGCTCATACCACCTCATCCTTGCTTCCTCTATTATCTCATGTACTCCACCATCTCAGTCTTGCTTCCTCTACTATTTCATGTACTCCAACATCCTCATTATATGCTCATACCACCTCATCCTTGCTTCCTCTACTATCTAATGTACTCCAACATCCTCATTACATGTCCATACCATCTCATCCTTGCTTCCTCTACTATCTCATGTACTCCAACATCCTCATTTTATGCTCATACCACCTCATCCTTGCTTCCTCTACTATCTCATGTACTCCAACATCCTCATTACATGTCCATACCATCTCAGTCTTGCTTCCTCTACTATCTCATGTACTCCAACATCCTCATTTTATGCTCATACCACCTCATCCTTGCTTCCTCTACTATCTCATGTACTCCAACATCCTCATTACATGTCCATATCATCTCATCCTTGCTTCCTCTACTATCTCATGTACTCCAACATCCTCATTACATGACCATACTATCTCAGTCTTGCTTCCTCTACAATCTCATGTACTTCAACATCCTCATTATATGCTCATACCACCTCATCCTTGCTTCCTCTACTATCTCATGTACTCCAACATCCTCATTACATGTCCATACCATCTCAGTCTTGCTTCCTCTACTATTTCATGTACTCCAACATCCTCATTATATGCTCATACCACCTCATCCTTGCTTCCTCTACTATCTAATGTACTCCAACATCCTCATTACATGTCCATACCCTCTCATCCTTGCTTCCTCTACTATCTCATGTACTCCAACATCATCATTGCATGACCATACTATCTCAGTCTTGCTTCCTCTACTATCTCATGTACTCCAACATCCTCATTACATGCCCAAACCATCTCATCCTTGCATCCTCTACTTGCTCCAACATCCTCACTACATACCCAAACCATCTCATCCTTGCTTCTTCTACTATCTCATGTGCTCCAACATCCTCACTACATGCCCAAACCATCTCATACTTGCTTCCTCTACTATCTCATGTGCTCCAACATCCTCACTACATGCCCAAACCATCTCATCCTTGCTTCCTCTACTATCTTATGTGCTCCAACATCCTCATTACATGCCCAAACCATCTCATCCTTGCTTCCTCTACTATCTCATGTGCTCCAACATCCTCATTACATGCCCAAACCATCTCATCCTTGCATCCTCTACTTGCTCCAACATCCTCATTACATGCCCAAACCATCTCATCCTCACTTCCTCGACTATCTCATGTATTCCCTCTACTCCTACTATTTTCCGGATAGCTTAATTCATAATCTTGTTGATATATATCTTTCTAGGCTGTACTCCATACAAATTTAAAGATTTACCAGGCCTTACCCTCTTCCTTGTATTACCATCACTTCACACTTTGTTATGCTAAATTTCATTCCGGTCTCTTTCACTTTCTCATTCCATTCCTGCAACTGTTCTTGTACTTCCTCTTCCTTTTCCCGCCGTACCTATCATCAAGTAATCAGCATACATAATCGCTTTCATTTTTTCCTCCCCGAGTTTTCCTGCCACTTCATTCATTACCATTTCCACTACCCTTACAAATAGTAGTGCACTCCCCTGCTTCACTCCTCTTTTTAAATATGAAACTATTTCGTCCACCAACTCTCCATATTAAGTCAGTTCCTGGTATCTTCATACATGCTTTTCACTCTCTTTACAACTCCTCTTTCCACTTCGGCCTCCTTCCATCGATTTTCAAACTTTATTTATAGCCACGCTATATTATCGTTCTTCCTTCTACACTCATAAGTATAACTTCTGGTCTTCACGCTAACCTCCTATTTTCACATAATACCTTCTTATATCCTTCCTTGTCCCATTCCAGCATTTCTGTCCACTTTTGCATCCAATACTTTCTGGCTTCCCGTACCAGTCGCTTCACTCTTTTCTTCTTGTCCCTATAGTTCTCTTCTGATTTCTCATTCCTATTGTTAAAACTCCTTCCTAATACTTTATTATTCTCCTGCACGACTTCTTTTACCCTGTCATTCCACCAGGGTGTCTCCTTCCACTTCCTCTTATTATTTGTCCTCCCAAATACCTCCTCTCCAGCGCCCATTAAACTGTTCTCAAACCTTTCCCATTCAACCTCTATAGTTTGTAACTGATCCTCGGACTTCTTGACTTTCTTAGGTACAGCTTTCTTTCCTCTTAATTATTCTATCCTTCAAACCATTATTCTTCTTTCTTGTCTTCCTACCTTTCTCCTATATTCGCATCCCTTTATGTCTGTTACCAAAGGACAGTCTTGGTATTACCTTGATGTTTAAGGTCTACATTTTCAATTCTTCATCCTTGATAAAGTGGTCTCTCACCAACTTTTGCTCCATTTCCCAGCTGTGTCTTGTGATCTTACTGATCTCTCTTTCCCTCCCATCCCAGCTGTGTCTAGTGATCTTACTGCTCTCTCTTTCCCTCCCATCCCAGCTGTGTCTAGTGATCTTATGACTCTCTCTTTCCCTCTCATTGCAGCTGTGTCTAGTGATCTTACTGCTCTCTCTTTCCCTCCCATCCCAGCTGTGTCTAGTGATCTTATGACTCTCTCTTTCCCTCTCATCCCAGCTGTGTCTAGTGATCTTATAGCTCTCTCTTTCCCTCTTATCCCAGCTGTGTCTAGTGATCTTATAGCTCTCTCTTTCCCTCCCATCCCAGCTGTGTCTAGTGATCTTATGACTCTCTCTTTCCCTCCCATCCCAGCTGTGTCTAGTGATCTTATGACTCTCTCTTTCCCTCCCATCCCAGCTGTGTCTAGTGATCTTATAGCTCTCTCTTTCCCTCTCATCCCAGCTGTGTCTAGTGATCTTATGACTCTCTCTTTCCCTCCCATCCCAGCTGTGTCTAGTGATCTTACTGCTCTCTCTTTCCCTCCCATCCCAGCTGTGTCTAGTGATCTTATGACTCTCTCTTTCCCTCCCATCCCAGCTGTGTCTAGTGATCTTATAGCTCTCTCTTTCCCTCTCATCCCAGCTGTGTCTAGTGATCTTATAGCTCTCTCTTTCCCTCCCATCCCAGCTGTGTCTAGTGATCTTATGACTCTCTCTTTCCCTCCCATCCCAGCTGTGTCTAGTGATCTTATGACTCTCTCTTTCCCTCTCATCCCAGCTGTGTCTAGTGATCTTATAGCTCTCTCTTTCCCTCTTATCCCAGCTGTGTCTAGTGATCTTATGACTCTCTCTTTCCCTCTCATCCCAGCTGTGTCCAGTGATCTTATAGCTCTCTATTTCCCTCTCATCCCAGCTGTGTCTAGTGATCTTATAGCTCTCTCTTTCCCTCCCATCCCAGCTGTGTCTAGTGATCTTATGACTCTCTCTTTCCCTCCCATCCCAGCTGTGTCTAGTGATCTTATGACTCTCTCTTTCCCTCTTATCCCAGCTGTGTCTAGTGATCTTATAGCTCTCTCTTTCCCTCTTATCCCAGCTGTGTCTAGTGATCTTACTGCTCTCTCTTTCCCTCCCATCCCAGCTGTGTCTAGTGATCTTATGACTCTCTCTTTCCCTCTCATCCCAGCTGTGTCTAGTGATCTTATAGCTCTCTCTTTCCCTCTTATCCCAGCTGTGTCTAGTGATCTTACTGCTCTCTCTTTCCCTCCCATCCCAGCTGTGTCTAGTGATCTTATGACTCTCTCTTTCCCTCTCATCCCAGCTGTGTCTAGTGATCTTACTGCTCTCTCTTTCCCTCCCATCCCAGCTGTGTCTAGTGATCTTACTGCTCTCTCTTTCCCTCCCATCCCAGCTGTGTCTAGTGATCTTACTGCTCTCTCTTTCCCTCTCATCCCAGCTGTGTCTAGTGATCTTATCGCTCTCTCTTTCCCTCTCATTGCAGCTGTGTCTAGTGATCTTACTGCTCTCTCTTTCCCTCTTATCCCAGCTGTGTCTAGTGATCTTATCGCTCTCTCTTTCCCTCTCATTGCAGCTGTGTCTAGTGATCTTACTGCTCTCTCTTTCCCTCTCATCCCAGCTGTGTCTAGTGATCTTATAGCACTCTCTCTTTCCCTCTCATTGCAGCTGTGTCTAGTGATCTTACTGCTCTCTCTTTCCCTCTTATCCCAGCTGTGTCTAGTGATCTTATCGCTCTCTCTTTCCCTCTCATTGCAGCTGTGTCTAGTGATCTTACTGCTCTCTCTTTCCCTCCCATCCCAGCTGTGTCTAGTGATCTTATAGCACTCTCTCTTTCCCTCTCATCCCAGCTGTGTCTAGTGATCTTATAGCTCTCTCTTTCCCTCCCATCCCAGCTGTGTCTAGTGATCTTATAGCTCTCTCTTTCCCTCTCATCCCAGCTGTGTCTAGTGATCTTATAGCTCTCTCTTTCCCTCTCATCCCAGCTGTGTCTAGTGATCTTATAGCTCTCTCTTTCCCTCTCATCCCAGCTGTGTCTAGTGATCTTATAGCTCTCTCTTTCCCTCTCATCCCAGCTGTGTCTAGTGATCTTATAGCTCTCTCTTTCCCTCTTATCCCAGCTGTGTCTAGTGATCTTATAGCTCTCTCTTTCCCTCTTATCCCAGCTGTGTCTAGTGATCTTATAGCTCTCTCTTTCCCTCTCATCCCAGCTGTGTCCAGTGATCTTATAGCTCTCTATTTCCCTCTCATCCCAGCTGTGTTACTAACACTTGCCAAATATTGTGTTGAATCTCAGATCTATTATCTTTACCCTTACATTATATTTGTTGAGTTTGATGCCTAGGTTTGAAACGAATGCGAAAAGACCAGTGTTTTCTTTGTTTATTTTATCCAAACTTTGTTTAGGTAAAAGAAATCAAATAATTCTCCAGTAGGTGCATAGTCTAGTTTTTTTCACATGGTGACATCAGCAGTAAAGGTTGTCCTGAAATTGAATGGAGATTTTTTTATCTTAATTTAAAAAGTTTATTATCTAATGCCGGCTGCTGCTATGTTGATGACAGATATTCAAAAGCTGTTGATACAACTATATTTATAAGATTAAACTCTATGTTTCTATTGGAACAATATTTTATTTATTTTGGTCAAAAAAAGTTTTGCTATAAGAACTCAAATAAAAAACTTTATTTTTTTCACATCCACTTCCAACCCAACTTAAATCAAATGATGAGTTATGTGGATAACTCCAAAACCACAAAAGATAAAACAGGAATACTCGGGGAAAATTGAGAATGTGGCACAGGAACTTTTTCTAACTTCTATATTTATTTCTACCCTTATTCTTAAGAATTCGTGACTACTGCCAGGGGTACCTTCAAAACAAAGAAAAATACCAACATTAAGCTTGGAATATGCCCGCGTAGTCAAAGAAACCTAAAGGGGGGTTTCCCTTTGTTTTCTTTTAATATTATATGTATTACTCAATTCAGGAATTAGTGGATAGGTTGTAGTGAAAATTCGGCTACATTTCAATAAGACTTATGTGTTGAAAAAATTCATTTAATATGAACCATAAACTTTGGTTTTAGTAAAATTAAAAACTAAATTTTCCTAGTAAAATTTACATTTTAACATTGTAACTCTTTGAAAACACATCTTTATTGGAGTTTGAACTTAAGACTTGAGAAATTGTTTCTCTCGCAGAGTTCTTATTTAGGTTTCACATAGAGCAACTGGAGGTATGGACTTGGAAGGGGACGAAAGGCCGAGTGCAGATAGTCAATGTGCCTCACCTTGGGGCCCTTCCAACATGATCATGTGTAACGTTCGATGAAGAGAATGAAATATATCTCAAGGAACCGATATAATTCATCATTGGCCATACGTTTGAAGTTAAAGAGCTTATCTATATGGACTAAGAACATTTTTGTTTGTTTTTAGCACCTTGCTTTATATATAACCCGTTCGAACTAAACCGTCAAATACTAATCGCCCTAATGTGTTAGGAATGCGGAAGACTAGGCTATAGAGGAAGTGCACCAGTATTTGTGGGTTAGGGGGAGAGTGGGAAATGTAAATTAAAATTTGTCAGGAAGGTGGATGGGCTATTTCTGACGAATAGAAAAATATGACAGTTTTTAAATTTTATAATCACGATTTGAAAAAAAATGGGCAAGGTTGGCTGGATTAACAATAACTAATACATAAAAAAAGCTTCAAATGGTAGTAGAAAATTGGAGTATTTTACTCGTGTAGGTACAAAAACCTCCACAAATAATAAAAGATAGTGAAACTTTTAAAAATTTGAAAATTAGATCCAAGAAATAGGGAACTGAAAATTTCGCAAACCATTATTATTATTATTATTTGTAGTAGAAAATTAACATTTGTCAGGTAATTGCAGGGCCCAATCTGACTCTTTAACAGCCTATTATTTAATTTATGGTTTTTGTTAAACTGTGATGCTCTTTATTTTAATATGTTTTTGTAGCAATGGAGATAATTTATTTCTGTGGATTGCAATCGTTTGTGCACTCAGTTTATGGATTGATTAATGTTTAGTTTCAAAGATTGTTTTAAAATTTATTGATAGATATATTTGGTTTAGAAGTATTATGGTTATCTTGATAATGTAAAAGAATAAGATATCTAAAGAGTGCAGCCAGATGTAGCACATACTAATTTGTTATAGTTTCGATATTCAACTGTCGCCATAAGTTATTAGAACACTTTTAAGCAACCTGGAAATCTAAAATTTGGTATTCCGATGTCTTAAGATGCTTTATATAAAAGTTAAAAACAAATTAATGTGGCGGATTCAAAATTGCGCATCAGATTAGGCCATAAACGTTGAACATCAATAATTCCATTTAAAAACTGTTAAATGTTATTATATAACTTTAATTTGTTTTGATTACTTAATAACCACTTATGCTGTGTTAAACTGTTAAACTCCCCTCAAATTTTGAAAAGCTCTCTGGGAATTATCTTTCGTCAAATATTCATGTAATCTTTAGTGTTAGGGACTACTTAATATCTGAAAGATTTAAGCTTTTTAGGTCTTCTGAGCTTCAACAATTTTTCGACTTTGGTTTTAGAAACCCTTAATTTGGGGAACCAAAGGGAATTTTTGGCCATCAAGTATATTTGCATCATCTTGGGTTAGGAGCTACCTGCCCAAAAATGTTTAACCTCCTATATTTTCAAGGCTTCGAGATTTTATCGATATTATTTTTAAAAAACATACCTCACCGCTCCCCCAATTTGGGAGCCATATGGGAATGTTTGGTCACCATGTATTGCTGCATCTTTTTGAGATTCGGGCTACTGGGCTGCAAAATGTAAGCTTCGTATGTCACCTGAATTTCAAGATATTTTCGCTTGGATAGTGGAATTGCTAATTACTATAGTGGAGATGAAAGGCCCTAAGAGCGTGGTGATGTCTAAAAAATAGGCAATCAATCAAAAATATGTCAAATATATTATATAGCCTATTTTTGAACATGGATGGGCAATATGGTCGTTGACTAACGGTTAATACAGTCCCCACTAACACAAGATAAACTCTGTTAGGGTTGAGAGGGCTTCCGATTATTGTATATTTAAAAAAGAAGTCAATATCAACCAAACCACAATGAAGTATTGGAATTTAAAAGATATAAAATGAGTATCTAGTATGGATAAAACAAGTTTAAACAAAAATAAAAGATTCTGAGACAATAATAATATCTTATAGCAGGCAAATGTCTTGCTTGAGTAGCTGTAATCCGTAACCCTACATATCATAGTAGACACTTTTGTCCGACTCGGATACAGTAGGGGCCACATAGACAATCGGGCGTACACATTGTAGACTGTAGTGGTAAGTTAGTCCCTGTGTTACCTAGTCATTAAATGGCTCACAGACTCAGTCAATAGCACTCATTGTAGTGGTAAGTTAGTCCTTGTGTTACCTAGTCATTAAGTGGCTCACAGACTCAGTCAATAGCACTCATTGTAGTGGTAAGTTAGTCCTTGTGTTACCTAGTCATTAACTGTCTCACAGACTCAGTCAATAGCACTCATTGTAGTGGTAAGTTAGTCCTTGTGTTACCTAGTCATTAAATGGCTCACAGACTCATTCAATAGCACACATTGTAGTGGTAAGTTAGTCCTTGTGTTACCTAGTCATTAAGTGGCTCACAGACTCAGTCAATAGCAATCATTATAGTGGTAAGTTAGTCCATTTGTTACCTAGTCATTAAGTGAATCACAAACTCAGTCAATAGCACTCATTGTAGTGGTAAGTTAGTCCTTGTGTTACCTAGTCATTAAATGGCTCACAGACTCAGTCAATAGCACACATTGTAGTGGTAAGTTAGTCCTTGTGTTACCTAGTCATTAAATGTCTCACAGACTCAGTCAATAGCACACATAGTAGTGGTAAGTTAGTCCTTGTGTTACCTAGTCATTAAATGTCTCACAGACTCAGTCAATAGCACACATAGTAGTGGTAAGTTAGTCCTTGTGTTACCTAGTCATTAAGTGGCTCACAGACTCAGTCAATAGCAAACATTGTAGTGGTAAGTTAGTCCATGTGTTACCTAGTCATTAAGTGTCTCACAGACTAAGTCAATAGCACACATTGTAGTGGTAAGTTAGTCCTTGTGTTACCTAGTCATTAAGTGGCTCACAGACTCAGTCAATAGCAAACATTGTAGTGGTAAGTTAGTCCATGTGTTACCTAGTCATTAAATGGCTCACAGACTCAGTCAATAGCAAACATTGTAGTGGTAAGTTAGTCCTTGTGTTACCTAGTCATTAAGTGTCTCACAGACTCAGTCAATAGCAAACATTGTAGTGGTAAGTTAGTCCATGTGTTACCTAGTCATTAAGTGTCTCACAGACTCAGTCAATAGCAAACATTGTAGTGGTAAGTTAGTCCTTGTACTAGGTGCGAGTTAATATTGTGGCTCACAATAACGTTTATATTTGGATCGCTATATAAAGTTTATTTAAGAAGACCCTGTAAAATATAAAGGTAGAAAAGTTAATATATTGACAAAAGATAACAATTAAAAAACTATCAAATTTAGCGCTATTTGCCAAGTGATGTCCTGTCATTGCGCATTGTGAACATCTCCCAGATAATATATAATATTCAGAGAGTTGTGAATGAGTGTCAATGTTCGCCAGTCGCCACTGCGTTACCACTAAGAGATGGCTCGATGTTGATGAACTATTGCTGACCGTTTCCACTCGGTCTACTGGTTGAAACATTGTTCTCAAACCTTTTTGTTTTAGCACCGCGTCCTAACACCTGTTCAGGATGTACGCATAATTATGTACTGATTACACCAACAGTTTTAGGTATCAGAAAGGTTGAATTTAGAATAAGTGTACCTGTATTAACGTGTAGAGAGAGTGGAGAATAATCCGGGAAAACCTTAACCATACTCTACCAGAATTCGAGCTCCGATCTCTCTGCCAATGGCAGTGATACCTTAGACCATGTGGCCACCAAAGGAAGTAGCAAGGAAATAGCCTGTGATGTTTGAGAATAATGTGTAGCAAAGATGATGACATGAGAGAGTGCATGCAGACAATCTCGGCCATCCAACACAACCAAGTGAAGTCACTTTGTCCTCATCTTCCAGCAAGCAATGGAGGAACAATTATTAGTGATTACTTTGTTCCCTTCCTCTGAGGTTTGTTGTCAAACAGTGATGACGTAAGAGCAGGAGAAGCTTCAGGCGCGCGCCTGACATCACCTTGCAGTGTTCTACCTCTTCAGGTATTGTCGCCAGTCCTGCCTTTTCTGCGTGTGAAGGCGCGTGCTGTGTATAGCAGAAGTTTTTACATGTAGGGTAACTTTAGGGTTGTGTTGATTGGTTAAGTTACATGTTGTAACATTTTACGTAGGTAAATTCAATAGTTAAATTCATGTGTTCAAGAGAGTAATTGTTTCATAATCAACTCTTGGTCAAAAAAGGGAAATGAAATCTTTAGTTGGGCCATGTCCTGAATTATGTTTAGAAAAAACATAAACCAAGAAAAAATAAAATCAGGTTTTCAAGAGGCAGCTCAGTTCCAAAGATGCTTATAAAACAATGTTGGATTTGCGGTGGTAATGTGAACTTGTTAGTACAATGAACATACACATGTATATATTTATGCACATTACTAACACAGCTGCAGAGTTATCACAACATATCTACGTTATTCGGGGTGAATATCCATTTTTTTATTTTGCATATTGTTTGTGATATTTTTTATTTGAGTTTAAATCAACGAAGTTTTAACTAAATCAATATTGTTTTAAATGTATTATTTAGAAGTAATTAGAGAACAGAATCGGCCGCGCCCTTCAGCCTCTAAAGTGACGAGCCGCCACTGCGTGAATGTTTCTAAGTGTTAATATTACCCCTTTCGATTCACATACAATGCGATGGAGTTGGTTCATTGGGTCACTTTCGTCTCTAAAATGTATTATTATATTTCCGTCAATATCTTCAGACTAAGTAAGCCCTATTTCTATTATTAAATTCTACCTCGCTAAGATGTTCTCCAACAATTTTGGTCATAAAATACAGAAAGTGTTTAGTTTGTATTTCAGTTAATGAAATAGTGTATGTTGTATTTCAGTTAATGTAATAGTCTATGTTGTATTTCAGTTAATGTAATAGTCTATGTTGTATTCAACACTGGTTAACTTCGCCAGATATGTAAAGGCTATTATTATTATTTGTACATATGCTTAGAACGTGGACGGGTGATAAAACTAGGATCTTAAAAAAACATTGACTCGTAACTATAGTATATTAACAATCGCTCTCTTTCATGGCATGGTACCTAGTATAGTAACTTAGTAATCTCACTCTTTCATGGCATGGTACCTAGTATAGTAACTTAGTAATCTCACTCTTTCATGGCATGGTACCTAGTATAGTAATTATTTAGTAATCTTACTCTTTCATGGCATGGTACCTAGTATAGTAATTTAGTAATCTCACTCTTTCATGGCATGGTACCTAGTATAGTAACTTAGTAATCTCACTCTTCATGGCATGGTACCTAGTATAGTAATTTAGTAATCTCACTTTTTATGGCATGGTACCTAGTATAGTAATTTAGTAATCTCACTCTTTCATGGCATGGTACCTAGTATAGTAACTTAGTAATCGCACTCTTTCATGGCATGGTACCTAGTATAGTAATTTAGTAATCTCACTCTTTCATGGCATGGTACCTAGTATAGTAATTATTTAGTAATCTCACTCTTTCATGGCATGGTACCTAGTATAGTAATTTAGTAATCTCACTCTTTCATGGCATGGTACCTAGTATAGTAACTTAGTAATCTCACTCTTTCATGGCATGGTACCTAGTATAGTAATTTAGTAATCTCACTTTTTTATGGCATGGTACCTAGTATAGTAATTTAGTAATCTCACTCTTTCATGGCATGGTACCTAGTATAGTAACTTAGTAATCTCAATCTTTCATGGCATGGTACCTAGTATAGTAATTTAGTAATCTCACTCTTTCATGGCATGGTACCTAGTAAAGTAATTTAGTAATCTCACTCTTTCATGGCATGGTACCTAGTATAGTAACTTAGTAATCTCACTCTTTCATGGTATGGTACCTAGTATAGTAATTTAGTAATCTCACTCTTTCATGGCATGGTACCTAGTATAGTAACTTAGTAATCTCAATCTTTCATGCATGGTACCTAGTATAGTAATTTAGTAATCTCACTCTTTCATGGCATGGTACCTAGTATAGTAATTTAGTAATCTCACTCTTTCATGGCATGGTACCTAGTATATGTAATTTAGTAATCTCACTCTTTCATGGCATGGTACCTAGTATAGTAATAAAACTGGCGCGCTGATAAAGGGCATGAGGCCGCTAAGAGAATCAATAATAATACTCTTCCAATGTGTGAACTGCACAGAGATCACAATGTCAAGGTCAATAAATGTTTCAGGCTTCGGATAACTTCAAGATGCCTCAACGATTAAAAAAACCTATTTATGAGTTTTATCGGGTGTCGATAACTCTAGGCACGTTTGCTGTAACAATCCAGTTTAACTTATTTTGGTGTATTAACTAATATGACGACGAGTCCTGCTTTGGTGAGCGCACGAACTAAACGTCAAACTCTTGTAGTCTAATTTGTCCGTGAAGGAAAGTTAACGGTATTAATCCCGGCCTGCTGTGCCAAGGGTATCTTTCCCACTCTCTTTCAACTCAAATGCTGGTACACTTACTCTACACTTTACAATTTTCATTCCCACCCTATTAGTTTAATAGAGGACAATCGTGACGTGAATAGGACAGACTAATAATTTCAAGATAAATACCAACCTCGGTGGCGTAGTTAGCTAACGCGGTAGTTTCGTGTTTAGCCAGACTGCCGAGAACGGGGAGATCTAGGCTCGAATCTAGGTCGGGTGAACTGGGGGGTAAGGGGGGGTGTTACCTAAATCGTTTTCCACTCTTCCTCCACGCAGATGCGGGTTCACTTACTCCATATTCAGCCTTCCCAATACAGACCTCACTATAGTCCAGGGAATAGAGACATATTACCTTACAAAAGGTCAAGTAGTTCTAATTTTTTTATATATTATATAGGTCGGTCCCGTGGTTTATAATCCAAGTTTTTGACCTCCCCGCCCTTGTGCGTTCGCTGTGGCGCGCCAAAAACCGACGAAATTCCAGTCATTTTTCAGTTTATTGGTCATATCGTTTTACCAATGCATCTAAGAGAGAAAGGTTGTAATTGAAAGTTGTAGAATATTAAATTTGCTACAACATTTATATGAAAAGTTTTTTTGTAAAACTATTATGTAAAGAGTTACGCAGCATCAAAGTTACTAATTTTTCATAAAATGGCTACTTTTTAAAAAGTTTAGTCGATTTTTTTTTATTATATCTCCATAACGGTACGTCATGGAGAAAAATGTCTTGAATAAAAGTTGTAAGACATTAAATTTGCCATAAGATTAAAACCAAAAAATATTGTCTTAGACTAAACAAAGGAACTACGCTGCTTTGAAGGGTTATAAGGTGAATATTTACGCTAATTTGAGGATAGCTAGGGGTGTTAGTTAAAAGAGTTTCTTTATGCAAAGCCAAGCAACTTTAATGAAAAATAAAATGCATAATAATAATAGTATAGTAAAATAATAATAAGAAATTTTATTATTATGTATATATCTGAATATAATAACGGTAATAACAATAATACTTCCAATTTAGAAAATTTATAATTTTCTACGTTTAGTTTTGTGTGGCTTCGAAGGCTCAGCTAGTTCCTCCTCGACTTCTTCCATCAGCAGTTCAGTTGTCATTAATAATGATGTCCACTTTATTGTCACAGGTTTGTCCACAACAGTTTTTACAAATTATGGAGCACTTGAGAGCGGCCTTTCTACAACTGCAGGCCTTTGTGCATCCTTTCCTGCACTGACAGGAAATGTAGGTCAGGATTGACTGAGGAGCTGGATATGTTGTGGTTTTAATAGGAACAAGTCCTTTACTGTCCTTCCTCCATCCCCAATCCAGAGGGTTTTTCAGTTGGCCCATCCATGTCTGAACTTGGTGATAGGTGCGGAAGACATGGTACATAGCTGCATCCCGTGTCGGTGGCAGCTTTGAAAGATTTATCTTGCTGCCAGTAGCAGATTTGGAGAATAGCTTATAGCACAAAGCATCTAATGTTGTTGCCCTGTCACCATCATACAGAGCAAGAAGTATACGCTCTCCTGCTTCAGAAATGGTTGAAACACTGGCGTTAGGATCTCTAAAGATCCTTGCAAGCTCATGCAATGCTGGTTTGTTCTGAAACTAAATGCAGAATTTGGTTTTTCCAAATCCAAACAGGGACTACGTGGTGTCGCACCCACTCAAAGCGTGAATAAGAAGTAGATTTTCAGGTGCTGGGTAGTTGTAGGATGATGTGGAAAATAAATTGTCAGGAGCACCACCTCTTCCAGGTTTTCGGAAGTAGATGGGGAGATCTTGAGCCAAAGTTGTCAAGAGAACTAGCAAACCAATGTCTCCCCGATGATCTCCACAGCATCATACTCTGTAGCGAGGGATATAGCAGATGTTACAATAAGCATACCAGCGTCTTCCACTGCCTGCTTCACAGTTACATTGTCTTGAATGAGCGTTTCCTTTAGGAGTGAAATAAAGCGAAGTTTGTTATTTTCGTTCTCTAGAAATTTTTCCTTTGGCACTTGAGCGATTGTTGACCCATCAAAAATGACATCACTTGAAGCATTCACATGGCACCTTCTGTACCTTTCAGCACTTTTAGTACCTCTCAACTCAGGAACAAGAGGATAACCATCAAAAATGACCACAACGTTTGCTCCATAGTGATCACGAACGAATTTAACGTACCTTTTACAAATTTCATGGAAACTGTCAGTTCTATTCCATAAAACCTTGTGTAGAAGGAACCCACCATCTACCACTGCAGTCCGATTGGGTGGAAGTTTGGTTGTGTTTGGTAATGATGAAAATGCGGAATACAGAGATGATTTTGTACCCTTACGCATCCCGTCTCATGAAAAAAGAGGGGTAAGGAGCCAGTTCATATTTGAAAAACTCTTCCAAATTTTTCGGCGTCTGCTTGGCAATGCAAATTCTTTGAAAAAGTGTCAGAGGGTCAATTGTCACTTTATTATCCCCTACTTTCAAAAAGTTGATCTCAGATGTTAATGTCACCACCTTGTTGCTCCTTTTCAATTTCAAAGATCCAAAATTACCACCAACGATACTGGAAACTGCTGCTATCCCAAATGCTTGTGATAAGTGGCAATTCACTTTTTCGCTGCCTACGACACCAGAACTAATTGATATAACCACATCAATCACTGGAAAAGGAGAATGTGTCGACAGCCAATTTTTCATCTTTCCCACATCTCTTTCATGCGGTTCGCCTCATATCAATGTGTTGTTCGGATGTAACTGAACTTGTGTCTGTATATTTTTCTACTTCTTCACAAATGTTCTGAAGGCCTACCATACCCCATGTCCATCTCATAAGTACGCTTTCAGACATTCCTCGTCCATGAGTGAGTCCACCAATACTTTTCATATTCTTCATCATGGTTAGCTCAATGGTCATGTCCGACCATATGACTGACCAAAACTTTTCTGATCTAATGTTAAAGTAGCCTTTTGTTGTGAATCGGATATACTCTTCAGGGTCATCATTTCCTGCAAGTTGCACATATCTTGGAGATAAAGGTGAGCGCATTTAGCGTAAAATAAATGCCCGGCTGCGTGAAAGAATGGAATCATATGCTTCACAGTCTGAATGTGGAGTGACCAATTACCCATCTTTTCTGCTCCGATGAACTTTTTCACCAGTGTCACCATTTTCAAATACTGAATCCATAGCTGTGCAGTAGGCCCATTACTTTGCAGGTGAACTAGTGCTTTATGAAACTTATTCTCAACCCTTTGGAACTCCTCCCTTTTGTCAGCTGTTAGTACAACAGATCGGTCCAAGTGTGTGAGTAAGTTTTCCAACACAGCTATATCTTCCTCTGAAAAGTCAATTCTTTCGACAACCAAAGTGGCTAATGCCTGGTGAGCCAATAAATGTGTTTTTATTGCCCTGGAATAAGCATGCCCAGATCATGATTTTTGTGATGCTGTTTTCAGCAAAAATACAGCCAAACAGATCTTTTAGACCACTCCCAGCCATTATAACTCCAATAGCTCCCATAAAGGACATTAATAGATGAACCCCCCCCCCCCCCCCCAGTCTCACAATGACGTTATCCAATTCAGGGGTTTTACCACTGTGAAGAATTCCTTTTGCCTTTATATAAAGGGGCTGATCATATGTCACGAAACACGTTTTCTGATCTAAATTCTTGCATCTCTGGTTGGCCTCAAGAAGAGACGTGTACACTGTATCATGCTGACTTGGAGGGGCATTGATAAAAGGAAGATATATGATTTTTGAGCGTTTGCTTTCTCTTTTAGAAGTTGCTTGCTCCATAAAACTGCTCCATCCAGGAAGAGACATGCTGGTCGATTTGCCATAGAGCCATATTATATCAGCACTAGATGATTTGATATCGTTTCCAATCGGGCAAAGAATTTCAAGATCCTGAATATCAATGCTGCTCAAGCCACCAGCTTCATGTTCCGATATAATGTTTATACACGACTGAGAGTGGTGTAGGGACCGTTGAGTTTGAATACTATCGGGAAGGTTGGAGGGGGGGGGGGGGTTCGGAGGGGAGAGAACAACACCTGCTGGTGCCACTCTTCCATTCTCCTTCCCCCTACGTTCGTTTGTTTACACAAGCACGCGCAACCTCTTGAATCGAATTACTGGAATACAGGAGCGGAGAGTTTTTAACAATGTTTACCAATGTTTATGAAACATTTGTATCTTTGATGCTGCGTAATTCCTTACATAATAGTTTTGCAAAAATACTTTTAATACAAAAGTTGTAGAAAATATAATACTCTACAACTTTTAATTAAACCTTTTCTCTCTAAGATGCATTGGTAAAACGATATGATCAATAAACTGAAAAACGACCGGAATTACGTCAGTTTTTGGCGTGCCACAACAGACGCACAAGGGCGGGAAGGTCAACAACTTGGATTTTGAGCCACGGGACCAACCTATATAACATATTAAAAAATTATAACTACTTGACCTTTTGTAAGGTAAGGCCCCTTTTTCAGCCTCTATTCCCTGGACTACTAGCGTAATTAGTACTTTTTAGGCGTATAATCCGAACTGGTAGTAGAGAAAAAACAACAAATACAGTTATGTTTTATATATAATCAAACATCAATCAATCAATCAATAAGTACGTATTTTATTTAAGTAAATGATTTTTGCTTTTTATGCAAAGAAAAGTATCACATTTAGGCCTATATAGAAATGTTCTTTGAACCTGTAATGACAACTCTTAGTAGACAAGAAAAATCGCGCTACCTCCTAGTTTGAAAATTCTTAAAATAACAAAAAACAAGAAAACATACTTTTCGAGAAATCCGAAATTTCACCTGTCGGAGACAGGCCTAACTAATCTCTAGTGTATAAGAATGAGCTAATATTAATATTTGAACAGTTATTCAATCCGAATATTATCGGTACAGTATTACGAGTCAACAAGAGAGACAAGCCTTGATTGATCCTTGGACATTAACTGTTCCTTAAGTATGTTTTAAATTTAAAT
Organism: Timema cristinae; assembly: GCA_039000515.1. Classification (NCBI taxonomy): domain Eukaryota; kingdom Metazoa; phylum Arthropoda; class Insecta; order Phasmatodea; family Timematidae; genus Timema; species Timema cristinae. The sequence goes on from JBCFYV010011164.1 coordinate 58,041,447, forward strand.
ATATAACTAAGATATATATCCCCCTTGCAACGATACTGCCCGCATACATGAAGCAAGCGAACTCTAATAAGAACATGCAATTCATATATGAAAACTTTCAAGTACCTTTAAGTGGAATATTAATCTTTATTTTCACTAAAAGTACAAATATTATGGGAGCGGTGGGAGTGTTTTCCTCCCCTTCCCCCACCAAGCTATGCACATGCCATCAAGTGTGTTATAAATATAGGGGTGAGTAACAATGCACCAATGAGCAAGTGTAGCATAGCAGCTACCAGATGTTGAGACGCCAACTATGTCTTCGCTTGTTTCTAACTGGAGAGTGGCGGGAAAACTTTGATACAAGAATGGGAATGATTATAACACAAAATAATACAAAAGACTCATCTCAATTTAGACATCCTGTTTTGAAATCGTTAATAAGTGCCATAAAACTGCAGCACTAGCCTGCACTAACGTACCAAAGACAAAGATAGTTTCCAAAAACCTGGTTAGTAAACTCTCTGGTGGCCAAGTTCTCTATAGTACGGCTACAGTAAATGTTTTATAATCTTTAAAAATATATATAATGCATATTTTGGACAGTAAAATAGTAACAAAAGAAGCCTACGCGGTTGAAAAATGAATTTGTGCGGGTTGTTTTGCTTGTGTTGACATTAAATTAAATTATTAAAAACTATATTTTATTATTTTGTTTATTAACGACTGAACCATAAGAGGTAGAAGGCAAGGAGGGCAACTCCTTACTATATCCGGTTAAGATTCAAACATAATATTATATTATAATATTCAGAACATTAAATTACTCCTCATTTAACATTAATTTCATTACTAATATAAATTAATTATATAAATAAAATCTTTATATAATTGAAAATGATAATGAACTTATTCTCAGTATTTGATCCCTCAACCAGAATTATATCTATATCTTTCAATTGATTAAGAACTATAATTGGTATAATTATAATCCCTTTAATATTTTGATTAATTCCAAACCGATTAATAATACTATGAAATAAAATTTTAATTACTTTACATAAAGAATTCAAAGTTCTTATCAATACAAATTCAATCCACGGAAGAACTTTAATTTTCATTAAAATTTTTTCAATCATTTTATTTAATAATTTATTAGGTGTAATACCTTATATTTTTACAAGATCAAGTCATATAGTAATAACTGTTACTCTAGCTTTGCCTTTGTGATTAAGATTCATAATCTTTGGTTGAATTAATAATTCAATACATATATTGCACATTTAGTTCCACAGGGAACGCCTCCTACTCTTAATACCATTTATAGTATGTATTGAAACTATTAGTAACATTATCCGACCAGGGACACTCGCAGTACGTTTAACAGCTAATATAATTGCAGGACATCTATTATTAACACTGCCCCTTCAATTCAACATTATCAGTGCTCCTACAAATTGCCCTACTAACCCTGGATCCACTGTAGCTTTAATTCAACCATATGTCTTCGCCGTACTAAGAACACTATACTTAAGAGAAGTCCTTTAATGACAACACATAATCACCCCTTTCATATAGTTAACCAAAGCCCTTGACCTTTGACAGGGGCTATCAGAGCTCTAATTATAGTTGCAGGATTAACAAAATGATTTCATCAATTTTCAACAACACTAATAACAATCGGCACAATTTTAATACTATTTACTGTTGTACAATGATGGCGTGATGTAATTCGAGAAAGTACTATTCAAGGATACCATACTAATATAGTCATTAAAGGATTACAATGGGGGATAATTTTAATTTATTACATCAGAATTATTTTTTTTATTTCATTCTTTTGAGCATTTTTCATAGAAGTTTATCGCCTACAATTAATATTGGATCTATATGACCTCCCTTAGGTATTGAAACTTTTAATCCAATTCAAATCCCATTACTTAATACAGTTATCTTACTAACATCAGGTGTAACAATTACTTGGGCCCACCACGGACTTATAGAAAATAACTTTGAAGAGAGTTTACAAGGATTATTATTTACAGTAATTCTGGGTATTTACTTTTCTATTTTACAAGTATATGAATACATCGAATCAGCATTTACTATAAGATATTCAATTTACGGCTCATCATTTTTTATAGCAACAGGCTTCCATGGTATCCACGTAACTATCGGTACTACATTCATCTCAAGTTGTATAATTCGTCATTACTTTTTTCACTTCTCATCCAATCACCACTTCGGGTTTGAAGCCGCCGCATGGTACTGACATTTTGTTGATGTAGTTTGATTATTTCTATACATCTCATTATATTGATGAGGGAGTTAATTACGTATTTAGTATAATTAATATATTTAACTTCCAATTAAAAGTTCTAAGTCAAATTAGATTAAGTAATTAAAATAATTATTATTTCATCCATTTCAATCTTAATTATTTTAAATTTAACTATAATAATTATCAATATCATCTAAAAAAAACAATTAATGACCGAGAAAAAAGATCCCCCTTCGAATGCGGTTTTGATCCTAAAAGATCTGCTCGCCTACCTTTCTCATTACGATTTTTTCTAATTGCAGTACCTTTCTTAGTATTCGACGTATAAATCGCCCTAATCATACCATTCTTTATCACTTTTAATTGATCTATAATAATTCAAGCATTTTCAACTATTTTAATATTTTTGGTAATCCTAATCATTGGATTATATTATGAATGAATGCAAGGAATACTAGAATGAGCAGAATAATATTAATAGGATTATAGTTAATTATAACATTTGGATTGCATACAAAAAGTATTCAATTTATCAATTTATCTTAAAATATGAAGTGATTAATCACAATTAGTTTCGACCTAATTTAAGATATTAATTTATCCTTATTTTATTAATTGAAACCAAATTAAGAGGTATATAATTGTTACTGATAACATTGAATTATTATTCCAATTAAGGAAGATTGGTGATCAAATTAGAGCTGCTAACTCTTTATTTTAATAGTTAAAATCTATTAATTCTTCTAATTATGTAGTTTAAATAAAACCTTATATTTTCATTATAAAAACAAAAACTAATTTTTTTATAAGTAATATTTAAAGAAGATTTAACCTTCACTTTAATATCTTCAATATTAAGCTCTAAATTTAAGCTATTTAAATACTTAATAAATAATACTATTAAAATAACTGACCATAAAATAAAACCTATTAAATAAATTTTAAAATCATTATACTGATAACTTTGATTAAACTTAGATCAATTTATTAATTCCCTATAAACCCCTTGAGCACCAAAATCTTCCAATCAACCAAAATCAGATCTTTTATTAATATAAGAACCGGTATACAAAAATTGACAATTTAAACCATAAGTTCTAACTAAAGGTATAAACCATATAGAACCTATAAACCAAAAAGACTTATAAAATTCTACAGAGTATAAAAATATATTAAAGTAAGAATTAAATAAATAACCAAACCATCTCCCTAATAAACAAACCAATAAAGTTAACAATTTTAACAACACTGGCAAACAAATTATGGTAGGATTAGGAAATAATAATCAACTCAACATAGAGCCCCCTAAAACTACCATTAAAAGAAGACTTATTATTCCCCATAATATCTTAAAGTTTTCATCACCTATCGAATAAAAAGAATTAAAAGAAAAATCCTTAACTACTAAATAATAAATTAAACGAAAAGTATATCTAACTGTTAACCCTGTAGAAAAAAAAATAAAAAATTTATATATCTTAAGGATCTCATCTCAAGTATTAAATCCTTTGAATAGAAACCAGATAAAAATGGTGCCCCACACAAAGATAAATTAGAAATAAAAAAACATAAAGATCTGATAGGTATTTGAAATATTAAATTACCTACACAACGAATATCCTGGCAATCTTTAACATTATGAATATATGAACCAGCACATATAAATAATAAAGCTTTAAATAAAGCGTGAGTTAAAAGATGAAAAAAAGCCAACTTATCATACCCTATTGATAAAAGACTAATCATTAAACCTAATTGTCTGAGAGTAGATAAAGCAATAATTTTCTTTAAATCATATTCATAATTAGCACCAAGCCCTGATATAAATATTGTTATTCTAGCAACCAATAATAAAACTGTATTAATATTTATAGAAGATAAAAATGGACTAAAACGAATCAATAAATACACACCTGCAGTTACTAATGTAGAAGAATGAACTAAAGCTGACACTGGTGTAGGGGCTGCTATTGCTGCAGGAAGTAATGAAGATAAGGGAATCTGAGCACTCTTAGTTATTCCCGCCAAAACTACCAATACTAAAATAATTCTTATTTCAATAGATTGATTTATACAACTCAAATAAAAAATATAATTTCATCTACAAAATTTAATATTCAAGAAATACCTATTAATAAGCCACATCCCCAATTCGATTAGATAGTGCTGTTAACATTCCGGCATTATAAGATTTTACATTTTGATAATAAATCACTAAACAATAGGAAACTAACCCTAAACCATCTCAACCTAATAAAATTCTAATTAAATTAGGGCTAATAATTATAAATATTATTGATATTACAAACATCAAAACTAACAAAATAAAGCGATTGATATTATCATCACCAGCTATATACTCCTCTCTATATATAATAACCAAAGAAGAAATAAACAAAACGAATCTTATGAAAATCATAGATATTCAATCAATTAATAAAGTTATAATAATAGGGCACGAATTAAGTCTAATTAATTCCCATTCAATAAAAATAACCAAATTAAGAATTAAGACAGAAAAACTTTGTGGTGGTGGTGGTGGTGGTGGTGGTGGTGGTAGTAGTATAAAAAGATTACTTCTAGCACACATTTGTTGGGGCTACGTTGTCAGATCGACGCTTTACCAACTTGATCCCTCCCTCTCCAGCAAGCTCAGCCCCTCCGTCCTACATCTAAATCTTACAGCTACACCCCCTCCCCACTAAACATTACAGCCAATGAGTGTCTAGCCCTCTCCTACAAACTGGCAGATTCAAGATAGTGGGTCCACAATGGCGGATCCCCACTGTCTCCTACGCCTTACAGCCAACGACCGAATTCAAGATGGCAGATCCACAGCCACCTCATAAACCTTACAGCAAATGAGCGTCTATCAAACCTTACAGCCAATGTGCGCCTAGCAAACCCAACAACCACTTACCGGATCCAAGGTGGTGGACCACTATGCCTTTCTGAGCGTTACAGCTACCACATATACGATTCCAAGGCTTCGTTGCTAATATTATTATTATTATTATTAATATTATTATTAGCACCGCGTCTTACTACCCATTCGGGTTATACGCACTTACGCTAATGTGTAATGGTAGGGTGATTGTGAGATGAAATGAAGGACCTACAGTTTAACGTGGAATCCGAACCACGGTGGAGGCCTGGCATTCCCCACATTCACAAGTTGTGATTAATACACGTCCTGTCAGAGGTGAAGGAAGGGTTTGGCAATCAGATAAATCTGTGCCGGGACCGAGGATTGAACCCCGGCCGCCAGCACTGAAGTCCGACACTTTACCCCTAGACCACCAGATCACCCTTCGTTGCTAATAAACAACATAAATAAAATAATATAAAATGTATTACAAAATTATACAGTAATTGACGCATCACCAATGAGTTATATAACGTTACAGTAAATGAGTATCTAGCACTGACACAACCACACCTACATACCCGGACAAGGTACATCCCTTCGCTTACCATCCCTCATTCCTAGTTGAAGATGCTTGCCAGGTTTTACGCTCTATCTCTATCTATCTCTCTATAGTGTTACACATTTTAGGACTTGTGTATTATCCTTCAATAGTTAAATTTATCAGCCGGGAAGGGATCTTTACGCCCTGAAACAGAATATTTAACCTTCATAAACATTTCAGCTTCAAAGGACACTCTTCGATTACATGATAATCTTTATTGGATCTAAAATTGTAAAGCCTTCAGCGCCACCGGCGTGTAACGGTAGTAATAACCCTTTTGATTCATAATCGCACAACTGTTTAGCGTTTTCCTGTCATAATAAATTGTAAATAACCTTATAGTCTATTTTAGATCTGAGAATGATATCTCCCCGCTACAATTTGTTACTGCCATGGATAAAATAATACGAAGAACTAGTTCAACATTCAGAAATATATATTGAGGTGAATTCTTGCGTAAAACTTGCATTATATATAAATATAAGTTTTTATTTTTAACACCGATGTCTTTTGTCAATTCAGATGAAACCATTATTTTCTTAAAATGTATTATTTCATTAGGAAAAGTATCAGTGATATCTTATGGATAGTTTTCCTTTAATTTTTCAGCCTTTTTTTTCCGGCAGCATTTAAAGTTTGCAGTTTAAGTAAAAATCCGATCTTTTCATCGATGTCCTTGCACGCAACTCTTCATTGGTCCATCCCTGGACTAATTCTGCCAATGATGATGAGCAAAACATTTTTTTTACGAAACAATTCATCTTTTTCCGGAACAGTTTCAGATCCATGTGAATTTAACTCGGCAAAATATGGTTTTAATTATCAAGTTCTCTTTTCCACATTGGTAGGCCTAACTTATTATTACCACAAAGAGAAATTCCTGCAATTTTATATTAAGAAAAATTTTCTCAGGTTGATTTTAACATCCAAACATATTATACAAATGTAAATTTGTCTGTGCGTTCGATTTATTATGTTTATTTCCAGTTAACTCAAAAAGTACTCATTGGATCGAGATGGGACTTCTATTACATCTGATTGGCTGAGCTTGTTGCGTCACTCAGTGCACAAACAAGCCAACGCTTTTAATACATAAACCTATATGGAAAACCAGTTAATTTGTTAAAAATTAGGTCACATTTTGTAACTTTAAAGAATAAATAAATATTTAAAAGCCACACCAATGTCGTAAGTACTACATTTTTTTAATGCGTATGTTTGGCAATATTAGTACTAAAATATAACTGATGTGTACCGGGTTACGTAAACAATGAGACAGTAAAATTTCTCAAAAGTGGTGCTACCTTTGTATTTTCTTTACAATGGAAAATCCGACGGTTAGTGCAGTTTTATTTGGGTTTTAAATTTGTAACAATTTTTAACTTTTAATCTATAGATTTTATTGATAAGTCTCCTTGGAAGCGAGGGGTTTCGAAAAGTCAACAAACTCATTATAGGTCTTCTTGGCAATGAGTGATTCTGCACTTTTTGCCTGCTGCTTATTTCCCAGTCTGCATACCTCGTTTTACTAAAATTACTTAAAATACTGATTTTTGCCAAATTTTTATTTCCAGAAAAGTTTAAGTTTATTTTTTGTTTACCGAATAGGAGACGTTTCTGAAATTGAGATAAATAAAATTAATACTTAAAGTAATTTGTTCAATTTATTTGTAACGATCTCTACTTAACATTTAATAGTAGTTGGGGGGACGTATGGGAACCCCACTTCCACTAACGGGTCAAAACACTTTTTTCTCGGTGACGTAATCATTGCGTGTTACATATCAACACTTCCTGGGTTTTCCCGATGACTCATACCTGGTGCCGGTTTGACGGCTTGACAAGATAGGAATAGATTGTGACCTTGAAACAGTGAGCTAGAACACAAAGTCATTAACCCTGGCAACTCTTCCCCTCCTCCCGTCTTCTATGTGACAATGGGTTTTCCCTGGTGACGTCATCGCTCTGTCGCACCCTTAGCTGGTAAGAGCTATAAATACCAGCACCTGTTTTGAAATCCTTTCATTGTATAACTTGTCTTCAATTGTTAAACAAGCAACCCAGGATGAGTGATTATTCTTCGCTGACGGATCTGGGTGAGTAAATGTACCTTTCTAACAGGCAAACTCATTATTTATTTGTTGTTAAATCAAAGTGAATACAATTAATTTATTTCAAAATTACAATAAACAATGGCAGTTTTATGTAAATTTATTAATTTATAATAGGTTTATGAGAATTAAAACTATAGATAATTCGAACGTATCTAAGCAGCCATTTTTTGGATGACATATGGATAAAGTTATGCATGAGAAAATCTGTATTATAATCAAGGGTAGTTTATTGGGAAAAAAATTTATCCCAAGCCATAGTTAAATGGTAATTAATTTTGTTGGTAGTTTACTAATGACTGAATATTATTCTAAAATCGTATAAACAAGAGTGGTTATAGTAAATTAAATAATGTATTTTTTATTTAAGAGTAGTTTATTGAATACATTTATTACAAACTATAAAATTATTTGAGGGTAGATTATTAAAAACTAAATTTTATTTAAAATACGTTTTGTACAATTGTTTATTATAATTAATATAATAATGTGTTTATTGGGGGTAGTGTTTTAAAATACTACAATGCCATAAGTTTCTGTAGACCCCTACACTTAAGAAAGACATTTCATAGTCCAGTATAAATGTACACGAAAACAAACAATTTAAAAATAATTTTATGTTTCAAAAGCACTCTTGCGCTGTTCTAAAGTATCTAAAACCCCGTTCTCACAGCTAAATATGTTACGTATTTCTATAGAAAGCGAATAAATCTGCAACGGTCACCATCCTGCACATGGGGAGTATTTGTAAAGCGCGGCCGATGGTCGAGGACGCCAGTTAATGACAAGCTTTAAAATACAGATACTTAGAACAGGTTAATAATTCAAAGTTATATGTGGGTTATCATAAAGTACACATTGGTCCGGACAAGCTAACGCTGCTAAATGTCTCAGATTCCCTTAACACTCTGGAGATTATTTTTATCTTACTTTTATATCACATAGATAGTCTGTTTAACATTTGTAAGTTGAAACTATACTGAATAGCAAACTAAGCTGTTGCGTTGCATTTTTTAAAGAATGAGCTGTGGGGAGATCCCAGACATCTGCGGATCTGATGACCCTCGGTGTTTACATGGAGGAATTTACCGCAAATGGTTGGTAACAGCTGGCCAATGAAAGACCAGATTTGTATGAAAGAATAATTACTCTTGAAAAGTCTAAAAAATAACACCATGCAAAATTGTTACGAAATATAAATAATGAGCTAAATTGGTGGGTTTTTTCATGAACAAAATTGGTGAATATCATTTTTCTGTTTGTTTTATAAATGCTAAGCGGTAAATATTATTTTAATTTAAGGTGGTTTCCTTATTGCAAAATTATTGTATGACACTTTAGCTCAGTTGGTAGAATGCCTACCTCCTGGTCTACGCATCCCGGGTTCGAGTCCCGGCAGGACTATAGCTATTATTGTGAAAATGACTATGCAGATTAATAGGTAGATTGTGTATTATTATTCATGGTCACCACTTACGTTAAAATTTCTAACACAAAGTTATGTATGTTTCAGATGCATGGGGCCACTATAAAATATCTCCTCCACATCAGGTGACTGAGTTTGTATCACTTCCGCTACTACCACCCCTAGTGCAGCATGAGCCTATAAGGGACATTTTTGCGGCTCTGGATGCGATTGATACAACCATAGTTGAGATTTTTATTTTACGTTAATATAATTTTTTTAAATGTATAAGTTGAAAGCGTATATAATGATCAGATTGCTTAGTAAACCTCTATAATAGAACACTAATACATGAAAACACTTTTCAACTCAATAACGTAAGTCGTGTGTTGCAAAGTAATAGTTTGTTCTTGAGTACAGCACCACTGTACGTTAAACTCAGCCATTTTAAGGAGCCTCGCGGGAGTGCACGATATTGTGATAAACTCTCTCCCGCTGGCACATATAGCCGTAATAACAAAGGGATCATTACGATTACAAATGGCTACACACTTTGTCTTGCCCGTGCATTGGTTGTCACAAAGGCTGTGTGTGACGTTAAAAGAGAACCAGGATGTGAACAACGTTAAAAGAGAACCAGGATGCGAACACCGTTAAACAGATCAAAATGGGTCGTCATATTCAAAACCTCAAGGCAGAGGATGCCGGTGTGAATCTTGTGAAAGGTGGTGGTGCAATTACTGAACTGAAACCATTTCAAACATACCTCTTCGAATACACAATCAAAGTGTTCAGGGTACGTCGGGGGAGACAGGTCCTATATGAGGGGCCTACTCCTTCCGAACATTCCTTTAAGGGCTACCTTGATTTGTATTTTCACGACGATAAGAAAAACAATTGTGATGTCATAACATCCTTGACAGCCGCATTTAAGTGTGAGTACTTTTGCCGCGAATGCTGTGTGCCGTTCAAAACAAAAAAAACAAGCACAAGTGCGAGTCCGCGCGCAAAAAGTGCTACGCTAAAACGGTTTGCAGTGGAGGTCGATCTGTGACCTGTAAAGACTGCGGACGTTGGTTCACAAACCAGACATGTTTTGATAACCATAAACTTCACGGTTTTTGCAGAGGTCACATTTCGGTCTGTGATGTCAAAAAGGTTTGTGAGGTATGCGGGCAATTTTTCAGTTCAGAAAGATCAAATTATTTACATAGATGTTATGAGACTTTTTGTAGAGTATGCGATACATATCGTCCTTTTGGTCATTTCTGCTATATGAAGCAATATCCATCACTGTAAAAGAGCAATTTCATGATTGTATTCTATGATTTTGAATGCCAGCAAGAAACTCTTATTCAAGGTACGGTCAACACGTACTTGCACGAGCCTAATCTCTGTGTCGTACAGACATGTTGCAAGTCCTGCCATCATATCGATGTAAATTACCATCAATGCATATAATGTGGGGGCAATAGGACTCGCATATTCAAGGATGATACCACAATGGTCCAATTTGTCGGATTTATAAAGCAAATTAAAGTTAAAATTTTAAGGATATCACCCTCCTAGACCATATTGCAAAAGGCTTTGATGGTAATTTTATTTTAAAATATATGATGTAGGCTAAAAAATGGACTCCAGAGCTCAAAATGAACGGCGGGAAAATCATGTCATGCGTTACGGCCCGCTCAACTTTATTGACTCACTGAACTTTCTCCCGATGTCGTTGTCCAAAATGCCAAAAATATTCGGCTTGGACGAGTCTTTAGCCAAGGGACATTTCCCCTATTTCTTCAATAAAAAAGAAAACGTGGGGTATAGGGGTCCTTTGACGCCAACGGAGGACTACGGCATAGGCGAGATGTCGGTTGAGGGAAGGAAGCACGTTGAGAAGTGGTATGACGCGTTGGTCAAAGAAAATTATGTCTTTGATTTTAAACGCGAGTTGGAACTGTATTGCGTGAAAGATGTAGAGATCCTACGGAAGACCTGTCTGAAGTTTAGAGACATGTTTATGGAAAAAGCAAAGGTGGATCCTTTCAGAGAGGCGTGTACGATCGCAAGAGCGGCCATGTTGGTTTACCACCGAAGTCATCTTAAGGAGAATACCATCGGTATCATCCCTAACGGTGGCTACCGGTGTGCAGACTAACACATCTAAGATACATTGTAGAACAACGTATGAATGAATATATGCATCATTCCTGTAAAAGTGTATAATAAATATTAATTAAGATTTCTGTGAAACGTTTAATATATATCTGTAAACCCTTTAATGTTTGATAAATATATGTTTTGTAATATCGTGTTTTATTCACGCAAAACCTTTTTGTCCCCCTTACTCGTAGACACGAGTCTCGACTTGTCGAACCGACAAACTGTCACCAAATGTGAACAGGGTCAATTACCTAGTTCACTGTTTCAAGGTCACGATCTATTCATGTCTCGACTCGTCTTGTCGAGCCGCCAAACTGGCGCCAGGTATGAGTCATCAGGGAAACCCATTACCACATAGAAGGGGGTTAAGGGTGATAGAGTTGCTAGGGTCAATGACCTTGTGTACTAGCTCACTGTTTCAAGGTCACAATCTATTCTTGTCTCTACCTGTCTTGTCGAGCCACCAAACTGGCGCCCGACATGAGTCATTAGGAAAACCCAATGTCACATAGAAGGAGGAAGAGGGAGGGAAAGAGTTGTCCAGGGTCAATGACCTCGTATACTAGCTCACTGTTTCAAGGTCATAATCTATTCCTGTCTTGTCAAGCCGTCAAACTGGCATCAGGTATGAGTCATCGGGAAAAGCCGGGGAGAAAGTGTTGCTGCTCTGACTCCTTGTAACCGACCGATAAGCCTCGCTACTTAGAGAAAGAAAGAAAGAGAGTATAGACTAGGAAGTGTTATGTCTGCTCTGACTCCTCGTGACCGACCAATAATCCTCGCTACTTGGAGAAAAAAAGAATGATAGTAGACTAGGAAGTGGTATGTCTGCTCTGACTCCTTGTAACCGACCGATAAGCCTCGCTACTTGGAGAAAGGAAGAATGAGAGTAGACTAAGAAGTGGTATGTCTGCTCTGACTCCTTGTAACCAACAGATAAGCCTCGCTACTTGGAGAAAGGAAGAATGAGAGTAGACTAGGAAGTGTTATGTCTGCTCTGACTCCTTGTAACTGGCCGATAAGCCTCGATACTTGGTGAAAGGAAGAAGTAGAGTAGACTAGGAAGTGTTATGTCTGCTCTGACTCCTTGTAACTGGCCGATAAGCCTCGCTACTTGGTGAAAGGAAGAATGAGAGTAGACTAGGAAGTGTTATGTCTGCTCTGACTCCTTGTAACCGACAGATAAGCCTCGCTACTTGGTGAAAGGAAGAGTGAGAGTAGACTAGGAAGTTATATGTCTGCTCTGACTCCTTGTAACCGACTGATAAGCCTCGCTACTTGGAGAAAGGAAGAATGAGAATACACTAGGAAGTGTTATGTCTGCTCTGACTCCTTGTAACCGACCGATAAGCTTCACTACTTGGTGAAAGGAAGAGTGAGAGTAGACTAGGAAGTTATATGTCTGCTCTGACTCCTTGTAACCGACCGATAACCTCGCTACTTGGAGAAAGGAAGAATGAGAATACACTAGGAAGTGGTATGTCTGCTCTGACTTCTTGTAACTGACTGATAAGCCTCGCTACTTGGAGAAAGGAAGAATGAGAATACACTGGGAAGTGTTATGTCTGCTCTGACTCCTTGTAACCGACCGATAAGCCTCGCTACTTGGTGAAAGGAAGAATGAGAATACACTAGGAAGTGGTATGTCTGCTCTGACTCCTTGTAACCGACCGATAAGCCTCGCTACTTGGAGAAAGGAAGAATGAGAATACACTGGGAAGTGTTATGTCTGCTCTGACTCCTTGTAACCGGCCGATAAGCCTCGCCTACATTTGAGCTCTATAGTACAGCCCACAGATTTCACCACGTTCACATAAAAAAAATCGGATAATTAGTTCATCCAAGTTTAAATGTCCTCTTCAGGCTGAGCCTACGCATAAATACACGGCTATAAACAAAAAAAAATGTTAAAAAAAATATCTAATAACTCAACATTTTTATTTTTTATTTATTTTAGTAACATATCTGGGCATCTTTTATAATTCTTATGGAATTTTCAAACCATGCTAAAATTAGTTATTGAAGTATTTTCGTTAAAATGTTTCCATTTCAATGCATTTTTAATGGGAAAACAAAAATTATTAAAATAATTATTTATTTTCTTTGTACAATTAAGCTAGAGTGTTTGTTTATAACATATTATTTAATGAATAATTTATTTTTATTTTTAAAAGTATTTTTAAATTTGGGTTGGCTTCAATAAACACGCGATATTGAGCTCTAACGACTCCCAAGTCGACACTTTAGTATTATAATTATTATTATTAGCACCGCGTCTTACTACCCATTCGGGTTATACGCACTTACGCTAATGTGTAATGGTAGGGTGATTGTGAGATGAAATGGAGGACCTACAGTTTAACGTGGAATCCGAACCACGGTGGAGGCCTGGCATTCCCCACATTCACAAGATGTCTTGTCAGAGGTGAAGGAAGGGTTTGGTAATCAGATAAATCTTTGCCGGGACCGAGGATTGAACCCCGGCCACCAGCATAGAAGTCTGACACCTTACCCATAGACCACCAGGTCACCCGACACTTTAGTAAGAATACATAGTTTTAAATACAACTTTTCTTCTACAAATAGTTATCTTAGTTGATAATAGGTGCCGTTAGTATGATATTTACCCATTTACAAGCTAGTATCGTTTTGCAAGCGTTGGCTAACCTGCTGTATCGGAATTCAGGCGGCAATGGAGGGTGAAGCTAATCTCTGTGACCTTATTGAGTCAAAGAAACATTAATACCATGTGCATTGGGATAGGAAGGGCCAATGTCCAATTATGAAAATTTGCGTAGTTAAATATAAACATCTTAATATATTCAGTAACTAAAATACTCACAAAGTGTTAACTGCTGTGTGAATAAATATAGTTAGTCCCTACTTACTTCAATGAGAGTATTACTCTAGTGATACATTATTTACAAAGAAAAAACCACATGCTTCTCCATACACAAAGTTTTATGACATGAGACCTTATTTATCTGAGGCAGTAAAACATGTACAATTCTTCACTCTTATCCTACATTCTTTCACGGGTTTTCTCATTCTTTAGCACTACACGTTGTAATAATAAGTTTTAATATTCAGAGTATATGAAAACTTCTGTACATTGAATTTTTAATCCACTATTATAATAAATAAAAATAAACATTCCTGCTCATATCAAACATAGTTATTTTAAATAAAATTGAGTCTAAATGTAATTTGGAGACGTTCTCAGTATGTTTTTATCTACTATATTTATTTTACGGTCTAGAATTTGACTTTGGAATAAGTTATTAAAAAAAAAAATTAAACGAAGTTTTTGGTACTCAAAGTGTGAATATGTTAATTTTATTTTATTAACCTGTTAAATGTGTATTTACTCAATATTATTTTATATCCTTGTGAATAACAAGTTTGTGAAGCATGGGTCGATGGAAGAAAGGGCGCACAAATAAAATAAAAAATATAATTGATTATTTAATTGCTTGTTATAAAAGGCAAGTTTTGTTTAATGGTATCATATTACCAGCGTTCAGACTATTTGTATTTACTAATTTAAGTACAACGGATGAGTAGCGATACTATTTTATTTACTGTAGAAATGATATCAAAATTAATATACAAATAAATATTTCTATATAACAATGTAGCGATTATTCTGATGTTTCAATTACTTTTTCTAAAAAAGCTCTTAGCTGAAAGTAAATGTTACTAACACTCTGTAACGAACTTATAGTATGTTCAAAATCTCTTGTACCTTGGCCGAGTTCGTATCACGCTAGTACTAAGTAATTTCAACCTTACAGGGAATCGAACTAGCAAAGTTACTAGAGCTGATTAATTTACGCAATCATTGCTCAGTCATAGCGCTTTAGCATTCTTGACTACGACATGGAGTCGATAAGTGAAAAAGTTCCCAATGCCAGTAAGTAAGTAGTTGATACCCAACAGCCTCTATTGTATAGTGGTCAGATTTACTGACTTCAGATACTGAAGTCCCAAGTTCGATCCCCAGTGCCCCTAATTCTGTCTGTGAAGCAGTGGGTCTGAAATGGAACCAAAATCAACCTCGTGGGGACAAATGCGGAGCTACTTGAATAAATAAGAAGCACTTCGGTCTAGAAAACTGAGATAGAAGTCTGGAGGGCTCGTTGTGCTAACCACATGGCACCCTCAGCTTGAAAATGTTGGCACTATCTTCGCCAACATATGCAGCCTCTCGATTGGTATAACCTGATTGCAGGCTGACACCATGGAGATATTACTCAAGTTAAAATATACCAATAGGATGAAAAATTATTCCCAAAAACATTTATTTCTGGAAAATTTTGTAAATCCTACAGATGTTTGAAAACTGTGAACACCGTATTAAATAACAGATACCCACTTCAGTGGCCGAGTGGTCTAAGGTGTCACCCCAGTAGTAAATTGGCCTGCTGATAGCGGAGCACTTGGGGTGCAAATCCTGGTCGGGTCTATTGAGGGTAGTTTTTCCTAAATTGTTTCCCCAGCTCCCAAATTAAAAATTCTGGTAGATAACCTCTCAAATGCTAACTTCCTCATTACTACCCAATTAGATTATCATATATGCGTATAACACGAACAGGTAGTATGACACGGTGATATCAGTAATAAAAATAACAGATATATTTATAGTCAAAATTGTTCTAGTCTTCGAAATGAAACTGCTTTTGAAATATTTTATTGTTCTTTAGCCTTTAAAGTTTAAAAATTAATCAAAGCACAGTGGCCAAATCTAGCACATTAAATTTTAGTTATTTTTTATTTTACCTGCTTACTAATAAACTCAAATAAATGGTACGACAAAATCGTAAGCTACATACTCTCTCGTAAAGGTTATTATAGTTAGTGACAAAATCTTCAAAAATGAGTTATCTCTAATTTTATCTTAAATAATTTTTTCTCTGATAAATAAGTATAAAGTATTATTTATCACTACCCTCCCCAGATAGTTATTTGAAAAAAAGTTCAAAGACTTTTTTAAAAAGGTGATTTATAAAGCAATGACCCGAGTTCGTTTTTACTCTGCTCAATAACACGACCCGGCTGCTAGGCCTTGATTTTAGATCCTCCCTCCCTCCCTCACGTGGGTGATCGGAAGAATTTTCGTTAACTCCCTCCCACCTCTCTAGCTATTTTTTGACATGAGGATTGGTAATATACCACTTTGGTGGCCACATGGTCTAAGGCATCACTCTCGCAATAGACTAGTCTGCCGATGACTAGGAGATCGTGGCTCAATCATGATCAGGTGATATTTCCTAAATATTTTCCCACTCTCTCTCTCCACGCGAATGCGGGTACACTTCCTCTAAATTGAAACGTAGTTATCCTTAACACACTGGCGTAATTAGTTAATACCTAAACAGGCAGAATTAATGAAGGAAATGTACCCACATTGGCGTGGGAGAGTAGAAGGAAACGATTGAATAAGATCTCCCCAAAATACCCTCAGCGGGGATTTTAACCCCCAGACAGAAGCGTCTAGCTGGCTGGGATGGATAGTCTAATTTTTCTGCTCGAGAGTATGATTGTATCTTGACGTTTTGCCTCCCAATTGTTTAAACAAACCAGTTATTCTGCCAACCTGATGGCTGGAATCCACCAGTTTGTATAACGTTAGCAACGCAATATATTTTGAGAGCTGAAAGCTCAACACACCGCCAGAGAGGGTAGGCAGGGCCTTAAAGAGAAATACAACTAAGTATTATATATAGGCCATATATATTATCTACTCTATACAGACACACCCATATATATAAAATATATTTTCCGTGCCCTAGCAAAATGGTCTAAGATAAATCATACATATGACCCAGAAATCTTGAAATAGTACCACTGATATGATCTCTTTGTTCCAGCAATGTGGCTGCTATGTGTACTGCTCTGGGGTGTAGTCCCGTGTCTGCTGGGTGACTCCTGCTGTGAAGATGATATTTTCATGCAAGATGAAATGCAATGTCACAACTATACCGAGAAAATATTGGCCCTCAACTGTTCCAAGACAGGAATTTTCATGCTGGACCCAATACACGAGGTCAAAGATACCTTCGAGATCCTCCCAAATGGTCACCTCCAGATATTGGAGTATGATCAAATCATAGACACAGGAAGGTGAACCAACCATTGCTAGGCAGCTTTATTGTTAATTGGAGTATGATCACATCGTAGAAACAGGAAGGTGAACTTACCATTGCTAGGCAGCTTTATTGTTAATTGGAGTATGATCACATCGTAGAAACAGGAAGGTGAACCAACCATTGCTAGGCAGCTTTATTGTTAATTGGAGTATGATCACATCGTAGAAACAGGAAGGTGAAACAAACATTATTAGGCAGCTTTATTGTTAATTGGAGTATGATCACATCGTAGAAACAGGAAGGTGAATCAACCATGGCTAGGCAGCTTTATTGTTAATTGGAGTATGATCATATCGTATAAACAGGAAGGTGAATCAACCATTGCTAGGCAGCTTTATTGTTAATTGGAGTATGATAACATCGTAGAAACAGGAAGGTGAACCAACCATTGCTAGGCAGCTTTATTGTTAATTGGAGTATGATCACATCGTAGAAACAGGAAGGTGAACCAACCATTGCTAGGCAGCTTTATTGTTATATGTATTAGGAATGAGGAAGGTAGAATTTTAGAGGAAACGTATTCACACTTACTTGGAGGAAGAGTGGGAAACCCTTCCTCATAAAGTATATTTAAGTTTTCAAAAATCAGGACTCACTAACCTAACCACACATTTTTATTTTTAAAGAAAAAACGAAAATGCATTTTCATTTATTATGTTAAACACCTCCCAGATGCCCATTATGAACAAAAACGTTAAAGATATTTTTTTTAAATAATCAAATTTTCAAATTGTGTCTAAAGTAACTCTTAACCAAATTTTCCCGAAAAATAAGAATGTCTAATACTCAGATTTATATTTTAAGGAAACTCGTTTAGGACCAAATCATCATTAAAATTATCCATGTTGGGTCAGTGGACAAATAACCTCGTGTGTGTAGGAGGGCGGGCAATTAACCAAAAAGGGATTTTGAGGAAATTGTCCCTCAACTTAAGGTCTTGCAGGGGTCCTTCCTCAGCCAACGCCTGGAAATTGGATGCCTTTAAGCTATTGGAGTGGTTCTAGAATATTTTTTTCTGAAAATTATACTCTTCTATAATATATTTGGAGTAGTCTTCCCTATTTTATTTATTTAATTTGATCCCCCTAAAATATGTTTGAATGGTCCTTACCTGATTTTAAAAAAATAATTAAATGCTCTCAGATTTAGAAGCTATTTGGATTTTTTCAATAGAATATTTGAAAATATAAGTTTGAAGTATTGAGGAAAATAATTATGTTCAAGTGGCAAAGCCCACTGAAATCCCAATCCCAATCCCCCACCTGAAACTGTGCTCCCTCCGTTTTGCCACTACTGGCCATGGATCTATTTAAAAAGTAACCCGCCTCGGTGGCGTAGTTAACTAACACGCTAGTTTCATGTTGAGCTAGACTGCCGAAGACGGGGAGATCGAAGTTCGAATCTTGCTCGGATAAACTTGGAGTGGTTTTCTACTTAGTAAGGCGCAGGGCTAAATAAATAAGGGGTCCCTGTTTATGAAAATGTGTTTTAAAGAGATTTTTTTCCTTTATTTTTGTTTTGAATTTCTAGTTCATATTTTAATAATTTCGGTCAATTTTAGGTATTTATGTTTAGTAAGTATATTTTTGAACACTATCGATCCCTTGTAAATGGATAAAAACTCGATATATTTTTTTTTTCATAAGAGGATATATTTTTTTAACACCGCATCTTACTTCTAGTTCGGGTTATACGCCTATGTACTAATTATTATAATGTGATAGTGATCAGAAAGGTTGAACTTAGATTAAGTGCATCCGCATTTGCGTGGAAAGAGAATGAAAAACAATTTAGGGGGAAAACAACCTCAGTACACCCGACAGGAATAGAACCACGATATCCCCATCATCGACAGTCTAGACTATTGCTGGAGTGACGCCTTAGACCATGTAGCCACCAAAGCATGTAAGAGGATAATGTAGGTCATGAACTGTGTATCCTCTTTGCTTGTATGGTTGTAAAATTCACATTCGTGTTGAGACTGCAACTAGACTGGAGACAAGTCAAGCCCGCGTCACCCCTCTATGTTGCTATTACCAGAGGTTCTTTGAGATATGACAAGTCGTATTTGTTAAGCAGGTTTGTCTCAAGTCTTGATGAAATGAACTATGTCAATTCTACTAAACGATAACCTAGCAGTGTGGTTTGCACCACAAGAAAACAATCAGAAATGTATAATGATGCCGTCTCGTCGCAACTAGTTATTATAGTCGTCAATGTATTCACAACAGTGAGTCATCCCTGGAAATTAGCTTGAGGTATCCACACCCTGATCGAGCTAAAGGAAAAATACATCCCTGAGCACATTTCACGTGATATTATTTCTAAACTTAAAAAAAGTAAGGCCTGATCCTTTACACACAGACGCTACCGGAAAACTAATATGTTTAACAATAATGACTAAAGAAGCTACGAGCACTTGAATTTAGAGCAGCTATTTTTCCTACTGATGGACCCAAATCAGAATGGATACAAAACTTTTACTATAAAATGTATTGACTTTTCCGCGTTTACCAGATATTAAAAACATTTCCGGCTAGCCTTTTACAATTTTTCTTGGTGGATGGCTATTTTTTTTCTTTCGTTTATTTTGGTGATTACGTATTTTCAAAAATAATCCACGAATACAAGATAGCCATTATAATAAGTAATTTTTTTTGTATTTTATGATTTAGGTACCTACAATTCTTGTCCCTGTTTAAATGTGTTCTAAACAAACACCGTACAACTTTCTCATGTTATAATAACATAATAGGCGATGAATTTTGTTAACATCGAAAAACAAAATATTTCACTTTTATTAAATGTTTAGGTGGCGAATAATCAAGTATTTCGATTTCATAGCTTTCCCTTATCTTTTTATTAATTCTTTTGATATTTCCCTGTTTTACCTGATCTCAAAAAATTCACTGACTTTCCGGGTTTTCCCTGTCTGTAGCAACCATGCAATTATATATTTTTTCCAATTCCATTTAAGGCCGGTCTTACGACTCCTGGATAAATATTAATCGGGTAGATAAATATTTATATCTGGTGGATAAGTTAAAAGTGCGTCTTATGACTGCCAGATAGCGTTTATCTGCAAGATAAAATGTATTTCTCCATCACATTTTTATCGGGAGGTTTAAGTACCTGATAAATTTTATTTGGAAGATAAAATGGGTGTTTCCATAGTGACGCGTTGTTCTTAATGAGGTTTTGCCCATCAGAATCTGTTTTTAGGTTAAATTCTTGGTTCACGTGTTTAGTAAGCACAGGCCCGGGCTATAACTATAAAAAGTTAGAACATTTAATTCACACTTTTATATAAACTGACAAGCTATTTGTTGAGTTATATTTATATAAGAACAAATTATCAAAATGTGAGTACAATAAATGAAATTTTGTAAACGTTGTACCCAACTATTGACCTCATTTAGGCAGACACCGAAATTAGTACTTGCAAGAACACTTAGCTTCTGCACCCACGTGACGCCATCTGTTTCCTTGCACTCGTTTAGCCGCCATTATTTAACAAATGCTGAGCGTTCTCACGACTCGCTAGGTTATAGCGCTATCAGCAGGGCTATCATGGTTCAGAACACACCTTTACGTATAGGTGTGTTAAAAACGGCTACTGTCTATTTGTTGAGAAGTTACGTATAAACACTTGTGAGAGAGACTTAAATTTATTACCAATAGTAACAATGTTGAGGGGTTGCTATTTACCCCTACACTAGATCTACTTGAGTTTTTTGTTATATACATTTAACCACTTTCCCCAGAAAATTTACAATATTTCTAAAAACACTCAACACAGCCAACATTAAAATAGTAACTGAACTTGACTTAGGCACGATATCCTGTAACAAAGGATGACATTAAGCGACCAGTCGATGATTTGTACCGGGATAACGATCAACTTTACTTTAACTTAACGTAGCGTTCACTTAAGATTCCCTTAACTTAAGAAAACAGATGTATGATCACGATTCACGTAACTTCACGTAACAACTCGAGCCAAACATTTGCATTCTAGAGTATATATTTTGATATGTGATTTGTACTAGTGTATTTGTAAGTGTTTATGATATGTGAATGTCAACTAATTTATATCGATATGATAACTATTTAACACTAAACCTTTTATATAAATTTAGCTATCCTATTTTAATTTAGTCTTAAATCTACTTTATCCCAATAATACCATAAATTGTGAAATATATTGTATATTATAGTTGGGATTAAGGCCACAGGTACAGATTATTTTTTCGCCATTCAACAGAGTTTTATTCTATGAAATGTTATACACCATAAATGTATTTTTATCTATTTTTATTCAAGAACTATGAGGGTAAGAAACTTTTTATGTTTTCCGAATCTAGTTTCAGGCCACACTTTTTGAAAATTTAAATTTAGTATCTTTAGTACTATACCTATTTGATATACTGGGATTTTAGCGTAGGTATAAGCATACTCTGTATAAATATATCTAAAGTTCCCTTAAAATCAACACAATTAAACAATTGTTTATTAATACTAACTCATAGATAAATATTAAATATTAGTGTTCATACGATGAACACTTAAGATTAAAAAAATATTCAGATTTAAATATGCAACATTTTACTGAAACACTTGATTTCCGTGTGATATAAAAATATGCACTGAAATTCCAAGTTGGCTCACAGGATCAAAACTTTGTAAGGAAGTGTAGCTTAGTCGACAAGAATGGGTGATAGCCCACCTCCACAGCAGTTACTCCAGCTGTATTATCACAGAAACACAAGTAATCTGCAGTCCTTGCGAGTTTTATGTTTGAACGATCATTCACAAGCTCTCTCTTGAAATAGTTAGCCTCATATTGTCTTTATATCATTGCCGGGTTTTTTCATTGATGAAACATGTTGTAATAATTTATAGATTTGTGTTTTATTTGTGATCTCTGTGAACCGTAAAGAAACTATATATATATATATATATATATATATATATATATATATATATATATATTATATGGCGTCAAGTAAAGAATGTCCCACCCTCTGTGTCAAAGTATGAAAATATTGTCTTTGATTCGCTCAATATACACAAAAAAGCAATATAAAGGCGAAGCAAGTCAGAAATGCAAAAACTAGGGAGATCTTGATCTACAAATTATTGCATCCCATAAAACTCATAGTAAAGAAAAGTATTTTTTTAGGCCTCCCTTCCTCTTAAGCTCCGAAATATTGGTTTCGTGTACTTGGGAAGTTGTGAAATTACCGAAATATACCCAAGATTTTACTTCCCTCTTCCCCCACCCCTCAAGAGAGCTCATAACTAGGTTATCCTAAAGTATTGACATCACACCCTCCTTTTGTTTGCTACTATTACTTTTATTATGTAGTAAATAGTACCTTTGACCGCAAAGAAACATGATTGGAAGGAAATGTCAATTATTCCAACAGACACTTACGAAGAAGACTAAGAAACTCGACAGTAAAAATTATTTTTTCAAATCAATTTTACTAACAGGACCCAGAATAAATTTCCAAAAAAGTGATTAAAAATATCTATAGAATAGCCTGAAATTCTAAAAAATTGCTACAAATTTGCTAAAAAACCAAACTAAGAAATAAACAAAAAATCGAAATGAATACACATGACTAAATCAAAAACATCCTTTACAATTAATGGAAATTAAAAATAGCTATGTAATAAAGTCTTAACAGCTAAACTCTTGCATTCTGGTAAATATAATATTGATTTACATAAATTTACTTTAAAAAAACTCCCACCCGAACGCAACTTTTCACCGTATAATTTCAGCGTCTAATCGGTTATGTGGATTTTAAAAACCTGACAAAAGAATAGGATACATAGTTAATTTTCAACATTATCTTATCATTCCTACAACTGTTTGATTAAAAACCATAGGTTTAAGTATATATGCATTATAAAATATCTATATCATTTAAAAATATACTAATTTAACATAAGTGCCTCGATATTATTCAAACTGGAATGAGCTACCGTGAAGTTGGCCCCTCTTCCCCAATGTAAACATACTATTTGTGGGTTTATCAAAACGGAACAAACGAAAATTTTTGCGGAACAATCCAGAACAAAGTTTGTAATCATAAAAACTTGAATTTTTCATAAAGATAGATCAACTACGGACGTAAATGACGGATATCCAGCCAGAAATGTAATCGAAGAGAACTCTACTGAATGTATTGCTCTTTTTGTAAGCTAATCAACACATCCCGGCCCTTGCTACTCTGATGCTTCATCAGTGACCAGACAACGAAATTATCAAACCCAAGTCCAAACAGTTGACCCACGCAGTATCAGCTTACGTCTGTGCCTCTGTGCCGACACATCAAGGCTGCTTGACGTACACTACCATAATAAAGCTGAAGTCATGTATCCATGCGAGGCTCTAGAGTTGCCTGTGGTAGTAATGCCCTTAAAACCAACAAATTAATTACTAAATAGCCCTGTAGACGTCGCTCACATAATCATTGGCTAGAACATCTATTAAGTTAAGTGAACTGTATGTGAATGTTAACTAGGAGAACCTTTAGGTGATCGGGATCCCGATGTTAGCGCTGTTGTATACACAGCGAGACTGCGTGTATTTCCCACAGCAAACAAACCTGGCCCATCGCATATCAGAACATGAACAGTCATCACACACGTCACGTCGTCTTGTTAATCATTCAAGATGGCGGCTTACCGGGTTTCACACGTAAATAAACCCCACGTTATTTAACAAATGGCTTGCATTCTAAAAACACGGCTCATTCCAAAATGGAGATCAAAAGTATCAGCATGTGTCAACGTGGAGTAAAAAACCCCATATTTTAAGTTTTTTAATTTTAATAACCAAACATGACAAAGTGCGAGTACAGTAAACTTATCACATCTTTGGTTTTACAAGACAGCTAGCAGAAACTAGCAGATGGTATCAGTAATGCCAACATTGTCTGAAAGTAGTAGCTTTTGTCAACATATTTGGATATAATCATTAATTGCTAAGTATTACTATTATTATCAATAAAAAAATATTATCAATCACTTTTAACAATGCTTCCATGAGAATTACAGTAGAAATGTATTTTACACAATCAAATCTAAGAAAAAAAAGTCTAGTAAATTCATTCTAGTTTTTCTATTAACTATTGTAGCAATTAGGTTAATTGCCCATCTCCAACCAACATACCCGCTTGTCGGACTCGCAATCACGCAATCGCAAACGCACTTGTAATTACGCTTCTCTTTGATACAAAACAGACTGTCTACAATGAAAAGTCGCAAGACGTAACTTAAACCAATAGAACAAACAGCAAAGATGAATATAAAAGTCAAATTCATATTAACGTTTTCAAACAAAAAATAAATATGCTGAACATATTTAAATGGTTTAATATATATGATTGTAATTGAAAATCCTGTATTAATTTCTATACATTTCCAAGAGCTGTTGTCATTGACCAAATAACTTCATATTATTTGAATGGACAGTGCTCATCTCCCCGACTAGCGGGAGCGTTGGTTGTAGACGGACCTTGATAGAGCGTAAGATTTTACATTCAATGGTATTATATTTTTATAACTGGCCTTGCATATCTTTAACATAAATAAATGGTCTGTGATAATAAAGAGGAAAAGACATACAAAATGTTTGTGAAATAACAATTTTAAATATACATTATGCTATGCTGCTTTAACAGTGAATTATCGTTTAAATACAGTTAATAAAAGCACGTGCGTTTGTCCACAAGTTGAAGCGAAAAAAATATTTTATAGTTGAGTATCTAGGCGTGTCTATTTTACTGTTAATAATTTTATTACAAACTTAAATAATACAGTGTCTTTTTGAATATTAATTCGACCACTTAGTAATCCGTATGTTCTTTTGTGAATATTAGTTGGGTGTGTGAGCGTGTTCCTTGGAAAATAAACGGTTTTTTAGTGATCTTTGAATAATTATTTATCTAATATAACATTAAAAAGTGTGATTAAAAAAATAGCGAGTGTTTCTCAGTGATCAATAAACATTATTCGAAAATTCAAGCTTGTTTATCAAGACCATGCAATATATCTTTTAACCGCAAGATTGGCTAAACTTTATGTTTTCTGATTTTTACAATATTCTAAAAAAATGTGTGAAGTGTAATAAAAAATACTAGCGAGTCTTTCTACAGTGTTGATTGAATAAATACTAGCAAGTCTTTCTCCAGTGTTTATTAAATAAATACCAGGCTAAAATTTCAAGTTATAAGTTATTGTAGTTTTATTAGAGATTTTATTACTGTTTAAGAGTAGTGAATCTGAAATAGATTTTCTAAATTAGAATAGCTTTTGATTTTTCAGTAGGCCCTATAGTGTATTTTTTATTTTATAGGCCTAGATATATTTTCTAGGATAATGATTTTTGTTTGTTAAATTGACCATTGCGAGAAACTTATAAAGGAATATTGGGACCGGGAGATGAAAATGGATGCGAGTGAGACCCACCCACCTATCATCATTAACCTAGCTGAAGACGATGAAGATGATGATGTAGACGAAGTTCTTGCAACCCGTTGGAAAACACTTAAAGGTACAAGCCGGTTCATAACGAATATGACTTGTTTGTTGTAATAGTGTTAAAAAAAAAGTTTATAACAGTGGTTTATTTCTCTGTGTAATAAATACACGTTCAGATTTTTTATATTCAAAATGTTAGTAATAATAATATCAACAAATAATTATTAATAAATGTGAAAAAAATTGATTAGTAAAAATAATTTAATAATAATAAAACCAATATGGGATTAAATGCTAAACTTTTAAAGTGTTTATTATTGTATAAAAATTAATAATTAATACTAGATCTAACATTAACATATCCTTTTTTTTCCATCCCACCCACTAGTAACGTTTGCATCACCGTGAACGACCAAATATTCCTTAGCCGTTAATTTCATTTTTAAACGGTTTTGTTAATTTTGTTGTTTTCTTGAAGTTTCGCGAGTGCTCCAAATAGACCAAAGACATATTATCCCTTTCAATAAGAATGGGAACTGGGATACTTTTTAGCTATAGTTAAAAAAAAGTGTAGCTATTGATTAGCAATACTTCCGTGGCGATCCCAAAGAAGGGGGATTTGGAGCATCACTTGGACCCATCACATGGTAAATATCAGTCCAATCTTCCACTCAACAGTTAAATAAGGGGAAAAAATAAACAGAAACTGAAACCTGGACTGACTGCGAGGCGAAACATGTTTTCAAAACAAAACCAGAAATCAAAGGTTTCAAGTGAGTCATAAAATAGCAACAAAATGTAAACTGTTTTACATTGGCGAATTTATCAAGTTCATTTTTGTGGAAATAACAGATACTAATGTGAAAATATCATTAATTAGTGTGAAATAGCTAGAGCCCTTCTAGATATGCAATTAACTCGGTATAGTGATTAGACGTATGGAAAATATGAGCAGCTTCTAAAAGATAGTAATGAATGTGTT
Source organism: Timema cristinae (assembly GCA_039000515.1). Lineage (NCBI taxonomy): Eukaryota > Metazoa > Arthropoda > Insecta > Phasmatodea > Timematidae > Timema > Timema cristinae. The sequence continues at coordinate 58,068,477 of JBCFYV010011164.1, forward strand.
TCATACTTCTTGCAACTCGATGAATCAAAGGATGTCGGCGACACTGCTCAACTGCTGGTTTTTGAAGACTTTACTGCTAAAAAAAATTATTGGGAATAATAATGAGGAATAATACAAGTTATCGATATTTTTGACGGATTCAATATGTAAACTGACTCGATTAAGTTGTAGGTATATTTATTTAAGCTCGTGTCAATAACTACCAACGAAGCAGCGGCGATGACGGATAAATTTAGCACATTTATATCCTTGTGTCAAAAAGATAAAGATTTTTAAGATTTAAGCTACCATTGCATGAGTCATCAGAAAATTTTGGCCAGCAAGAGGCTTAGTACAAAATTTATCATGGATATTAAAATCGGCAATTCTATAAAAGGTTAATCTTTTTAAAATTCTACTAGGTTGTAAGGAACCAGATTAGATTTAGCACACATATACCAGGTGGCTAAGCTGAAGTAGCTTTTTGCCAAGATTCCGTGAATTTTTTGACGATACTATAGGTTTCATTGAACAGAAGGATGATGATTTTAATCAAATGTGTGATTTGAACTGGCTATGTGAACACCGGGAAAATGTAATTTATTGAACTATTGAATTATAAGGGGAAATTAAAACAATTGGCAATAACCAAGCGATTATGATGGATCTAGATTATAAACGTTTTTATGAATTTACGAACACCAGGGATCTTTTACAAAACAATTCTGAGTATATTTTTAACTAAGAAAAAATACGTAACCGAAATTAAAACTGTTCTTGACGACTTCGAAACCATACTCGGCGACTTAACGAAAATCTAAGATCTGAATAAGTCATTTACTTATTTAACAGGGTTCTTACACACATATGAAACATAAATTTAAAGACTTTTCAAGAACTTTTTAAGGACCAAAACTGTTATTTCTCGTACTGCCAAAAGCTAAACACGTCAATAAAAAAAATATAAGCCGTACCAAATTTTTAATAGATGGGAAACAATAACTTCTCACCAAATTTAAGACTATAAAAATAGAAATCTAACTTTGTTGTCACTTCACTCTCCTTGGTTTATTGGTTAATACAGTCATTCTATATTCAGTATTCCACAAGATGAGTATGGATTCCATAATTTAAATATGTTTTCTGCTGGCACATGCTTTTCATTTACGGTATTTTATATACAGGAGACCAAGCATGAATGTTTGTACTAACAATAATTAAAATATCAGTTTTATAGGTCCAAGAACGAAGCAGCAGAACGAGTAACAAATAGTTTAAACAAAAAATATCGGGCTAAATAACATATAAATGTTTTTATATCCATTTAACCTATCAGATAACTGCTTGTTGATGTCAGCCAGTGCAGCAGTTTTTCTCTTGCTGTTCTTCTGAAACTGTTAGTCTTCAACACAAATGTTAGATTTCCTGTTGTTTCTGCTTGCTCTGACAGTCTATCATCAGATTTGGTAAGTGTGTCTACATCAGCCTGAAGCTTTTTTTTCTTCTTTGAGTTCATCTATTTCTTCTGTGAAACTTTTCCTTTTTGAATGCTTCTGTGCGGTTTCTTTCCCAAATAACTTTGCCACTTGTGTCGTGCCCCAGCAACTGAGATAACCATGTCTTTGGTGATTTCAATATTAGTAACACCACCAAATGATGCAATATTAGTAACACCACCAACTGATGCAATATTAGTAACACCACCAACTGATGCAATATTAGTAACACCACCAATTGATGCAATATTAGTAACACCACCAACTGATGCAATATTAGTAACACCACCAACTGATGCAATTTGTTGATAAATTATTCTCTGTGCAATGAGTGTGCGCTGTTGCATATTTTCCACTTCTATTTGCTTGTTTACAGAAAATCTCTCTCAACTGCTGCTTAACCATGTGATAGAATAAGTACCATTTTCATCACAGACCACAATTTGTCATATTTTGTTCTAGGCTTTGCACAAGCACATAACAGTGACTCCAAACAGTGTGTTCCAGGCTTAAAGTTTTGAAATTCAGAAGAAAAGCCAAACTCTGCAATACATTCTTTATATGATGAAATTAATGCATTACATTCAGTTTCCTGAAGTCTTTTAGCCTCTACTAGTATCTTAAGTACTGACACAAACTTGGTTGCACAGTTAGTATCCACATTCATATCTCGAGGATCCATACACCTAAGGTGTCTCACAATTGAGTACTGTAATGGGCACTTATGCAAGATTTTCTTTGCTGTTTCAATAAGAATATCACAACATTCCATTCGAACTCTAAGAACATCCTTTTCTTTAACAATTTCGTTTTGTGGAGCAAATTCTTGACTCGGTTTTCTGCAGCGAATCTCAAGTATATTTTGGCCACTGGCAGATGGTTTTCTTTTTTCTCTACTTCAACTTTAACCTGTTTGTTACTGGTAGTTGCTTTATTTATTTCATCTTCTTTAATGAATCTCTCCATTAAGGTTCTAAGCATTTTAAACATGTCTCTTTCCAGAAATGGAAGCATTGGCGTATCAGTTGGTACGTTGTCAAAAAAAGTTCTACTTGTTTTGCAGTTGACTGAAATATTAATAGCTTTATAGGAGTCAATGCATCACTGGTCGCTTCTTTCACAACTGTAAAGGATTTGGTGTTTGGATTGGGAAGTTTCTTCTCAGTAACTAACTGCACATATTTAGTTACATGAGACCACATTTCAAGAGTGCGTGTTACAACAGTTGAATTTTCAACCCACCTTATGGCACACAATATTTTGGAAAGACATTGCTATCAGTTACTTTCATGTAATCTTCTCTTCTCGCTCGTTTGTCCTTAAATAAGTAATAGAGGCTAGATAAAACTCGCTCCACATCCCAGGTTGAAGATAATGAGCCATGCTTAAAAGAACCATGAATGATATGAAGCCCACAACTGCCAGAATGAATTACTGCCATGTTTGTGTCTTTCTTCAATTTATCACACACCAGGTCATAAAATTTCCAATTGACATTTGGACCATCCATGGATAGTTGCAGTAGAGACTGTTTCGGAAGACCAATTTCAGAAATCAACTTTTCAAAGGAAGTGAACATATCTTCTGCAGTAGCATAGCCCATGTAATCTGAATGGATGTAACAAGCCTGCACTTTATCTGCTTCCCAGTGGCGAATATGGTAATCTAACTGCTTCTCCTGAGGCTTTCTGTTGAGGCTTTCATCGAATAACAAAACATATGAATCCTGTTTCTTAAGCTTCTCCATGAGTGAAGACAGAAAATAAGGAGCAATGCAAAAACAACATATATATGCACATTCTGTCTCTCCCAATGAAAAACTTTTTGCAATTCCACTGTCGAAAAACACTTTTTTTAAATAATAGTCCGATACGATATCTTCGCATTATTTGTATGAATAATGACTGCTGCATACTTTCAAGGCCCAAATAATTTCGGTCGTTAGAGTTTCCTGTCCAGTTAAGGAGCTTACTATCTGCTGTCCTTGTGGTAGTGGTTCTGAATCAGGAGCCGCAGAACTCGAATATTGCTCTGGTTGTGTAGCACCGAGAAAATAGTGAATTTCTAAAGGGTTTTTTTTACATGTAAGACTTCAATGTTTTTTCCCATTCATATGATTTGTTAAAGCAGATATCCCCATTTTGGCAATGTCAAATACTGAAGAGCATATGCTACATCTGGCTTTGTTCCTGTCTGGCACTTTCTCAAGCCATTTATTAAATTTGGGGTTATGTAACCACAAATCATTGAAAGTACAATTCCCCGGCATATTGACACGTAAATAAAAACAAAACAAAGCAAAAGGCAATTTCCTGCCTTTACGTAAAACACGGCATTAAAAGTTACAAAAAATCCATTAAAGAATAATGAAACAACGGTTTATTTATCCATGGCAGATTACTTGCTATCACACTTTAATAAAACATTCTTGTGGAAATAAACACAGCGGTAACGAAGCACACTGAACCAGTACTTAGGATATCCATAGAAATAAAACGTATTAAGATAAAACAAACTACACAGCTACCATTTAAACACAAAATTTCACAGGATAATGTTTACAAACACTAAAATGGCGCAACCATAGATAATAGAGTTATAGAATGACAACTCCCTGTAGTATGGCTAGAACAGGAATTTGAGCGCTTAGGTGGTTGAAAGATGAACTAATAGCTATCGGTGGGCATTTTGTGCAAAACTGTAATTATAGGTACTTAAAGTGTTAATAGGTAGTCGCAAATCTTCAAAGAATTATTACAAATAGTTGTTTTAAAGCAACTTATAAAAAACTGGCAAATGCACAGATATTGAGTTTTCAAATATAGGAAATTATAGAAAACATTGTCTTTCAACAGTAGCGCTAATGTGTTTGCCAGAGAAGTTAACACTGTTTCCCCTTGCCCCTATAGAGATCACAACCCATGGGTTGTGACGCGATAAGATAACAAATAAAACAAAAGAAGTGGGAAGAGTAGTGGAGAGTAAAGTAAACAGCAGACAACAGCTAACGCTTGATCAAAGAGCATGCGCTAGTTATTTCATGTCCCAATACATCTTAAATCACTGTCTTTACAACCATTTCAAAAATTAATATTGATACCTGGAAATTCTAGGACTTTTCAAGGCCCAGAGTAGTTTAAGGACTTTTCCAGGCCTTGAACAGACACACCTTAAATTCCAGGTCTTTCAAGGACCAATGAACCCTGATTTAAGGACGACCCCGACGTAAATTGCAAGTACATTTGCAATGCTATTTCAAGTGGACCAAGTTGCACCGGAAAATGAAATAATTACATTGCGATGTGACATTCTGAAAGCCAGTTATTAACAAAAATATAATTTTGGAACTTTATTTCCAAATAAAAGTATCCTAATTTGAGAAAATGCAGTGAACTTTTACATTAATGCTTTGGATGCGAATAAGAATCTTAGCATTTAAAACAAATTAAAACTAAACACCACTCGAATTTAACTGACTAACACACTGAAAATTGTCTAAAATTGTCATTGTCTGCTTAAACGCCAGAATTTTTAACCTTGGCAAGAGTTGAAGACACAAACTTCACATTAATTATTTAACAAAAACTCTATGCAGTTCAAAACTTTTAAATTTATTTTAAGGTAGTCATGTGTCTGAATATCCAATAATAACATTATTAAAAATAGTATTATTTACTTCAAACACATGCATAAGATCCACAGGTTCTATCTAGAGGATCCACGACATAGGCATGACTGTGAGTGAAAAGTTTTGGAAATGTAAAGTAGATTGCTAGGAGTCGAGGAAAAAGGGTAGATCTAAATTTCAATCGAGCACTCCTGATGTATAGCACTAGTTGTGTAGAGTGTATGGTTGATAAGTATAATGTGACTAAGTTAAGAGTGTTCTGTTTGTTTATATATTTTTGAAAATCGGATGCATGTTCTCTCATTATGACTAATGTGATATGTATTTGTTGAAACTAGATTCTGTACTACTCGTCTCCAATACAAGGACGGAACCTTGTCTGCTTTAGACATAGCACTAGTGTGTTTTGAGGATCAAGATAACCCTGACGTCCAAACAAAGAGGCGCATGATAGCCTATGGCGTGTGTCTGTGTGTGAGCACTGCCTTTTTACTGGCCACCCTACTGGTATACTGGGTGCTGCCCGAGCTGAGGGATCTGCAAGGCAAGTCCATCATGGGAATGATACTCGCTCTATTGTTGGGATATTTATGGCTGGCCATAATGCAGTTGAGCCCCGCCATCGATGGCCCGGCATGCAACGTTCACGGTGAGTATTAGAACCATGTTTGGGACTGGTTACATGTCAGCCAATAAATAACACAAGCTTGTCATGAAATAATTGTTTGAAAAATGTTCACACTTTTTTATACTTTTTAAGAGCTGGTTTAGGAAAAAATCGTGAAGAATCTATCAGACGCTATTTTTTCCCAATTTTTTTTATTTTTATTTCATTGTCTACCCTGCAAGTTATATTTGTGTATAACTCAGATAGTGGTCAAAAGGTGAGAAAAGGTCATTTCATTTTGGAGTCGCTGTGATCTGGAGGGACCCCAGAAATCATAGTGACGACTGCTACTTTTTCCCTTCTAAAGTACAGGGGTCCATTTCTACCTGAACCTCCAATCCGAGATCCACCCTGTACCTCATGGTCAAGGAATAGAAGTAGTTTCTCCAACAAATACAATAAAAGATACACCTATTGATTCTAAAAAAGTATAACCAAGTCTTTGGCGAGGACTTTTATGCCGATTTATTTAGCACAGAACTTCAGTTTATTCACAAAATGAATTGAATGCTTTAGTTAAGAGACTTAAGTCTTCCTAGACATTCTGCAGAAGTGTTAGGTTATAGGCTTCTGGCAGCTCTTCCTCGTGGTATAGGAACATATAAAATGTTGCATTTCATATTTTTCTCAATATGTTGACTTGGTTTACTGTAATGGTGTTATTGGACTGATGCAACATTGTGTACAACTTAGACGAGTGTAAACTCTTGTTAACTCGTCGGAAAGAAGTTTCAAAGTAGGGCTGTAACGCAATAATGTAAGTAAGCTTCAGTCCTAGTTGGTTATTTTGTGAAAGTTATAAAAATGTACCCTTGGTTATTACTAAGTTTCACTACAAGAATCAAAGATGTATGATATTTGGTGACATTAAATTATGGTCTGTGCACCTTTAAGAGAAAGGAGGATTTTGTTTGTTTGTCTGTCGTGAGCATTGCGACACGCAGAGGGCTGACATTTTAAAATTAGTAGCCCTGTGCACACACAAATGCACCTTGAAGCCGGAATGTTGAGTTTGTGATTTGATTTATTTTTATTTGTTAAAAACTGGGTCAGGAGTTTTTTTCCTCCTGTTTGTTTGAAATACCGAATACTTCTGCTGGCACCTATAGTTGGTAGACTTGACTCTTGTACAAACTACATCAAGGTTTCAAGTGGACATTGTGCTGGACTAGGGACTTTGTTGAATCAGTGCATGTTTCAGTCTAGCATACCCGTATAATGGAACATCGGGCTCCTCTGAGACCAATCAAACAATCACGTCTAAAATGAGATTCGCCCAAGACGTAATTTCAAAACAAATGTACTCACACTATGATACAGCAAACATTAGAGAAACTCAAATGAGCATGTTATCTTAGCTAAAAGTAGTAGTACTATATGCCTAGACACTATGGTCAGATGCACATCTAATGAGGGGAGAGAAAGCGGCACTAAGATATGTACGCAAAGCACTGATTAGTTAAAAAAAAACTTAATTGAAGAAATTATAATATTCTCCATTTAACAGCCCAATAATCATAGCTCAATTTGTGTTATTTTCAATCAGACCAATTCTGCTATAGATAGGTCTTTGGTGTAGACTCTAGATTCTGAGTAAAAAATCTTTCCCATAATGCTCGACACTAAATGTGAAACATAGTAAATAAAAATAGCCCTCAAGTTAATCATAATGGTTCACGAGGCTTGGAGTCTTAACTCAGTACTAGCGTTGTTTATAATACATATTTGAAACTATCATGTTCTGTCTCACAATATACTTTTAATAGCTCTAATTTTTTATACAATTGGGATTCTAATCAAATAATGATATTTTTAGTATGAAAAGTCCTTTTAACAAAACCTTGTTTGTTTATATCACCATGCATCCTATTTATGTGAAGAGAATGTGAATAAACAACAAGCGAATGATGTCGGGGGGTAATGAATGACTCTTCACTACCTATATGGTCTTATGATACTGTTGTGTCTTTATACACACATATTTAGGCCGGTATGCAAGAACGATGTTGGAGTAGGAGTAAAGGAGGAGTAAAGGCGGAGTCAGCTACTCTTGAGGAAGGAATCCGTGTCGTGCTAGAACGTCTGGCTTGAGTTACTCAAGGTCACGTGATGAAATATTACACAGAAGTACCACATCTCCAGGGGAAATAAAATTCACTAGATCCACCGCCTTCTAAAGTGTCGATTTTGCTTGTAAAGTTTGATAGCCTGCTTAAATATGTCCTCTTGTTGATAAACACATCGTAATTAATTAAGAGCGTGTGGTGAAGTGAGAAAGAGAAATGGTATTTATTAGAATTAAATAGGTAGTTTCCAACTGTCAAATGAAAAAAAAAAATGATGTTAGGACCATCGCAGCCAAGAAGAAAGCGTGGGAACAAATTAATAGAATTTTAAATCTTCCAGTAACCTCCAAAAGGTGAGTTTATTTTTATCTTATATTATTTTCACTTTAATACTTTATATAAAATCACGTATATTGTTTGAGTAATTGGATCGTCTATAGAAATAAACACAAGTAAAGTAAAATCTTTAAACGTGTTTCTTATTGATGGTAAACACAAACGTCAACGTAACAAAAAATTATTTGTAGGCCTATGCTATTAATTTGCGTAGGCCCTAGCGTTGATAAGTTTTATTCCCTTTCTCTGTAGGCCTAGCGTTTATTTTTGCATAGTATAAGTCGAAACAAAAGTTTTGAAATTCTAAGAACGAGTGGAATTTATATATTATTGAACTAACCTAATCTTTACTCCTAACTCTATGTATTTTGTATACTGGTAGGTCTTAGTAGGCCTGATTTAGCACTTTAGACCAGTACTATCTTAGGCTAGTTAACCTTCAATATAATATTTTTGTACAAGGTCTAGGCCTAGTCACAAAGTAAACATAGTAACTAAACTAACAATGTCATCCTCATAAATAGAAAAATATTACAACATACAAATATACAGTATTACCTTGAAGTTTATAGAGACAACAAATTTCATAAAATGCTTCACTGATTATTAGAACCAGTATATTAATATAGCCAGCTGTATAGTGGGAACTTTCATTAATATAGGCCTTTATAATAATTTATAATAACCATTAGTAATCTTTTCTTGTTTGATAACAAAGACACCTCAAGTTGACCTAGTTGGAACTGTGTTTATATTATATTGTGAATCATTTTAGAACTCTGGTTCACCTGCACAAACATTGGGACATTGTCAAATCAAGAAGGAAGAGGCAACTAGTTGAAGAGACAGTGGAACTGATGAGCACTGGACGAGGGCCCTACAATTCTCACAAGCCATCATGTCCCAGGGTCGAGGTGGTAGCCCCCCATAACTGCTGCTCTGAGGTCTACAGGTTACACCGTTGCTGTCAATACCATTATGGAGTATCTCGATACAACAGGTAGGCTATGCGAGATATTACAACTATAAGGTTCATATTTACAGAGAGATGCACACACAGAAACAGATTTTATAAATTTATTTATATTCATAGATATAATTTGGACTGAGAAGGGTAGGCCTACTATTTACTTTTTAATAAACAAAATATTGATATACATACAAAATAGGTGTAAGTTTCATGATAGTATACAGAAAATTAACAATTGTTTACAAAATTAATTACATGATTGTCATAAACATGCTAACTCCTGAAAAACGACTTTGTTGACTTTAATCTGAATGGACATGTCTAGTATTGGTGGATGGAGTCTTTAAGAGCAAATAATGCATACTTGTCGATAAGTTAGGCCTGTCCTTTGAATCTTGTTTTAGTTACCGTACATAACATATGTGTCCTTATAGTGAGTGTTAGGTTTAAGATGTAGGTATGTGTTTACAAATTATAATGTGCAATATCAATCAAACTTGCATCTGTTGACCTGCAATGCTTTGAATGTTAAATTACATTTTCAAAAGCTTATTTGAAAATGTAATCTAAATGGTTTTAATTAAAAGCAATTTGATGATTATGTGCATTGACACCCTAATTTAGTATTCTAGTAAAAAGGACTTGCAGAAAACAAGCCATTGAAACATTTATCTGTGCAATATACAATGGTAAGAATGTTAATTTATTAGAGTTATTCTTTGATATTATTGGAAGTAGCAGCTGAAGGTCACATGACTTGACATCTGACTTATGAAAGCTGTTTTAATAACATCTAAAATTTAATAAAACCTCCCCATTTAAACATACTAGCTATGCTTGTTTTGTTCATACTATCCTTTATTTTTCAGATTTCCCAACTACAAGAGTGTCAGTTTGTCGCTGCCATTTCTTACACCAGTGCTTCAAGTCTCGGTCAGCCTTTTCACATCACCTGCATCCCTCTTGGGGACCCCAGACCTTTAAATTTGACTATTATATGTAAAATAGTTGACAAAACATTCAAAACAATTATCATATTTCCACATTTATTGTTAACACTATTATTATCTTTATATCTGCATTCAAGTGAATCAATTTTCTTTTTGATGAACTAGAAAGTGTTTAATTTAGAGTGAGCTCTGATAGATGAACATTAGGTTGTTGCTCCGTAGTTAGACCTAAGGTTAGGAATCTTTGTTGATTACTTTTGACATTTTTGTGATGGATCTATTTCTCTTGAATAATAAATACCGTAACCTGATTATTTTTTTTTACCAAGAAAGCATGCCTATAAACAAAAACATCATAGTCAATTTTTTTTAAACACTTTTGTTTACTATGTTTAATGTTCCGATTGATAACTAACCTTTATATCTTTATATAGACCTGTTATAGCTAGGTAGTTTATATTAATTTTACATAGTAAATTACTGTTTATTAATATTTTATACATTTAACTTGCTATTATGTCTCAAATTATGAAACATAAAATTATAGGACTTAAGAATTGAGCCTAGATGTTTCGGCTATAGAATTTATAAAACCACCAAACATTTTCCCATTTGTTAAAAACATTATTCATATTAGGGTTATTTTCAAGTGATGTGTAGTAAAATTACAATTTCCAATATCCATTGTGTCGAGATCGTTCACCCTGCATTAACCTATAAAATGTAAATATATCTACATTCTTATGTTATAAAGTGATTAGGGAACTTTTCACTTCCACTCTGGAGGGTCTCTGTGGTACTTGATTTCCTGTTTTTATGTTAACCACTTATGTTGTTGCTAAGGACTGCAGGTATCTTAATTCAGCATTGCAAATTAAATTTTGACAATTTATATATTTTTTTTTTGTCTGGCCAATCTCTAGTGTTTATCTTTTAAAATAAACTGACTGTGAAAAAATTATTATAATTATTTCCATTCCTTAGCAGGGTGGTTTATTATTTTTCATCCCAAGGTCCAAATTTGAGCATCTGTTTGCACCACAAGCCGAAGATATATCCAGTAGTTTGTCTTAATAATATAGGCTCGCAAACAACACTCAGAAATTATTTTTAATATTATATTAAATAGATTATATTTGGAAGAAGGTAAAGAAAAGGTAGATAGAAACATAAAAAAGGGACGAGTTATATTATAGTTATTAGAGTTATATTATATAAATTGTAATTTTGTCTGGAGAATCTGTCCAATTATGTCATAGATAAGTTTAATTAAATACATCAAAAATATTTTATGAAATTTCAATCACTTTCACTGAACTTAGCATTATTAAATAATATATTATACCGATTTTTATCAATAAAATAAATGCATAACGAGATGCAGCAATGAGCTTTTCTAAATAAATGTTATTTGAATCATCAGGCCTTCTTCCAATATTTGCCTGGTAAGTATTAAAGTAAGTGGGAATTTAATAGTGTATAAGGCCAAATTATTTTGGTTTGTTTACGTTTCTATTATATTGAATTGAACTTCAACAATATTGCATACAACATATTCACTAAATGTGTTACAAATCATATAACATGATCAACACTAAACCCACCTCGGTGGTGTAGTTGGCTAACACGCTACTTATGTGTTGAGCTAGACCACAGAGGATAGGAAGAGTTGAGGTTCGAATCTCGGTCGAGTGAACTGAGGTGAATTTTCCTAAATAGTTTTTCACTCTCCCTCCACACAAGTGTGGGTTCACTTCCTCTAAATTCAACCTTTCATATTCCCAACACATTACCTAGTGTAATTAGTATTTAGGCGTACAACCCGAATGGGTAGTAAGATGTAGTGCTAAAAAAAATCTCTAATACATTATTATTATTACTATGGTACTTTGGTGTCAACGTGCTTGGTTACAGTACCTGTAATCTGAGGCAGGAAAACATCCAGGTTTACAACTCCAGTAACAGTAAAAGAAAATTAAAATAGTCAATTTCAAAATTATTTATTAGCCCTCACTGGCAAGGACCACAATCATCATGGTTTTTAACACACAATATTTATAATATAAACATGATATTATGTTCTCTCTAACGATCAGTGTCAGAGCAGCTTGTATTATGTTTTGTCATGCTTGGCACAGAGTGTATCATGGCCCGCCAGTACAGTCTGTGTAAAGTTTGTGTCTTGATATTGTACAAGTATAAACACTAAAATAAATAATTCACTTTTGTGGCCACATGGTCTAAAATATCAAACTCACAAAAAAACTAGACTGCTGAAGATAGGGAGATCATGGTTTGAATCCCAGGCAAGTCTAACGAGGGTGGTCTTTTGTAAATGGTTTTTTCCCTTTTTCCTTGCAAATGTGTATACACTATTTAATCCAAACTTCCTCATCCCAGAAACAGTGTGATCAGTATGTATGCATATAACCTGACCAGATAGTACGACAGTGCTAAATCGACAAGATTGTGTATATGATCGGTGATAAAGATCGTACAACTAATTGTGTGTGGATTTCTTATTAGTAAGTTTAAAATGTAAGAATTTAGAGTTGAATTTACGTAACAATACATCCACCTTAGCATAAAGGGATTAAAAATCTACTCTGCTGAGTAGAACGAAAATAATAGTTTCCTCTCTCTACTTGGGACATACATTTAGCATCAAAATGAGCAGTGATAACCTGCTAGTTTCCACCATTCTCCATTTCATTAGAGGTCTGTAAGGTCAAGATAATGGATGTCCACATTTGGTACGTGTGTTGATACAAGAAGTCTGTTCCTAACGGAACATGGAAACCAGCTATATATAGTAACATTACCGATGTTTTGATTCGCCCGCCACAATGATTTTAATAAGGTTCCAACTGTAATAGTCCATGTGGTGAAGCCCAGACTCTCAGATGGACCCCCGGGGCTCTGGACAGGGATGTGGGTGCAGCCTCTTCGATATGAAACTCCAGGGAAGTTGGCCTAGTCATAGAACAGCATTCGCACAGCTCCCAGTTCAGCTTCTGTGGTGGGAAACCACACCACATGTTGCATGTTTTGGGCCAACCAAATTGATATTTTCTTAACAACACGCGATACCGTTGACTGGTCAACATTGTAGGCCTACATTTCTCCGCCAACAACCTAAAAATGGAAGAACAAAGTTACTAGCCAATTTTAAAAAATTATAAGAATAGATATGTCTGTAGTCCGACCTAGGCCTACTGTGATTTTTTTAGAGGTAAGGTTATTTTGGATTTTATATATATACAAAAAATCAATATTAAATGTCAACCAAAATCCCAATAGCTACTGTATGTCACAAAACAATCAATTAGCCTATTTGCTTCAATTACATAATTAAAAACAATGGAAGAAATATGTTGTCAGTAAATAATACAAGTCCTAATATTAATTAAACTTATATACTGATGCTAAATTAATCTTAACTAACACATTACAAAAACAAACATGAAAATTTATTAATGTATTCAATCCAAAAATTTAAATTAGTTGTTCATTCTTTAAAAAAAAGTTAATAACAATGTTTTTTGTAAGTTTAGTAATAATAAATAATATAACCTTAAAAAAAAGTATATTTATAATTTGGTATTAACTTACTTGTAAGCATTCCGTGGCATAAAACTGAAGGGTGGTCAACATTTGTTGTAAATGAATCAGTGGAAGTCATCGTTGTGTTTCGGGATTGTCAATTTCCAACGTAGGGAAGATATCTTGCCATACAACTTCCTTCTAAAATAGAAAATATTTTACGAAATTGTTCGTCAGAATAAGCTTAACAGGTATCCTGGAAATCCCTAACATGCCTCCGTTAAATCACAACAACTTTATTAGCCTCTTCTTCAAAATAGTCGTCGATAACGTCTAAATACGTGACAATCCGGTAGTCATGTAGCGCCATATTTTCTTGACAACACAAAACAAATGTTTGACATCTCTATTGCTCATGCGCGCCGCGCTGGGGTAGCCCTGTGTATAAGGGATAGGAGTAAACCTATGTATAAGGGATAGGAGTAAAGCTGAAGGCTGGTCGGGACCAACCTTTGGAATTACTCAAGCACGCGCCCGCGCGCTTGAGAATTACTCAAGAGCGCGCACGCGCGCTCGTCCTTGCAAGCAAATCAACCGTCCTCTGCCTTTACTCCTTCTCCGCCTTTACTCCTACTCGTTCTTGCATACGGGCCTTAGTCTCTCGCGCACGTTATAACGCCAATAGGGCAAAAGATAAACATGTTGTCCATCACTTCCTGCTATGACTACTCTATTCAGATCAATTCAGATTGACCAACTTAACCAATCTACATCCTTGCTACAGAGTATATTACATTCCTCCCCTCCTAAATATATACACATAATCTCTCAAGTACACAGGAGTACACATGATTCTGGTGTTGTCCCCCAGTGCTGCTGGTTGTTGTTCCTGTGATTGTGGGTCTTCTACTTACTACTGCTCATGGTCTTCTCTTGCTGGAGGTGGTAGTGATGGTTGTTGAAGTGGTCTTGCTCTCTGTGTGTCACAAGCTCTTTATCTGGGTATCTTGCCGGTTTAACTTGTGAAGATGGTCTCTCCGAGGCATCCTCTGGTTGAGGTGTTCTTTCGTAGCGTTTTCGAAGTGGGTCTGTGTCTTGTTTGCCCAGGTCCCTCCTTAAATCTGACACGGTACATATTCCTCCCTAACACGTCAGTGACCACTGCTGGCATCAATTTAGGCCTCTTTACTCCAAACTGCCTCACCCAGGCTGCTGCTCCTTCTGTGAATACTCGCATATTCTCGTATCTTGAAGGAGTGCCGCAATGCCTGTTGTTTGTCTATCTGGATGTAGCAAATCCAAACGTGTTCGGAGTTGGCGATGCATTATAAGCTGAGCTGGAATTTGCCTTGTAGTTCCAGTGGGGGTTGTCTTAAGCATAAGTAGGATTCTTGCACGCCTAGTATGCTAGTCATCCCTCATTCTTCCAAACTGTTTCTTAACTGTTTGAATCATACGTTCTGCTTGCCCATTGCTTGCAAGGTGATAGGGTGCTATTGTTAAATACTTAATTCTAATTAGCCTAAGAAACCGTTCAAGCTCATCAGACACAAAATTACGGCCATTGTCACTTTCTAGGAATGATGCAAGCCCATGTGTAGCAAAAATGCCTCTTAGTTTAATTATTATGCTCGTTGATGTTGTAGAATTCATTTTCCGACCTCAGGCCATTTAGAATGGGCATCCACAAGTATTAAAAAGTGTCCACGGGCTTGTTGGTGCTATCCATGACTGTACTGGGGACTGTGATGGGTTGTTTCAGCTTTCTTGACAAGTTTGGCAAGTTCCCACTACTTCCTCTATGGTTGTGTCCATCTTAGGCCACCATGTATAGGTGCAAGCTACTGCTTTTGATTGCACCACACCTTGATGTGTAGCATGAAGCAAGAGGAGAAACCTTTTGTGGAGTTTATTTGGCAATATCACTCTACTACCCCAGAGTAAGCAATCTTGTGACAAATATATTTCCGAGCGTCGTGCGCTGTATGGCTTGAATTCCTCCCCCACGTCTTCTTCGGGCCAACCCTGTAAAACCCACTCTTTAAACTTACACAGGACAAGATCCTTAATGGTTTCCCTGGCAATTTCAATCACTGAGATAGGCGGGTCTTCCATACAAAAATAAAAATGCCCCTGGGTTCTATATTCACAGTTTCTGAAGGGTTCAATGGAAGTCTGCTAAGCCCATCTGCATTTCCATCGTGTTTCGCTGGTCTATAAATAATGTTACAAGCATAACCTCCTAGCATTAAGCTCCACTGTAACATCCGAGGTGTCATAACACTTGGCGTTTGGCGGGTAGGAGTGATAATCCTAGAAGTGGCTTGTGATTTGTGGCTATTGTGAAAGATCGGCACAAGATGAACTGCTGGAACTTGTTGACACCAAAAATAACCGCCAAAGCTTCCTTATCGATTTGAGCATAGTTGCGCTCAGCTTGTGACAGTGTTCTTGGTCCAAACGCTACCGGAGCTTCTGTTTCATTGTCCATAATATGGGAGAGGACCGCACCAGCCCCGTTAGGAGATGAATCACACTATAGTATCAAAGATCTACTCCTAGCATAATGCATAAGAACTAAGTCTGATGTTAAAATGGATTTTGCCTTATTGAATGCACTCTCGTGGTTTTGAGTCCACTCCCATGGTGCTCCTTTATCTAGAAGACGGTGTAACAATAGCTTTGTCCATCAGGAATCTCTCATAAAAATTGATAAGTCCTAAGAAAGCCTGAAGTTATGTTTTATTCTTAGGTGCAGGAGCTTTGTCTATGACTTCAACCTTGTCTTGTAGGAGGTGAATGACTTGGGAATCTACCTGAAAACCTAAAAATGACACTGCTGGAACTCCAAACCTGCACTTGTCCTTCCTTAACCGCAACCCTGCATCACTCAATCTTTGTAGTACTTCCTGTACTCTGGAATTATGTTGTTCTATATCGTTGTCCGATATAATTATGTCATCCAGGAGTACCGCTGTATCTGGTATACCTGCTAATATACCTTCAATCAGCCTCTGAAATATCCCCGGTGCTGCACTAATTACAAAAGGCATTCTTGTCACCTGCATAAAGCCTTTTGGCGTATTAACCGTCAATATTTTAGAAGATTCTTCATCCACTTTAACTTGTACATAAGCATGTGCAAGGTCAAGCTTAGAAAATATGGTTCCACCTGTTAGGCATGCAAATGCTTCAGTTGCAGTAAAGGGTAAAGGGTATTTGTCAGGACATAGCGCTTTATTAACTGTGTTCCGGTAGTCCCCGCACAATCGCAGAGATCCATCTCGCTTTGGCACAATCACTAGGGATGTAACCCACTTTAAAAATGATACTGGTTTGTATATCCCTTCCTCAACTAACCTTGTAATCTCTCGATATACATCGTCTGCCAGTGCCAGTGGTATTGGACGGCTCCGTAGATATTGAGGTTGCACTGAGGGGTCCATTTTTAATGAAACTGGTGGTCCAACATACTCTCCTAGTTTGTGATCTTTAAAAGCTGAGAATTTCTGTACTGTCTCCATGAACCTACTATCAGAGATGTAATTCCCAACTCGGTCAACCAATTTCTCTCGAGGAGTCTTACCCATTTCCTTCCACCACGGTTACGGGCAGAGTAGCGGACAGACCATTGTATGTGTCCTCCACATTACACCTACCCAGGATACAAAGAGGCTGTTTTGTTCCCCAGGCGCCAAGCTGAATATCGGAACTCATAAGTTTTGGTTTAGAGGTCCATATTTTTTCATAGGTTACTGAGCTGATAACTGTCAGGGCTGCTCCTGAATCAATCTCCATGTGATGTTTAGTTCCATTTAACATCACATTTATGTGGAAGGGTGGGTTTTCCCTAGTTTCAGAGCCCATAGAAAACAGCTGATATGCCATATCTAATTCTGATCTTGCATGTTCCATGGGTGCTAAATGGTTGGTTTGTGGGTGTTGCACTCTTCGTTTGACGTCATTTTGTCTCTTCGACCTAGATGCCCTTTCTATATAGCCCAACTTCTTACAAAAACGATATATCGCATTCGCCCATGGACGAGCCTTTTGTTGGCTTGGGGAAATTCTTTGTTGATTATTGGCACCTCTATGTTGAGATTGGTGATTTCTAGATAGTCTGTGTACTTCCATTGGGCCTGCTTCTTGGTCTTGGTACCACACCGGTGTTGCGGAAGTTGGCCGCATCACACGTTGATGTTGTGCCGCTGCTTCGCTACTTACTGCCATGGAAATTGCCTCATCTAACTTCAATTCGTTTTTAGAAAGTGTTTCGCGCTGCAATGTCTCATCCGCGACCCCCTGCTCTAAGCGATCACGTAGCATCCGATTTGTAAATGTTCCACAGTTACAACGGTTGATCATCTCTCTCTCAGAACTGCATCATACTCCACAATGCACTCGCCGGGTGGCTGATCCCTTCTGCTGAAATTGAAAGTTTGTACAATTTAATTGTATTTTGGCACAAAATGGCAGTTTAAAACACTGACTAAATGATCAAATGATTTAGAATCGGGATCCTCTGGCGCCACTAGCTCAGTTAAGCGATCACACAAAACACTATAGACCATTTATTCTTATCGTCAATGATGTCATTAGCAATGCAAAGGGTCCCAACCTCTTGCGTAGTTCGTCCACGTGTATGGTTGGGTAGAATCGAATTCCACGAAACTTGATAAAAACGCTGCCATTCTGCAGCGGCTTGACCTATATCATAGGTTAACGTATCAATCGCCTAGTCGCCAAATTGGTATGTCCTTATTTATATATATTTAGTCTTGTATACGAATCACATAACTCGCGCAAGTTATAAAGTCTTAGGCCCGTATGCAAGAACGAGTAGGAGTAAAGGCGGAGAAGGAGTAAAGGCGGAGGACGGTTGATTTGCTTGCTAGGACGAGCGCGCGTGCGCGCTCTTGAGTAATTCTCAAGCGCGCGGGCGCGTGCTTGAGTAATTCCAAAGGATGGTCCCGACCAGCCTTCTGCTTTACTCCTATCCCTTATACATAGGTTTACTCCTATCCCTTATACACAGGGCTACCCCAGCGCGGCGCGCATGAGCAATAGAGATGTCTAACATCTGTTATTTTGTTTTGTGTTGTCAAGAAAATATGGCGCTACATGACTACCGGATTGTCACGTATTTAGACGTTATCGACGACTATTTTGAAGAAGAGGCTAATAAAGTTGTTGTGATTTAACGGAGGCATGTTAGGGATTTCCAGGATACCTGTTAGGCTTATTCTGACGAACAATTTCGTAAAATATTTTCTATTTTGGAAGGAAGTTGTATGACAAGATATCTTCCCTACGTTGGAAATTGACAATCCCGAATCACAACGATGACTTCCACTGCTTCATTTACAACAAATGTTGACCACCCTTCAGTTTTATGCCACGGAATGCTTACAAGTAAGTTAATACCAAATTATAAATATACTTTTTTTTAAGGTTATATTATTTATTATTACTAAACTTACAAAAAACATTGTTATTAACTTTTTTTTTAAGAATGAACAACTAATTTAAATTTTTGGATTGAATACATTAATAAATTTTCATGTTTGTTTTTGTAATGTGTTAGTTAAGATTAATTTAGCATCAGTATATAAGTTTAATTAATATTAGGACTTGTATTATTTACTGACAACATATTTCTTCCATTGTTTTTAATTATGTAATTGAAGCAAATAGGCTAATTGATTGTTTTGTGACATACAGTAGCTATTGGGATTTTGGTTGACATTTAATATTGATTTTTTGTATATATATAAAATCCAAAATAACCTTACCTCTAAAAAAATCACAGTAGGCCTAGGTCAGACTACAGACATATCTATTCTTATAATTTTTTAAAATTGGCTAGTAACTTTGTTCTTCCATTTTTAGGTTGTTGGCGGAGAAATGTAGGCCTACAATGTTGACCAGTCAACGGTATCGCGTTTTGTTAAGAAAATATCAATTTGGTTGGCCCAAAACATGCAACATGTGGTGTGGTTTCCCACCACAGAAGCTGAACTGGGAGCTGTGCGAATGCTGTTCTATGACTAGGCCAACTTCCCTGGAGTTTCATATCGAAGAGGCTGCACCCACATCCCTGTCCAGAGCCCCGGGGGTCCATCTGAGAGTCTGGGCTTCACCACATGGACTATTACAGTTGGAACCTTATTAAAATCATTGTGGCGGGCGAATCAAAACATCGGTAATGTTACTATATATAGCTGGTTTCACGTTCCGTTAGAAACAGACTTCTTGTATCAACACACGTACCAAATGTGGACATCCATTATCTTGACCTTACAGACCTCTAATGAAATGGAGAATGGTGGAAACTAGCAGGTTATCACTGCTCATTTTGATGCTAAATGTATGTCCCAAGGAGAGAGAGGAAACTATTATTTTCGTTCTACTCAGCAGAGTAGATTTTTAATCCCTTTATGCTAAGGTGGATGTATTGTTACGTAAATTCAACTCTAAATTCTTACATTTTAAACTTACTAATAAGAAATCCACAAACAATTAGTTGTACGATCTTTATCACCGATCATATACACAATCTTGTCGATTTAGCACTGTCGTACTATCTGGTCAGGTTATATGCATACATACTGATCACACTGTTTCTGGGATGAGGAAGTTTGGATTAAATAGTGTATACACATTTGCAAGGAAAAAGGGAAAAACCATTTACAAAAGACCACCCTCGTTAGACTTGCCTGGGATTCAAACCATGATCTCCCTATCTTCAGCAGTCTAGTTTTTTTGTGAGTTTGATATTTTAGACCATGTGGCCACAAAAGTGAATTATTTATTTTAGTGTTTATACTTGTACAATATCAAGACACAAACTTTACACAGACTGTAGTGGCGGGCCATGATACACTCTGTGCCAAGCATGACAAAACATAATACAAGCTGCTCTGACACTGATCGTTAGAGAGAACATAATATCATGTTTATATTATAAATATTGTGTGTTAAAAACCATGATGATTGTGGTCCTTGCCAGTGAGGGCTAATAAATAATTTTGAAATCGACTATTTTAATTTTCTTTTACTGTTACTGGAGTTGTAAACCTGGATGTTTTCCTGCCTCAGATTACAGGTACTGTAACCAAGCACATTGACACCAAAGTACCATAGTAATAATAATAATGTATTAGAGATTTTTTTTAGCACTACATCTTACTACCCATTCGGGTTGTACGCCTAAATACTAATTACACTAGGTAATGTGTTGGGAATATGAAAGGTTGAATTTAGAGGAAGTGAACCCACACTTGTGTGGAGGGAGAGTGAAAAAATATTTAGGAAAATTCACCTCAGTTCACTCGACCGAGATTCGAACCTCAACTCTTCCTATCCTCTGTGGTCTAGCTCAACACAAAAGTAGCATGTTAGTCAACTACACCACCGAGATGGGTTTAGTGTTGATCATGTTATATGATTTGTAACACATTTAGTGAATATGTTGTATGCAATATTGTTGAAGTTCAATTCAATATAATAGAAACGTAAACAAACCAAAATAATTTGGCCTTATACACTATTAAATTCCCACTAACTTTAATACCTACCAGGCAAATATTGGAAGAAGGCCTGATGATTCAAATAACATTTATTTAGAAAAGCTCATTGCTGCATCTCGTTATGCATTTATTTTATTGATAAAAATCGGTATAATATATTATTTAATAATGCTAAGTTCAGTGAAAGTGATTGAAATTTCATAAAATATTTTTGATGTATTTAATTAAACTTATCTATGACATAATTGGACAGATTCTCCAGACAAAATTACAATTTATATAATATAACTCTAATAACTATAATATAACTCGTCCCTTTTTTATGTCTCTATCCACCTTTTCTTTACCTTCTTCCAAATATAATCTATTTAATATAATATTAAAAATAATTTCTGAGTGTTGTTTGCGAGCCTATATTATTAAGACAAACTACTGGATATATCTTCGGCTTGTGGTGCAAACAGATGCTCAAATTTGGACCTTGGGATGAAAAATAATAAACCACCCTGCTAAGGAATGGAAATAATTATAATCATTTTTTCACAGTCAGTTTATTTTAAAAGATAAACACTAGAGATTGGCCAGACAAAAAAAATATATATAAATTGTCAAAATTTAATTTGCAATGCTGAATTAAGATACCTGCAGTCCTTAGCAACAACATAAGTGGTTAACATAAAAACAGGAAATCAAGTACCCCAGAGACCCTCCAGAGTGGAAGTGAAAAGTTCCCTAATCACTTTATAACATAAGAATGTAGATATATTTACATTTTATAGGTTAATGCAGGGTGAACGATCTCGACACAATGGATATTGGAAATTGTAATTTTACTACACATCACTTGAAAATAACCCTAATATGAATAATGTTTTTAACAAATGGGAAAATGTTTGGTGGTTTTATAAATTCTATAGCCGAAACATCTAGGCTCAATTCTTAAGTCCTATAATTTTATGTTTCATAATTTGAGACATAATAGCAAGTTAAATGTATAAAATATTAATAAACAGTAATTTACTATGTAAAATTAATATAAACTACCTAGCTATAACAGGTCTATATAAAGATATAAAGGTTGGTTATCGATCGCAACATTAAACATAGTAAACAAAAGTGTTTAAAAAAAATTGACTATGATGTTTTTGTTTATAGGCCTGCTTTCTTGGTAAAAAAAATAATCAGGTTACGGTATTTATTATTCAAGAGAAATAGATCCATCACAAAAATGTCAAAAGTAATCAACAAAGATTCCTAACCTTAGGTCTAACTACGGAGCAACAACCTAATGTTCATCTATCAGAGCTCACTCTAAATTAAACACTTTCTAGTTCATCAAAAAGAAAATTGATTCACTTGAATGCAGATATAAAGATAATAATAGTGTTAACAATAAATGTGGAAATATGATAATTGTTTTGAATGTTTTGTCAACTATTTTACATATAATAGTCAAATTTAAAGGTCTGGGGTCCCCAAGAGGGATGCAGGTGATGTGAAAAGGCTGACCGAGACTTGAAGCACTGGTGTAAGAAATGGCAGCGACAAACTGACACTGCTTGTAGTTGGGAAATCTGAAAAATAAAGGATAGTATGAACAAAACAAGCATAGCTAGTAGTTTAAATGGGGAGGTTTTATTAAATTTTAGATGTTATTAAAACAGCTTTCATAAGTCAGATGTCAAGTCATGTGACCTTCAGCTGCTACTTCCAATAATATCAAAGAATAACTCTAATAAATTAACATTCTTACCATTGTATATTGCACAGATAAATGTTTCAATGGCTTGTTTTCTGCAAGTCCTTTTTACTAGAATACTAAATTAGGGTGTCAATGCACATAATCATCAAATTGCTTTTAATTAAAACCATTTAGATTACATTTTTAAGTAAGCTTTTGAAAATGTAATTTAACATTCAAAGCATTGCAGGTCAACAGATGCAAGTTTGATTGATATTGCACATTATAATTTGTAAACACGTACCTACATCTTAAACCTAACACTCACTATAAGGACACATATGTTATGTACGGTAACTAAAACAAGATTCAAAGGACAGGCCTAACTTATCGACAAGTGTGCATTATTTGCTCTTAAAGACTCCATCCACCAATACTAGACATGTCCATTCAGATTAAAGTCAACAAAGTCGTTTTTCAGGAGTTAGCATGTTTATGACAATCATGTAATTAATTTTGTAAATAATTGTTAATTTTCTGTATACTATCATGAAACTTACACCTATTTTGTATGTATATCAATATTTTGTTTATTAAAAAGTAAATAGTAGGCCTACCCTTCTCAGTCCAAATTATATCTATGAAGATAAATAAACTTATAAAATCTGTTTCTGTGTGTGCATCTCTCTGTAAATATGAACCTTATAGTTGTAATATCTCACATAGCCTACCTGTTGTATCGAGATACTCCATAATGGTATTGACAGCAACGGTGTAACCTGTAGACCTCAGAGCAGGAGTTATGGGGGGCTACCACCTCGACCCTGGGACATGATGGCTTGTGAGAATTGTAGGGCCCTCGTCCAGTGCTCATCAGTTCCACTGTCTCTTCAACTAGTTGCCTCTTCCTTCTTGATTTGACAATGTCCCAATGTTTGTGCAGGTGAACCAGAGTTCTAAAATGATTCACAATATAATATAAACACAGTTCCAACTAGGTCAACTTGAGGTGTCTTTTTTATCAAACAAGAAAATATTACTAATGGTTATTATAAATTATTATAAAGGCTTATATTAATGAAAGTTCCCACTATACAGCTGGCTATATTAATATACTGGTTCTAATAATCAGTGAAGCATTTTATGAAATTTGTTGTCTCCATAAACTTCAAGGTAATACTGTATATTTGTATGTTGTAATATTTTTCTATTTATGAGGATGACATTGTTAGTTTAGTTACTATGTTTACTTTGTGACTAGGCCTAGACCTTGTACAAAAATATTATATTGAAGGTTAACTAGCCTAAGATAGTACTGGTCTAAAGTGCTAAATCAGGCCTACTAAGACCTACCAGTAGACAAAATACATAAAGTTAGGAGTAAAGATTAGGTTAGTTCAATAATATATAAATTCCACTCGTTCTTAGAATTTCAAAACTTTTGTTTCGACTTATACTATGCAAAAATAAACGCTAGGCATACAGAGAAAGGGAATAAAACTTATCAACGCTAGGGCCTACGCAAATAATAGCATAGGCCTACAAATAATTTTTTGTTACGTTGACGTTTGTGTTTGTGTTGTGTTTACCATCAATAAGAAACACGTTTAAAGATTTTACTTTACTTGTGTTTATTTCTATAGACGATCCAATTACTCAAACAATTTTATATAAAGTATTAAAGTGAAAATAATATAAGATAAAAATAAACTCACCTTTTGGAGGTTACTGGAAGATTTAAAATTCTATTAATTTGTTCCCACGCTTTCTTCTTGGCTGCGATGGTCCTAACATATATTTTTTTTTCATTTGACAGTTGGAAACTACCTATTTAATTCTAATAAATACCATTTCTCTTTCTCACTTCACCACACGCTCTTAATTAATTACGATGTGTTTATCAACAAGAGGACATATTTAAGCAGGCTATCAAACTTTACAAGCAAAATCGACACTTTAGAAGGCGGTGGATCTAGTGAATTTTATTTCCCCTGGAGATGTGGTACTTCTGTGTAATATTTCATCACGTGACCTTGAGTAACTCAAGCCAGACGTTCTAGCACGACACGGATTCCTTCCTCAAGAGTAGCTGACTCCGCCTTTACTCCGCCTTTACTCCTACTCCAACATCGTTCTTGCATACCGGCCTTAGACCGGAACATGTTGCCCATCACTTCCTCCCATAGCTACACTAGTTAGTTCAGTCCAAATTGACCAACTTAACCTATACACATCCCTGCTATAGATTATATTACAGATACTCTCTTGACTGTGGTGTTGATTCTTTTCAACTGCCCTCCCCAAAGAAGTTACACATCGTTGTAGTCGTTGCCATGCAAGTTAAGACAACACAGGTTTGATGGGTGTAACTAAAACATGCTGCTAAAGAATATACATAAATAGCATTGCT
The DNA here is from genome assembly GCA_039000515.1 of Timema cristinae. NCBI lineage: Eukaryota > Metazoa > Arthropoda > Insecta > Phasmatodea > Timematidae > Timema > Timema cristinae. Next base: position 58,093,732 of record JBCFYV010011164.1, read on the forward strand.
TAAAAACTGGTTGTAACACCCCCTTACACAGTTCTTTACCTCTTAGGAATAGGTCACTAACAAAAATACTACAAGGACAAGAGGGAGTCAGCTAACATAACAACATTAAAGAGAAAATAGAATAAGCAAGAGTTAAATGTAAAGAGTAATTTAATTCATTCAAAAAAAATAACAAACAGTAATTTTAATGACTTTAATCTCTTCAATTATCCAGTAGAACGAATAAAAACATAGTTGAATACATTAATGCTAAATAAGGTTAATGCAATTAGACCAAGTTAGCATTATATCAATAAAGCTATTAATAAACAGTAAATCAATATCTATCCCAAAATAATATAAAAAGCTTGAAGAGCCTTTCTAAATTGTTACAAAGGCGTCTGATTATCTACAGACATTACGAAAACATTAACCTTTCCAAAGTAAAGTTATATCATAATTTTACATACTTTTACTTTAAATATTAAATTTTACACAAAACGAAAGTACCTTCAAGTACTACAATACATATTTTAACTACAAACATTACATCAAAATATACACGAGAGTTTAACATCTCAAACCTAATGCAAACTCACGCGGGACTACTTGAATCGGCATCGTTCTTCTACAAAACAAAGTCTAATAATGATATTAAGTTAATGAACAATAGAAGTTTGCCAAATTTACTTTATACAAAATAGTGAATTGTAAATAAATGAATTTAGATGTACAACAACAAAAGCTAGAATAATACGGAAAGTCCAGATAATTAAGATACATGATTTTAGTATATTTCAATTAACATTACGTTAATTTAGACCAGCAAACATTAAGAAATTTACTAACATCTTTAAAAAACAAGCCCTTAGTGGCGACATGAAATTGAAGTTATATTTAGTTAAAAAATCTCATTTAAATAATGACCACATCTTATAAACAAATATCAGCCTATCTTGGCTATAACAAAATTAAATTAAATAGTTGGAGTTCCATAATTCAAACAAAACATATTAACAGAGTATTTTAACTTTCCTTTACAGTCTCCAGAATTTTAGAAGTCAGCTCCTGACGATATAAAATAATCTTCACAGTCCATCCATCATGGCGTCGATTTCGAAAGTACAATATTTAATAAATCTAACAGAGGTCCATCCTCGCCGGTGCTGGTTTCAAAAGTACAATAATATCTTCCCAACATCCATATTATATAGTGAGCTAACTGGTAGGAATAGTCCATTTTAAGCCTGGTGACGCCGCAGCGTGGAGGGGCATGCCTCCTCTGGTACGTACGCCAACTTGCTTGTAGGTCGCTGATTGGTCATCCCACTTAGTGTAGACGCTTCTCAGGTTTGTACACAAAACATCTTTTTGACGGATTGGCTGCTGACGTCAGGTGTGCAGGAAAAACGCCCATCCGATGCATCCAAGACAGCCAGGTCGGAACATCGAGTGTTGATAGTGAATTATATTGAAATATATTGTTTATATATTGCTTGAAGTGACATGGAACTACATTAGTGAAGAATACTATTGTAGGTGATTTGAATTAATGTCGACGTTTCTTGGAGTGGGTAGTATGATTCGAACGATAGTATATGCAGCATCGGGTTGGGTGGGGCTTCGATTGCACAATACAACCCTTGTATTGTTATATCGTCTTCTCAAAAATGACCATTCAATTTCGAAAGGGTTTATCAAAAAATGTTGCTACAGTGAAACACTAGATTGATGTTTACTGTTCCTCAATACAAAGTGAAATTTTGTAGATAAGCGGTGTGTGTGTTGGACACAAAGCCCGAAAACGGCCATTGGGCGGATTATTTGCATAATCCTAAGATTGGACGTCTTAAAATAACCAAAGCCCAAAGTTATTTTAAATTTAGGGCTTTGGCCGTCTCCAAACAGCCAAACCTAGGATTTTGCAAATTACTAAACAACCATAGTTGAAAATACTGTCGTTAGGTTATATTAGGATTCAAAAAAACAACTTTGGTCAGGTGGTTTTAATAAATTAAAATAAATTTGTAATATCTGTCCAGTTCTGTTTGCATATCAATGATATCCATTTACCCTTTTGAATTAATGTGGTTGCTCAAGATTGGGTGCACGACTGATCGAGAATCAAACTAAAATATTATTTCAACTTTGGTCGGTTAGTAATTGTACAATCTTAAACCTCCTTGACCAATCCAACCAAACAGAAGGATCAAATAGTAACAAAAGAAAGCATTAACATTATCAGAATGAGTTGTTTGCGTGTATTTTTTTCAATCATCTGAGAACAGTCAACTGTAACTCACTTAGTTACGGGATTAATAATCTGACGGTCATCCTCATGCCCTCATCATATAAATATGATAGTATTTACATAATAAATAACTAAATCCCTAAATAAACAATAATAAATAAAAGACACAAAAAATATATTATAAGGGTACTATTAGAACGTGAACTCATCAAGAAAAGGACAAGAAATCGATTTAAGATGTTTATTTATATGTAATATATAGAAACCATATATGATGGCATGAAGAACAATTATGATATGCGTACAATGACAAAATGTTGATGATCAAATATTAATATATTGGTTTTATATAAAAGATCCTATCAAAGTTAATATATATGTTTCTTAACATTAGTAAGTACACTTAAAAAACTAAGCAAATTTAATTTGTTTATTAGTTCTCACAACATTTATTGGCCAACATAACATAGGTACTAAAGCTAATAATAATAATGACTCAACTTACAAATAATTGAGAATATTTAAAAACAAACAATATATATAAATAAAAGTATCAACCTGGTCAGATTCTAAACAAGACAGAAAGTAGCCTTGGCTTTATCATTGGTCATTGTCAAGAAGAAAATAGCTTCAATTCATTTATCTTTCAAGAAGTCAACTTCCACAGTAAATAAACATTTAAAAAAGATCAAGATCATTTGCAATGCTATTTTAAATATTATATTAATATTCTCCGTAATAGCTAAACATATTGAATGAACTTCACAAACAGATCTATCCAGTCTATTTAACCAATTAACTTCCTACCTGTCTCCCGGATATAATCGTGATATTCGAAATGTATCGAACTTAGTTATAATCTTTAACTTCAATATTATGGTCCATGAACCACCTCAAAACATTATCCACGATTAAATCTAATTTCAATCTCTGATATATGAATATAACAATAAAAAAAGAAAATAATAGTCCAAAAAGCCAAATTTAAAGTGAAAGTTAAATTGTTCTTACATTTTAAATACTTGTAGCCAAGGTTACATATTCTCATATCCAGAGTCAAGTCCAAGAGTGCTGGTCGCCATACCGGCGTTATATACGCTTGAAAACTCAGATAAATATGGAAGGGAAGGAACAAGTTGGGTAGGGGGGGGGGCGTATTTTGATCACAACTGGGGGGAATACGCATGTTAGCAAGCTGTGAGAACAAACTCCAAGACTCTAGAATATTCTCCAATGGACTGGAACTGGCATTACTTCCTTTCTTAAACTCTTTGTAAAGTTCCACTGTCTCACGACCTGGCTTAAGACTTTATATATACAGTATGTTGCATATATTATAATATATAATTTTTTAAATAAATGTTAATTACACATACATACATACATACATACATACATATATATATATATAATAAACATATTATTATATTACATAGACCTATAATATTTTTAAGATATTAGTATGTATATAAAAAACTATGTGATTGTACAATTGTATAAATAATTTAATTTTATAATATAATATATATTAGATAAATCATATATAGGCTATAATATAAATAATTTTATTATAGGCTGGAATATATTTTTATATAATTAATAATCTTATTTCAACAACGTCTTACAAACCTTCCGGGCTACACACCTAATAATATAATGATTTTCTGGAAACTAGAATAAAAGGAAATTTAAATGAGAAAGTTTCTTCCCATATTGGTTTGGAAGGAGTGTGGGAAAACATTTAGGAAAAAAAAACTCTTGCAATATGTCCTGCCATCATTAGAGACCTATTTCAACAATCACTAAAAAACTGGACCAGATCTACTTAACGTTTTGTCCGCGTGATCATCGACGCAAATCATATTACATAAATATTTATGATATTATTTTCCCTGAATATATCTTTTACTTTGTTTTTATGTCTAGTATAAAACTAAATATTTCACTCTAATTTTTGAACAGATATTACACGGTTCTCTGATCTATAAGTCCGGGGGTTTCTTTGACAAGTTCATTCGATGTTTTCCCCACGATGAGATTTCCCACAGATTGCCAAAAAGATGTGTTTATTAGATTTTTTAATTACTCTTTCCTGTCTTTATTTAGGATTGATTAAAAATTAAAGTTATCAGACAGCCAAGTCTGCTGCGGCATATCTAACATATCAATAAATAATGGATTAAATAGCAAGCAATTAAATAGCTGTATTTGTTAATTACTGTTATAATCACATCTAGATATCATATTCTTTGAATTGACACGGGCTCGAGTCCAGGTGTCATATTTCAATTTTCTTTTAAACATATGAGCTTAGCAGTAATTCAAAAGACTACTTTCAAATTCATTCCAAGGAAAAACCTATGACGAATTTTGTTTAGTCGGCACTAAAAATAACAAGTTATTGTTAAATATGTGAGCAGATTTTAACTATCTTACTTGGTAGTTTTTAAATATGGATTTTCGTGGTAATTAACTTTTTTTATGCGGGAAAGACGGGATATTTAGTGCAGGATTACTCTTATCTTGTAAGAACGTTTCTCTTTATTTAAGTAGTTTTGACAAAATTCCAGGACACTCTTGACAGTTATTCAAAATCTGTTGATATTAGTGTGTGCAGAAAACTAAACTCTATGTTGCTACTGGAGAATTATTTTATTTATTTTGGCCAAAAATTTCAATTCTATAAAAACTATAAAAATAGTTGTGCTCCCTTCTGCCACACCTTAATTAGTGCCTAGACTGTTACTTTACAAAGAAAATAACGTATTGGCCTAACAATAATATTATATTTTATAATTCATTATTTTTAAAGGAATTATACATTAGACACTGGTTAACAAAATTCAAAATAAAACTTTCTTGCAATCATGTTAGTAAAATTTGGTTCTTAGAAAAGAAGGTTTTAAATTTAAATTGTATGTGTATTCTTTAGAATATTAAATAACATTAGTTTGATCTAGTCCTATGTTAGTATGTTTAATTCCATTTCCAATCTATCTACATTTTTATTTAAAGTAATTAATCATATTTTAAATATTAAAAGGAAAATAGACTAACTACTTTAAAAAATTATACACTTGTTTTGTATTCAAAATATAATAAGATTTTGTGTGTTTTTAATAAAATCCCATGTTGTTGTTTTGTGGGCTGGATAGAATTGTAACAACCCTGTCTTAGCTAACTCTACTTGCTTTAATTATATGCAATTGTAACAAAGAGCTATTGCATCCATATTATTTACCTTTACATTTTTATCTCTATTGTTAACTTATATCATTGACGTGACTTGATATGAAATTTATTTAATTTTATTATAAAACTACTTTTTAAATTACACTTTTACATACCATTGTTTGATTCTTCTAAGTGTAAACAATAGGAAACTCCAAATAAAACATTACTCAATCATTTAAAGAAATCATATATTGTTATATTTCATTTCAACATTAGTTAATCACTATCTTCTAACACTTAATTTAAGTAATTTTAAAGATTAGACCCTTTACAAAGATTTTTGTTTATTAATAAATAACTTGTTTAAATTTTTTTTTTGTTTACTCATAAAAAAAATCTTCTAATTTAATAAATTAGTAATCAAATAAAGATGAGTTACTCCCCTTCTCAAAATTACACAAATGTTGGACAAAACAGGATACTATCCCGTTATGCCCAACCACTTAGTATCCCGATTTGTCTGACTACGACATGAAAACAAGAAAATGGCGTCTAGGCCAAACCATCACAATTTTCTTATTGTAATCAAAGCCTGAAAGTGGTAGATTTTTAAGTGACTTTTCACTTGGTGATACAATTTTCCCGCGTCTTACAAACACACTCTAGTATTCTCGAAACTATTACTTTCCACTCTGTAGCACAAGCGATGACTCCAACTCCGACTAATGATTGCTAATCACGGGTCTTACAAACACACTCTAGTGTTCTCAAAACTATTACTTTCCACTCTGTAGCACAAGCGATGACTCCAACTCCGACTAATGATTGCTAATGTGAAGCTTTTTAGTGTAAAATGTAGTTTTAACTTAATATCCGCTTGAGGTAAGTACTTGCTGGATTATCCTGTTTTAGTATACTATTCGGTTTTATCCAACTCTCCCCTATATAGGCATATATATATATATATATTTAGATTTACAAACTAAATATATACACATACATAAATATTTGGATTGCCAAACTAAAAATCAGCACTTTATAATAACAAAATATCCTAATAAAAATTTGTTTTTGACAAAAATATAAATTATTTAACAATGGGAATAGATCCTAAGTCTGAGAGGCCCTTAGACACGCACACTTCAAAGTGAGACAATATTTCATAAATGAAATTGGCCTCCAGTGTAAAACCTAATTATTTGACCAAGTAAATTTTGTAGTGGATTACCAATAAGTCAAATAAAACTGTAGTCATGGTGCCTTCAAAACAATAGTAGTTTCTTTCTATTTACATGTATTATACAAATCCGCGCGTTGCAATCGCATTGCCGATTTCTTTGGAGCATCATTGGCTTTCCGGTGTTGTCAGATTTAAAACTCACAGCGAAAAATGCGTATTCCGTGATACACCAACTCCCAGTTAGATTTAAACATTTCTAAATTATTAATCTTTTGTTTCAGCCTATGGCTTTCAAAGCTTGTAGCTTGTGATTTAGCTTTAGGAATGTTACAGGACAAGCCCATAAACATATTATTTTAGGCTTCAGCAAAACTCGAACTTTGATAAACAACCTAGCTTTCCAACGACTGCCTAGGCCTATGTTGGGCAACACTAAATCTACGTGACCACACACAATGCTTTTCTTAATACAGTAGAACCTTTTTAATTCGAGGTACAAGGGGTACCGAAGAAAATTAGGGATATCCAAAATTTAAATTAATCAATGGGTATTTATTTAAACTGTTTGTACACAATATATAAAAAAAACTCAATATAAAAAATTGTAAAAATTAACTCATCGTACACAAAAAAAAAGCAAACTTTATCAGTTTATTCATTTAAATTACATGTTCGGCTGTATTCCATATTATTTTGCGATATCACAATTCTTTTTCACCCCCTTTTCCACTTCTACAATCACTTCAACCTTCTTGGCTGTGGTTAACGTGTGTAGGGCCCACGCTTAAACAACGTAACAACACCACAATTTACACTTGTCAGATGACAATGAGCGACTGTCACTGAGAGACAAACGTGCCAGATTAGGACAAGCAACATAAACTTTACCCCTTCTATGCTGGGCGTCACGTTAGGTTTGAAGTGAGTAGAAACTCGAAAAAATTAAAATATACTGTATAAACTTTGAATTAGCTAAATATTTCCTTCTAAAATTCGAAATGTTATTTTTTTATCATTGATTTAAATAAGAATTTTGTGGGGAATAATGGTGTGTTCGAGTTATTCAATTATTCAAATTAACCAACTTCTAGTTAGCCAGATCCTACTGTACATGAATTTTATTTTAGAAAACACGTTTTACGTCATTTTTTTGGTTTTGAAGCTATTTTATATTGAAACAAGTATAATGAGTATTGAGTTATATTGTGGAGAATTTGAAAAATAATATTTTGTGAATTATAGGATGATATAATTAGTTGGTTGACAAATTACAGGTTAGGCAACTGGAGACCCGGTTGGGGCTCGGGGCGGAGGTAAGGACGCTAAATACAGTTATGTCCATGCTAAGTTAGATTGAATATAAAATAGAATGTGAACATATCTTAGAACCACTTCTACTGAGGAATTATTTGGTGGGCTCTGTATAAAATAATGTGTATAAGAAAAGTTGAAATTAATGCTATGGTGCACAGCAAAGACTTTCTCCCCCTTTTATCTTAAAATGGACATTTGATAAAAACTGGTAAGATTTGTGAAACAAAATAATTGGGCTATACAGTGTTGTTGAAACACTACACCCAAGATCAATAAATTAAATAGTACAAAGTGTTAATTACGTACTCAATGCCATTAAGATCTAGGAACATTGTTAGAGAAAAATTAAGTTGAGCAAAGAGAACATCTTTGTCCACCAAAGAGCATAAGAATACATTTATTTTCAAAGACCTCTGAATTAAAAAGTACATATATTTGCTCATAGTTCAGACGTTATTGGTTTTATAAAAGTATATTTCAAATACATGTATCTTTAAAAGTACCACAACTTTACAATGATAAGTTAATTCATATCTCAAATAGTTGCGGAGAGATCAAGAAAATTAGAAAATTTCCCATAAGTAAAGTACCCTCGGTCATTTTTATGATAAAATGAGAGTTTCCATCTTGTTTATTATGATAAACAATGGCCAGATATAGAATTTAATCAAAATCATTAAAGCAAATTTTGAGAAAATCAAATTTTTTCTTCTCTTTTTGGCCTTGAGTAACCTACCTTTAATTTTATGGTTAGATATCTAATTCCAAAAATCCCTCAAGGGGATCCTATGAAGACCTTAGATACAAAGTTTTAGCCCAATCGGTTAAATAGTTTCAGCTCTATCCCAAGGTAAGGACAGATGGTGTTGCAAAAAACTGAAAAAAAACAACACATTTTTTGTTTCAGAAAGCCATGAAACGTTGGTTTTTATCAAAATATCGAGATCAATTTTTTTTATGATTACAATATTTTCTCTCTGAGGTGATGAGAGAAAGTAAAAACACGAAGAAAATTAAAATCAAACGTAAAGAAAATGTTTTGGTCTGGGCCCTATAAGAGCAATATTTATTAACAAAGACTTAAATTTAATGAATATAATAATTGTACTTGTAACGTTGATTGGCATCAACATTACAAGCATGAAGGATATACTGGCGAATGAACACTATTTCAACAACACCGAAGAATAAACAATATTGTACTCACCAAGAAGTGCCCCGTTTCTCGGCTAGTGTGTCTCGACTCTCGTTAAACAACATCCCTGTTCGCGAGCACTTTTTCTGCACCGAGTGTGAAAAAAAGACTAAACGAGTGAAAGGTGTGGCACATTGAGCGTGAGGTCGCCCGTTGCATCATGGGAATAACCTCGTGATAGACACGTGATGTTCTACGCGCCCCTCCAATGATCTAGTTGTTTCCTTTGGTGACTTACGACCCCTTCCCTCTGTTCCGTGTGATTGTTCTTTGATGTTCTTTTGTTTTCCCCTATGTTCCCCTCCCCTAAGAGAATAACGGTTTATATACGGGTTCTGTTTGTGTTGTAAACTCACTTCTTGAATCAACCGTGTCGCTAGACACTTGCTCTAGGATGGGATTTTTTCCCAAGGTATATACAAAATTAATTGTGGGCTTACTTTCTGTTATTTTGGGTTAAATCACTATTTTTTGTAAACATGATTAATTACGTAGCCCAACGTGTCGTAATATATTTTATTACGGGTTAAATGTATTATTGGGAGTTTTTGCCCTTCCGGCGTGGTAAATAATGGTTAAAACCATGAGGGACATTATCTCTTTGTATTTTTTTGATCTTTCATCTTTTAAGGCGTAAAGCCTGGATAATATGGAAATGTTTATAGCCCTTAAGGCTAAATATTGTTTGTACTTATTTTTTATGGCTAAGTCCATGATTTACTATCTCCTTTTAAAAGATAGATTTTGGTTGCCATAAATAGTTGTGTTTTTTAAATTGAATTTTCTAAGTCATATGATTCAATCCGATTTTGAAATGCGGATTGTTAGCCTGTGGCGGCTAGTTATTGTTGTCATTATACTGCGGGTTGCCGCGGAGACCCATAGGGAAGTTAATCTTGGAAATAATTGTTAGGACAAATGTTGTTATGGCAACGATACAACAGTATTATCATGGGCATAACCCCGTTCTTCATATATCTATATATATATATTTTTTTTATTTATTGTTACCTATATTCATATATATATATATATCTATTGTTATTTTTTTCAAATAAATATTTATTTACTTCACATGCGATCTTTAATTTACTATTGCAGGTAAAAAAGGTCATTGTTTTTACTCTAAGGATTCTCGCCTCTTCCCCCCTACCCCTAGACTGATAGTACAAAATAACGGGTGATGGTTGGGGAGGCTTCATGACAGCAAATTGTTGTATAGGTCAGACTGAAGACCTATTCGCATTTATGTGGTCCTACTGCTCTTCTGCAATTAATCATTTGCTATTTTTTTTAAGGCCCTCTTTAGTTTATGTATAGGTGCGCCTGTCCTTGTCCATTAGAGGAGAAGGAGGGCGGTACATACTGTAATCACTATTTCAGCCTGATCTTTATTGATTGTTTTTAATTCGATGTTTCAACATAGTCATAAGCGTATAACCCGAACGGGTAGTAAGACCGGTGCTAAGTATTATAACATAGTCATAATTTGATTTATCAAAACATCGTAACTTTTTGAATGAAATGTTCGCTTATATTTTATTTTCTCCTACATACATCCAAAACAAAATATTAGGGACTTGTTGGACTCTTGTGTTCATCTCAAGAAATGCTAGAACTATGCAAATAACGGATGAACCTAATCAAGCCTTTTCAATGTTACTGGTTGCTTGCCCCCCACCCCCAATTTTTTGCAAGAGATGGGGGGGGGGAGGTTGTAATGTACCCTTGTGCCCTTCCCCCACGCCCTTAGTACCAGCGCCTGTGCAGGCAACCCTAATAAGTAGTCACATGCTGGAATAGAATGTGTGCTTGTAATACAAATGTCAAATAGCAAACCAGAGTGTTAAATTGAAATAATCTTATGTTTTCAGCCTTCTTGTTGTATTTCTGGATGCTATCAGCATTTTTCTGGATCAATGTTGTGTCCTTCAACTTGTGGAGGAACGTCATGTAAGTATGTCCATCGTTTTAATGTTTAACATGCATGAAATTAGGGGAATTATGATACTTTAATACACATTTTTAGTTTAGTTCTTTGAATTCATGACATCCAGGTTGTCTGATGTGTTGGAAGAAAGAGGCGGATATTTAGTAAATTGATTAATAGTTTGCCAAACATTTGTTCTTTCAATTCATGTTGATTACAAATTCAGGATTGAACTAAAAACTAAAAAATAAGGTTATTATGTAACCTTTAATTTTAACACAAACCACTTTTGCAACAAAATAATGTAATTTTAATCCTGAAGGTAAATTCTGAAAGATAATTAACTAGATATTATGTATTAGTATATATTTTAGAATTTGTGATTTTTGCTTTCAAACTAAAGCATTTCAATATAAAAACAATCTAATCAAAAGCCATAACACATTGTTATGCTAAGCATTTATCAATCTAACAACTTTGGAGTAGAATTATTAGCATACAACTAAATAAACACCAACGTATCGTTAAGATTTATTTTTAATCTTGCTTACTTTTAATAGAGTTTATATTTTTATTTATTTATCAGTGCATCTTACTATCCGTTTGGGTTACACACTAAGTACTAATTACGTTAATGGCTAGGAATCGGGAAGTTTGAATATAGAGGAAGTGAACCCACATGTGCATGGAGGGAGAGTGGAAAACCATTTAGTAAAAACCACCCCAGTTCACCCAAGCGAGATTCTAAACTCGATCTCTCCATCCTTGGCAGTCCAGCTCAACACGAAACTAGCGCATTAACTAACTAAACCACAGAGACGGGTAATATAGAGCTTATAACCTAAAAAATGTAAGTAGTACCTTACCCAAAACTAAAACAAAACAAATATAAATGAATGGTATATATTCCTAGACTCTGGAAATGAAGAAAATGGTGTCAACAACATAGCCATGTTCCAAGATTTAAATAATTTCCAATTCTTTCATTTAAAATATTTCCCAAAATTTTGAAGTGATGGGCTGTATAGTGCACGCCATCCTTTGCCCCACCCAAATCCAACTTCCCATGCCCACACATAACCTTCAATTCCTTCTGTCAAACAATCATTGCTTGCCATTTCCTACCAATATTATATGTTCCTAAACAAATGTCACACTACTCTTCTTCTGTCCTGAGACAGTTGTCAACTGGACATCTTCCATTTGCTTTGGTCCTCAGTGTCTTCTTTCATACTTTATCATGTTTTTCCTCTCCTGATGTCTCTTAGCAATCCCAAACTTTTTCCTCTTCCTCTTATTCCCTTTATCTTCCTCTCCATGATCCTCTTCGTTAAACAAGCCCTATGAGGTGTGTGGCCCAACCAAGACTCCAAAACCCTCCAAATAACTTTGTTCCCTCTGCCTGATTGTCCACATCTCATATCCACATGTCACCAGACTCCAAAACCCTCCAAATAACTTTGTTCCCTCTGTCTGATTGTCCACATCTCATATCCACATGTCACCACACTCCAAAACCCTCCAAATAACTTTGTTCCCTCTGCCTGATTGTCCACATCTCATATCCACATGTCACCACACTCCAAAACCCTCCAAATAACTTTGTTCCCTCTGCCTGATTGTCCACATCTCATATCCACATGTCACCACACACTCCAAAACCCTCTAAATAACTTTGTTCCCTTTGCCTGATTGTCCACATCTCATATCCACATGTCACCACACTCCAAAACCCTCCAAATAACTTTGTTCCCTCTGCCTGATTGTCCACATCTCATATCCACATGTCACCACACTCCAAAACCCTCCAAATAACTTTGTTCCCTTTGCCTGATTGTCCACATCTCATATCCACATGTCACCAGACTCCAAAACCCTCCAAATAACTTTGTTCCCTTTGTCTGATTGTCCACATCTCATATCCACATGTCACCACACTCCAAAACCCTCCAAATAACTTTGTTCCCTCTGCCTGATTGTCCACATCTCATATCCACATGTCACCACACTCCAAAACCCTCCAAATAACTTTGTTCCCTCTGCCTGATTGTCCACATCTCATATCCACATGTCACCACACTCCAAAACCCTCCAAATAACTTTGTTCCCTTTGCCTGATTGTCCACATCTCATATCCACATGTCACCACACTCCAAAACCCTCCAAATAACTTTGTTCCCTCTGCCTGATTGTCCACATCTCATATCCACATGTCACCACACTCCAAAACCCTCCAAATAACTTTGTTCCCTTTGCCTGATTGTCCACATCTCATATCCAAATGTTCACATGGATAATAACATTCCCATTGTTGTGTTTTATAGTTTCCACCATTACCGAGTGAACGAGGAGCACTTGTTTGTGTACTACTGTATATATGGGTGGGGTAGTCCCCTGGTGTTCCTCACAGCTGCACTTCTTACAGAACACATGCCAGGAGATCACATCAGACCCAACTTTGGCATCGAGAAATGTTGGTTTGATGGTAAGAACACCACAATACAGTCTCAGCTGGTGTTGGTTTGATGGTAAGAACACCACAATACAGTCTCAGCTGGTGTCGTTTTGATGGTAAGAACACCACAATACACTCAGCTGGTGTTGGTTTGATGGTAAGAACACCACAATACAGTCTCGGCTGGTGTTGGTTTGATGGTAAGAACATTACAATACAGTCTCAGCTGGTGTTGGTGTGATGGTAAGAACATTACAATACAGTCTCAGCTGGTGTTGGTTTGATGGTAAGAACACCACAATACAGTCTCCGCTGGTGTTGGTTTGATGGTAAGAACATTACAATACAGTCTCAGCTGGTGTCGTTTTGATGGTAAGAACACCACAATACAGTCTCAGCTGGTGTCGGTTTGATGGTAAGAACACCACAATACAGTCTCGGCTGGTGTTGGTTTGATGGTAAGAACACCACAATACAGTCTCAGCTGGTGTTGGTGTGATGGTAAGAACATTACAATACAGTCTCAGCTGGTGTTGGTTTGATGGTAAGAACACCACAATACAGTCTCCGCTGGTGTTGGTTTGATGGTAAGAACATTACAATACAGTCTCCGCTGGTGTTGGTTTGATGGTAAGAACACCACAATACAGTCTCAGCTGGTGTTGGTTTGATGGTAAGAACACCACAATAGTCTCAGCTGGTGTTGGTGTGATGGTAAGAACATTACAATACAGTCTCAGCTGGTGTTTGTGTGATGGTAAGAACATTACAATACAGTCTCAGCTGGTGTTGGTTTGATGGTAAGAACACCACAATACAGTCTCCGCTGGTGTTGGTTTGATGGTAAGAACACCACAACACAGTCTCCGCTGGTGTTGGTTTGATGGTAAGAACACCACAATACAGTCTCGGCTGGTGTTGGTTTGATGGTAAGAACATTACAATACAGTCTCAGCTGGTGTTGGTTTGATGGTAAGAACATTACAATACAGTCTCCGCTGGTGTTGGTGTGATGGTAAGAACACCACAATACAGTCTCAGCTGGTGTTGGTTTGATGGTAAGAACACCACAATACAGTCTCCGCTGGTGTTGGTTTGATGGTAAGAACACCACAATACAGTCTCCGCTGGTGTTGGTTTGATGGTAAGAACACCCCATTACAGTCTCGGCTGGTGTTGGTTTGATGGTAAGAACATTACAATACAGTCTCGGCTGGTGTCGTTTTGATGGTAAGAACACCACAATACAGTCTCAGCTGGTGTTGGTTTGATGGTAAGAACATTACAATAGTCTCCGCTGTAGATTATGACCACTAACCAAACCTGTATTTGAGATTATGTGTCTGGAATTTTCCTGTCAGTATATAAGAAACTCCTATGTACCCAATGGCATACTTAATTATTTATTTTATTACATTTGTACAATGAGAGGAGCTTAAAGAATGTGTCTACTCTAAAAGAGCCTTCTGTTTTGTTTTATTTATATTTGTTAAGCCATCTAAGAAAATTAGAAAAAAAAGTATCTCATCCAAAACATCCGTGTACTTTATTGAGCTCACACTTTATAATGTGAGTTAGGAGGCGTTTTACATTAATAGATAACTATCATATATATATTATATATATATATATATATATATATATATATATATATATATATGTTTTATAATTTAAATGAGGTAAGTTACCGATTTTCTAATCAGTTTAATAAGATCAGAGAGCCTAGCCTGAGTTTCATCACTTTGATCTATTGTTTTACACTCAATAACATCTTTCGAACTTAATAAATCTTTAAAAAAATGGGTGTGTGTACTTATGTACTCGCGTGAGAAGTTATACTTCTTTGGCATCATTAAATATAAATATTTATTATTTATTCAATTTAATAATAAATATTAAAAATTAATATTTTAATTTGATGTTCGATTTAAATTTTTATCGCTTATTTTTATTAAATGTTTTATTAATTTTATTTCTTTATTTTGTAAATATTAAATAACCAATAATAAATATTTAACAATAATAATTTAATAATATTTAGTATTAATTATGTTAAATAATAATATTTTATTTTATATCAATAAATAATACATACGGATAGTTAACCTCAAATATATTGGAGCACTTGAAAAAGTCTATAAGCACAATTTTTTTCACTAATATTTACGAATAGTAAATAATATTAATCAAAATATTCAATTTAAATCACTACTGAATATAATTTATTAGCACATATATAATTCACACTTGTATGAAACTAAAACACGTGTTGTGAATGTAGAAACTAGAAACACATGGATAAATATTATATGTATGAAAACAGTGATCAGAGGCGACGAGCGTACCAACATGCGCGACTAACAGAGGTTCTATTTCTATTTTGTTGGTAGCTTTTTTTTTTCAGACTTAATGAGCGGTTTAGCTTCAACCTGTTACTTTTGTGTTACAGTGATGCGCGCGCATCTTAAAATTTCACTCTCATCATTTTTTCATAACGCGCCTAAAGAAGTATAACTTCAAAAAGGCACAAAACATTGTTATTTTCATTTTTAAATTCAACCAATTGTATCTTATATTTGTAAATAGATCTCTATGTATAATGTCATAACACATAAAACTTTTTAAATGATTGCCATCTACATTAAAGTAATATTTTGAACATAGTTTGCACCGCAGTCAGGCACAGCACATGTTTAGAACTAATGAGAGGTAAAATATTATTGACACAAGACACACAAGTAGTCAGTCAACCAACATCGCAAAAACGCCTCGCCAGCAAGTGAAATGGTCTGCTGGTCCCAGTATACACCATTTCCACTTTCTAATGGCTATGGACTTGTACTAATAACAGCATCATCACACAACAGTCTCTTTCCCCTACCACAATCCTTTGCACTCAATGTTGTCGCAAGCATCCGTTCCGTCAGTTAAGTTCTATGTGCGCACGTGGCTTGTGTTTGTCTCATTGGACCAATGTTTCCAACAGTGGACCCCTGGAAGATGTCTGATGCACATACAGACTAACCACCTTACAGACTCTGTCCACAGAGTACTTATCCTTAATTCCTTAGTTCTTAACTCTGTAGAAGTTGATTCAACTTTAACTTTATAAGGACTAGTTGATACAGACTGCTAAGGATTACCGATAACAGCAAAGTAAGTATGCGTGGGCATCAAAATGAAAGCACCAATGACATTATCATAGCAATTACACTAACTAGCTCATGTTTTAAATATATTATTTGTAACTACACTTAACCTACTTTTTAATTGTCGCCTATCCTGAATGTTTTATCAAAATATGTTGTGTAGCTACTTTTGTTAATAATTGTTAAGCTGGGATATCGTTTGCTTGCACTTACTCTATAAATTTTTTTCAAAGAGTTTAATTGGACAGAGTTTAAAACTTTCTCATTGGTTGTCATGGTCATGTGATTAAGGATACAGACTCTGTAGAAGTGATGTCAGTTTCCAAAGAATATATAGTTGTGGAGCTTACGGACTCTGTAAATGGGGATTTAATAATATATTACCTACATGATACTTGACGAAGCCATTTTCCAATGAAAGTGTTTATCAAAAAGTCTAAACAATATATTTATATACACATTTTAGCGGAGGCGCGCGCCCCCAACCCTACGAATCCCCAGTTCCTTTTAAAGTTATTATTCACACTCTCACGACAATTTTATCTTGCCATAATATACAAATTAATTATCCAAGGAACACCCAAAACCAGTACAAAGGATTAATTCTAAAAGAATATTCTTTTGTACTGGTTTTGGGTGTTCCTTGGATAATTAATTTGTATATTATGGCAAGATAAAATTGTCGTGAGAGTGTGAATAATAACTTTAAAAGGAACTGGGGATTCGTAGGGTTGGGGGCGCGCGCCTCCGCTAAAATGTGTATATAAATATATTGTTTAGACTTTTTGATATATATATATATATATATATAATATAATTGAAATGAAATAAAAGGAAAAAATTAAGATAGAAATTTAATTAGCAAAAGACAACTGGGATAACATAGTTGAGTGGATGTATAAAACAATCTGAATAAATATATTACATTATTTAAAAGAAAATTACTGAATATAATAATGTTAAACCATTATCAAGAAACCCTAACCTTGAAATTCATTAAATTATAAGCTCAGGTAAAATATGAACAAGATATATGATAGGTTAAAATACAAAAAACATATTAAAAATTAGACAATAATAAGATAAAATCATGCTTCAAGGTTACATGTCAAAAAGTAAACCATTATTAAGTAAGATAATGATTTAGTAAACCAGTTGAATTAAGTTACAGGTAGATTATGACAGATCCATAGTTGTCAAGAATAAGAATTAAATTACAATATGGTAGTAACAGGGAAATTAAGTTAAGAGTTAAAAAATATAAGCTAGAGACGAAATTCCAGGGTGAGGCCTAGAACAGTCTATTTATGTATAATATGAAAATTGATACAGAAAAGTTGATTAAATATAAGTGTTCCTTAGCTGGTTTTAATTCCTCTCCTTAAGCCTTGGATGCCAGAGGGCCGGTTGACTGACTACATGTTTCGACGTACAAACGCCATCATCAGGTCCTCTAAATAAGGGTTAGATGTTGTCCCTGTAACTCCACAAGTGCAAAATCTTGCCATAATAGTTTCAAGAAAATATGTTTTTTGGTTTAAGTAATAGCAGGCTATGTTTTTAAAATGACATGCGGTCGGGCGCGAAGTGGTCAGCGCCTGATAATGTGAAACCAAACCTTCCCACCCCTTCACCTCTTGTCTTCAAATGGCATGCGGTCTGATCGTAGCTATGTTGGTTGAACTGAAAGATATGTATGCATTTTCTCACCCATATTTAGTTTGTGTATGTACCACTAACACCAAAAAATATGTATGAATGACAAATTTTATTGGTCAAGCATCATTATTTACCAAATCATTATTATATTCATGGATGTATTATTGCTGCATTTACGAATGAAAGAGTGCCAAAAACATTTAAGATCAAGCCAAAATTGCTGTAATTTAAAAGGAATAAAATATATTTTCTCCTTTATTGTTTGAATTCCGGAAGATGTTATTTTTTAAACTCATTTATTACTATTTCTTTATTTCAATTGTTTAACTATACCAACATAAGTTTGCACCAAGTGAAGTTAATAAATGTGTTTTAAGCATCAACATGTAAAGATTGTATTTTCATATGAGTTGATTCAGTGCTCAATGTTTCAGCTCACTGGGTGGAAAAACCTGTTAAGATTTGAGGAAAGGTATCAACCAAGTGAACTTAATAGGTGGTTAAAAAAACTGCCAAGATAAATGAAAATACCTAAGAAAATATTATGAAAATAAAAACAAATCTCAACCAAACCGGAATTATGTTCTCTTAACCAATAAAGTTGGTGACACAGGTTCTAACCAAATTTCAAAACTTTGAATTTAAATTTTATTTTTATTTTTAGAAGTTTAGTAAAAAGCTCATTTATAAAGTCCATGAGGTCAGAGAAGTAAGGGATGTGTTTCAGGTCCGGCGGAAACATGGACCTTCTTCTACGGCCCAGTTGCTGTTTTGCTCTTCTGTAATTTAGTGTTCTTCCTCTGGACAACATGCAGATTATGGAAGGAGTGTAATGATGTCTCTGTTCGACACCTGCGCTCTATGAGGTTCAAGTAAGTCATCACAATACAAGTGTTTCTTGGGCCAACACCTGCGCTCTAAGAGGTTCAAGTAAGTAATCACAGTATAGAGATGATAGAGGCAATACAAGTGTTTCTTGGGCCAACACCTGCGCTCTAAGAGGTTCAAGTAAGTCATCACAGTGTAGAGATGATAGAGGCAATACAAGTGTTTCTTGGGCCAACACCTGCGCTCTAAGAGGTTCAAGTAAGTCATCACAGTGTAGAGATGATAGAGGCAATACAAGTGTTTCTTGGGCCAACACCTGCGCTCTAAGAGGTTCAAGTAAGTAATCACAGTATAGAGATGATAGAGGCAATACAAGTGTTTCTTGGGCCAACACCTGCGCTCTAAGAAGTTAAATTACCATGGATATATATTTATATTTTAGCATCCATCTTACTACTCATTCGGGTTGTACGCGTATGAACTAATCATGCTAACATGTTATGGACGAGGAAAGTTCAACTTAGAGAGAGAGAGAGAGAGAGGAAAACCCATAGAGTATAACAACACTCAGTGCCCCTGACTGGAATATGAATCCGGATCTCCCTATCATCGGCAGTCTATAGTCTCGTGCGAGACTGACACCATACACCTTGTGGCGACCAAAGTAGGTTATTTATCTACATCCATTATTATTCCCAGCCTGTGGCCTGGCTCAGTTTTCTATTCAAGCCATATATTTCCACTACCAACCTGCTAGGCCTGTCGTAGCTTCATATGCCTTATAATGTAACTCGACTAGGACAGGCACAACATCCAGTTCCTGACCGTTAATTTATCACTGTGAAAGGGTAAACCCATATTTTCATTAATAATAAAATTTTGGCCATGTCAGGAATTGAACCCCAGGACCCTCAGCTCAGTAGGCAGACACATTACTGAATAAGCTAAGGTGTTGGAACTCGTTTAAACTTATCTGCATTTCATATATTTGTATTATATATGTTTCTCCAATTCAGTACAAGAAAAATGTGTACTAATGATAATGACATAACGATAATATGTCTAACCCTAATCAACAGTGAGAGGGCACAGAGGCCTAATTACAGTTGTGCTTTCTAATGAATACCAACAAAGACTTCTTACACATCTAGCCAATAGATTACATTAATTAAGATAACCAAAATATGTTGTATTCTTGGAGAATTTATAAATGAATTTGTTATTCTTAAAGAAAAGTGGGAATTGACTTCAGGCAAGGATTATAGGGAATTTTATAAACCATAAAAGGATTATAAAGTAAATATTGAAGTCATAACTAAAACAAATAGATGTGAGGAATATTTAGGAGTATGCACAGGCGCCATTTCTAGGGTACATCTGTACTATAATATGAAGGTGAATGGAGACTTTAAACAGCTGTACTGGTAATAACTTATTAAGATTAATGTTCAATAATGAGGTGGCCCAATGGCTAAATAATTTTATAATAAAGTAAATAGATAAAAATAAAGAAAGAGGATAGATAAACTAGCCCCCTTGGGAAATAAGAAAAAAGTGTTCCTTTTCCCCTTAGTTGGACTTTCTTCTTTTATTATTTTTTAAAATTTAAATTACTATTAAAGACTCTGCTAAATTAAAAAGCTTAGCTAGTAAAAAACCTATTGATAGCCAAAATGCTCGTTTATTTTCAACATTGTAATTGTAAGCTGCTATGTATCCTCCACTTAGTTTACCCTGACTCGCTTGGCTTGTGTACATTATGGGTAAAATTATATAACAGGTCCTTAGAGGAGCCACAATCTGTTATCTGTCACCATTAAAAGAGTGATCAAATTGCATGTTGTAGTACAGGGTGGCCCACCTCCTATATCCAGCATCACTCCGAATTGGAGGAGGTCAATCCCCTCCACCCATATTGTGACATGAAGAATGAGTCAATAAAGCTTTAGACAAGCAGTCCACTTGCTCATTCTTCATGTCACAATATGGGTGGAGGGGGTTGACCTCCTCCAATTCGGAGTGAGGCGAGCTACTTTTCCGTGGGCCACCCTGTATTATAATGATTTATCAACTTAACACAAAATATTTCAAATGATTTTGGAATAAAATCTTCTCACAATGATATTTCCAGAAACCAAACTTATGTCTTTTGGCTTAGCACTCCACTAAGCTATCCAGAAATTGTCCCGTGCTTAGGATCATTAATCATTCTTAGTTTAAGGCAGAGTTTGCGATGGATACAGCTTACAGTATATATTCTCCAAGCATTCAAAGAGGGCATTCTAGTAAAGTATATATTCTTCAAGCATTCATAGAGGGCATTCTAGTAACATATATATTCTCCAAGCATTCAAAGAGGGCATTCTAGTAAAGTATATATTCTCCAAGCATTCAAAGAGGGCATTCTAGTAAAGTATATATTCTCCAAGCATTCAAAGAGGGCATTCTAGTAACATATATATTCTCCAAGCATTCAAAGAGGGCATTCTAGTAAAGTATATATTCTACAAGCATTCAAAGAAGGCATTCTAGTGATGTATATAATCTTCAAGCATTCAAAGAAGGCATTCTAGTAAAGTATATATTCTCCAAGCATTCAAAGAGGGCATTCTAGTAAAGTATATATTCTACAAGCATTCAAAGAAGGCATTCTAGTGATGTATATATTCTCCAAGCATTCAAAGAAGGCATTCTAGTGATGTATATATTCTTCAAGCATTCAAAGAAGGCATTCTAGTAAAGTATATATTCTACAAGCATTCAGAGAAGGCATTCTAGTAAAGTATATATTCTCCAAGCATTCAGAAAGGGCATTCTAGTAAAGTATATATTCTACAAGCATTCAAAGAGGGCATTCTAGTAAAGTATATATTCTACAAGCATTCAAAGAGGGCATTCTAGTAAAGTATATATTCTACAAGCATTCAAAGAGGGCATTCTAGTAAAGTATATATTCTCCAAGCATTCAGAGAGGGCATTCTAGTAAAGTATATATTATCCAAGCATTCAGAGAGAACATTCTAGTAAAGTATATATTCTACAAGCATTCAAAGAGGGCATTCTAGTATAGTATATATTCTCCAAGCATTCAAAGAGGGCATTCTAGTCAAGTATATATTCTCCAAGCATTCAGAGAGAACATTCTAGTAAAGTATATATTCTACAAGCATTCAAAGAGGGCATTCTAGTATAGTATATATTCTCCAAGCATTCAAAGAGGGCATTCTAGTCAAGTATATATTCTACAAGCATTCAAAGAAGGCATTCTAGTAAAGTATATATTCTCCAAGCATTCAAAGAGGGCATTCTAGTCAAGTATATATTCTACAAACATTCAAAGAAGGCATTCTAGTAGAGTATATATTCTCCAAGCATTCAAAGAGGGCATTCTAGTCAAGTATATATTCTACAAACATTCAAAGAAGGCATTCTAGTAGAGTATATATTCTCCAAGCATTCAGAGAGAACATTCTAGTAGAGTATATATTTTCCAAGCATTCAGAGAGAACATTCTAGTAGAGTATATATTCTCCAAGCATTCAGAGAGAACATTCTAGTAAAGTATATATTTTCCAAGCATTCAGAGAGAACATTCTAGTAGAGTATATATTCTCCAAGCATTCAGAGAGAACATTCTAGTAGAGTATATATTCTCCAAGCATTCAGAGAGAACATTCTAGTAAAGTATATATTCTTCAAGCATTCAAAGAAGGCATTCTAGTCAAGTATATATTCTCCAAGCATTCAAAGAGGGCATTCTAGTCAAGTATATATTCTACAAATTCAAAGAAGGCATTCTAGTAAAGTATATATTCTCCAAGCATTCAGAAAGGGCATTCTAGTAAAGTATATATTATCCAAGCATTCAGAGAAGGCATTCTAGTAAAGTATATATTCTCCAAGCATTCAAAGAGGGCATTCTAGTCAAGTATATATTCTACAAGCATTCAAAGAAGGCATTCTAGTAAAGTATATATTCTCCAAGCATTCAGAAAGGGCATTCTAGTAAAGTATATATTATCCAAGCATTCAGAGAAGGCATTCTAGTAAAGTATATATTCTCCAAGCATTCAAAGAGGGCATTCTAGTCAAGTATATATTCTACAAGCATTCAAAGAAGGCATTCTAGTAAAGTATATATTCTCCAAGCATTCAGAAAGGGCATTCTAGTAAAGTATATATTATCCAAGCATTCAGAGAAGGCATTCTAGTAAAGTATATATTATCCAAGCATTCAGAGAAGGCATTCTAGTAAAGTATATATTCTCCAAGCATTCAAAGAGAACATTCTAGTAAAGTATATATTCTCCAAGGCCCTGTTTTATTATTGTTTTTCTCAGTAACCAATTAAAGCAACTGTTTTTTGTTTAGATGTATGTTGTATATGAAGCTTTTCCTCGTGATGGGAGTTACATGGATCTTTGAAGTCTTATCATTCGCTATAGAAAATGGCTCCTGGTATTGGTAAGTTTTAATATTAATTTTAACCCAGGATGAAAATATCTTGTTAAGCTTTAAAGGCCCTGGTAGATTTTTAAATATGTTTTTGGGTAATATTTTATTGCCAAAAGAATATATATTTTAATGAGTTAGTGAAAAATTGTACAAAACTTTAATGAATATAACAAAAGCTATGCAATATTTATGTTAGCGGAGATGTGAGTTCTGATTACATTAGGCCCATTAAACAACAGCTTTGAATCAGTGAACGGAGAAGAGTCTAAAGACTGTATGCTATGACCAAACAATGCTACTGTAGACTACACACGTAGTTAGATTGGGATCGTACGGAAGGAATTAAAATTTGTCAATTCAATACAAATGAATTATTTGATATTTATAAAAAATTAATCCTATAGTTGTGACGAAGGTGTATCCAAGCCAACAAACAGGAAGTCATTGTTATGATTATAGCAAATTAATGATAATTTAAAAAATGAGAGGAAATTGATTTACTATAATTTACTTGGTAGTGTTTTACTGACCAAAGACGATTATGAGTAACACAAACTATTTATTGATGGTACAAGCTAAACCATAAAAAAATAAAAGGTGAGAACAATATACACTTTAGTGATGCTTCTTAAAGGCAATATATTTATTAGGCTAATTCTTGGGCACCTGTAGGAAAGAAGAAACCAAGTATCGATATGTGTGGATAATAAATATCCTAGAACTCTCTTTAGGAATTAGCAAGAATCTGCTGAAAGAGATATGAAGTAGTTTAAGCCTGCTTCGCTAGTCGAATGGCCTAGTGTGTCACGCTTATAATGTACCAGACTGACGGGGTGATTGGGGTTCGAATCCCAACCAGGTGAACTGAGGTTTATTTTCATTATCAGTTTCCTACTCTCTTGCTCCATGTAATGCAGGTACACATTATAATTTCAACCTTCATCATTCTAGAATGTGTGTGTAGCTCTAACAAGTGGTACTAAGTGGCGACAAAAAAATGTTAACCAGGCATTAGACCAAGTTGATTAAATATGTTACTATAGTAGATTTAAAATTAATTTTATGTTACATAATATTTGACAACTAAGATAATAAGATGTTGCTGGAGTACCTAAATAACAACCACTTGTTTAAATTCTTGACATCTTATAAACCAAGAGTTATTTACTCAAATGAGGACAAGTTGAAGCAACAAGACAGTGAAATATAAGAAACCTGTTTGAATATTCATCTCTGAGGTAATGACTCACAACATGGCCCCCAGACCAGGATATTTTGTCGATCCCCCTACCTAGCGGTAAATTTAGGGTAGAGTGATTATCTGCAGGATTTAGGAGAAATTAAGTCAGTTTAAATGATGAAACAAAAGAAATATATTTATTAAAAAACCCTACATAGATTTACATGGTAAAAACTTACAACAATATCAAAAATTATCTAAACGTAACATATTTTTAAGGGGGGGGAGTTGTAATATTTATAAATGTTACAGACCTGCCAAGACTAGACCCCACTCACAAGTACATATATGTATCCAACTCCTGTGACTGTCTTGGAATAAACTACAATATTTGTAACACAATGTCAGGATGTCACAGTGCCCATCCCATGATAATCACACTATGATAGATCTGTAAATTACCTTTTCTCACAAAATAAGGATTATAAAAATGGATTCACTGCTCCTACATAAATAAAAATACTGAAACAAGATGGAGTGGAATCATATTAATTAATATTGAAACTGTAATCACTTCAACCATATTTTATTCTGTTTCCTAATATTTATGAATTAATCCTCAATTAGTCCACTCGACCTAGTCAAGACAGTTGCCTTCCACCGGGCCAAGGGGATACAGCTTACTCGGGGGTCGTGATTTTTTTTTAAAGTTGTGAAAGTTTAGTGCATTCAAATTTAATGATGTGTATTGAATTTTACATTTTTTTTAAACATGTATAAATATTAGAATTATTTGTTGTGTTCCATATTATACAAGTTTTGGCTATCCAAGGTCACATCAGAGAATCAGTACTCGAGTATATAGAATATTTTTCAAACAAATATTTAGTATGGTAGCTCTCATAAATTTTGGGACAAAAACACACAAACAATCATCACTTCTAAAAATAAAATATGTATCCAAGGTTTACTAACAAAATACTATATTGCAAAACTTCCAATCAATTAGTACAATTTTGAAGACTGTAAGGGGGGAAAGAGTCATCTTTTTAAAGTAAGTAAGTAATTACAAAATATACTCGATACTTATATATTCTGATGTTATAAATAAATACAACACATACTCAATACTTATATATTCCAATGTTATCAATAAATAAATATACAACATATACTTGATACTCATATATTCCAATGTCATGGCCAATTTAAAAAAAAAGATCCAATCAAACATTTGTTATTACCAAAACCAGTAAACATATGGTTTTAAAGGACTTTTGGAATACAAACTGTTGATAGTTGACAAATTTAGGTTTTATTGAACTTGTTGAATATATCTTTTACTTTCTCGTCACCCCTCAGAGATAGGAAGTATTGTGATGTTCATAAAAATTAAATTAAATATTTTGATGGATGTCAATGTTTCATGACTCCTTGAACCTGAAAAAGTAGTATTTGTAATTCTGTCTGTCGCTCTGTATCTTGAATAAGAGCCAAAATTTTGAGATAAAATAACTCATTAGTGCAAAGTTGTATAGACACTAAAGGAAAAAACAACTTTTGTTTGAATAATATTTTTATAAAACCAATTGTTCCCGAGTTATAGAGAAAAATATTTTTAAACCAATGTCTAATATATGGATTGTTAATTAATATGCTCTTTGGTGGACAGAAATGATCCTTTTTTTCCCAATTTCATTCCGTTACAGTTCATATTATCTCATTTATGATCTTTCCATTATATTCCTGCAACAATGTATATTATTTAATTTCACATATCTTACAAGTTTTATGTAAAGGTCTTCATTTCTAGGTAAAGAAATGATAAAGTCTGTATGGTGCACTGAACCATTTATTTAATTTGTAAATGTTGGGCTTGATTAATGTTAAAGGATAGTGACGGACATCCTTAACAGTCTCCAGGGGGTTATCATTTTCTTCTTGGTGGTGTGCCGCAAGAGGGTTCTTCGCGCCGTGACCAGAAACAAACCATGTGGGTTCTCTTGCCCCAACCAATGGACCGCGGGATTGGACGAGGAGTCGGAAACTATGCTTGCCGGGGAGACTGAGCTGAACCCTACAAACAGATCCTTCTTAGGAAGGGTATGAGGATCTTTTGCCTTATAGTGGGGAAAACAATAAGTGTTCTTTCAAGAAACAGTTGAGTAAAATAGCTTCCTGAATTAAAAAACTATGCCCTTATATTTCTTGCAACAAATTTCACTGAAATATCTCCTGTTGGTTATTTCCTCTTGTTCTGTATAATTCTATCATGTATCAAATCACAATGCACTTCACAAAATGTAAAAATATTCCCTCTTGTATTTGTGATTTTAAAAAAAAAATGTCTCTCACCACAGCCATGAAATACTGATAAAGATTGAACAAATTTAAAAAAATAAAATCTCCTTTAAGATATGTATGTCAAAATTTTCCTGGTAGTAAATAAGCATCCAATGCATATTTTTTTGGGCATATCATTTTTAAAATCCCATCAGTATATCTGTGTTAATTTGTACCAACTTTCTAACAATATTCACAGCCAACAAAACTGATTTATAAAAAAAAATCTCACATAATCACATTTATGTATGCTATTTTAAGTGTGATGTATATGTTTGAATATTTTCAAGTACAATTTTACAACATCGACCAAAACATTACTAAGAGTTACTATTTTATTTAAAGATAATCTTCTTGCTCTGGAAACATTTTACGCATTTCAATTGAAGAAACATAATTTCAGTCCCTTTCATTTTATTTCAAGATTACATCACACCTCTTGGTTCTTTGTAGTCCACTTTTTATTGCCATAATGTGAATCTATTTTAATGTTTGTAATTGAACAGGAGTACAACATAGCTGTTAAAAAATAAACTAAATGTATATGCAACTTACTTACCCTATGACATTAAGAACTCGAAAGCTCATTGTCGAACTTACTAAAGTACGTCCCATAGTTAGTTCCATCCAGTAAACCTCATTACACACAATCCTTATCTTAAGCTAAATTTATCCAGCCGATCTCCAGTTGCGCCCTATCTCTTTCAGGTCCATTATAATGTTACCCTCCTATCTGCGTCTAGGTCTTCCTAATGGTTGCTTACCATTGGTTTTGTCAGTCATTACCTTGAATACGGTTATAGATTGTTCCATTCGAGCTGCAAGTCTTACCCACCATAGTCTGTGAGATTTAATTAGCCTAACAATGCCTTGTAACTCATCATTATGTAACCTCCTCTACTCCTTTGTGACTTAAGCCCCTGTTTGGACCAATTATCTTCCCAATCACTGTATTTTCGAACATTCGAAATCTATTTTTATAATGTGAGGTAAGAGACCATGTTTCACACCCAAAGACAACAACTGGTAAAACTATTGTTTTGCTTATCCTGGGTGTTTCATTCCATTGAAAGCAAGCAAGATGTCAACAGCTTACCGAGTTAAAATTGTTCCTAAATATTCAAACTTATTAGCTATGCAAAATGATATGTTGTTCACAGTACTATCTCAAATTATCATATTCAATCTGTATTATCTGTGTGACATAGGCTTTTCAGCGTTAAATTATAAACCTATTTTCTTACCTACCAACCAACTAATTAGTCAAACTGCCAAATTACATCAAATTAGACTAAATGAGCATTACTAATTAAGGTAGCAAGGCAAGCTTGCTTGTTCTTTCATACAAAAATCAATAAAACAATCTTTTGATTTAACAATTTATTTTCTCCATCTTATATACAGTATAAAGGAAAGGCCCCCAGCACCAGGTCACCCTTAAGGGGTTATTAAAAAAACACAGTGGTTAGTGGTGGGAGAAAATTTATATTTGGCAGGCAAGTAGGACAACTTAACATAACAACCATATTTGTCTTTAAATTTGAAATTTGTAAGTAGGCGTTGTTTAATCATAAGAGACTAAAGATTTTAAATGGCAATAATAGGGAATGCGAAAGCTTGTGGGTTTAGAAGGAAAATAAACCTTGTAGGCGAAGTGCAAATTTGAAATTTGCCAAGAATGTTGAGGGATTACTCTTATTACAAATTAAGTGTTAAATATTTGTTATCCCTTCCTGTGGCTTCGGGGATAACTGTTTGATGCCACGATAACGGCGACGTTGTGTTCTGACCCGGTTGAGTAGGGGTAGGAAAAAGGTTGGCAAGATTGTTCCGGCAACGCGAGTCGCGGTGGGAGGTACAAGATGACGGCGGAAGCAGAGGGAGATGAGACAAAATTGCACTTTACAAAACATGACAATTTATTAGCTCTTTCAAATGGTGTACCCAGTTTGGGTTGCCACTCTCCGACTGGCCTTTGACCAAGGAACCACCGTGTTAAATACCCTCCACTGCTGCCTGGCCTTGTCCAATGGGAGAAAAGGGGGGCTTCCCATTGGCGCGGAAAAACGTGAGAGATAGTGGCCGCCAAGCGAGCCAATAGAAAGATGAGTTCTTATTGGTGCTGTGTACTGTGGGGAAAGTGTCACGGACGGCTCAGAAAACATGGTCTGTGGGGCGGGCCAGGCAGTAGAGAGGGTGGGTGGCGCGGTCTGTGCAAGTGCGGAGGAAAGATACAAGGGTCAACTGAACAGTGAGGCACAACATATTTACTATTTAGAAAACATGGTCTGTGGGGCGGGCCAGGCAGTAGAGAGGGTGGGTGGCGCGGTCTGTGCAAGTGCGGAGGAAAGATACTAGGGTCAACTGAACAGTGAGGAACAACATATTTACTATTTAGAAAAAGGGCTGGTAAATTGGAGTTTTCAAAGGACTAAAATAATATATTTATTTATTCAGTGTGATAGAAGATTTGTGTGTGTCAGGTGGGTATAACAACAAATAAGAGTT
Organism: Timema cristinae; assembly: GCA_039000515.1. Taxonomy (NCBI): domain Eukaryota; kingdom Metazoa; phylum Arthropoda; class Insecta; order Phasmatodea; family Timematidae; genus Timema; species Timema cristinae. The sequence goes on from JBCFYV010011164.1 coordinate 58,123,332, forward strand.
CATCTGTAAATTTCAAAATGAAGCAGTAAATGAGGAAAGGGGTTCCTTAAAGATTCCTAAAATTAATATAAAAAACTCTTTTTGGTGTGATTAAGTTTAAGGTGTAGATCAAGAAACCTTCCCAGAGAGTCAAATAAGATCCAAGTATATCAAATTTTATCAAATTTAAAAAATGAGGCTTGTGAAATGGAAGAGGTTGAAATTGATTCAAATAATGTATAACAATACTTATTAGTGTGGTTTAAAGTTGAAAATTGGCAAGCTCATATATAAACTAGATAATATAATCAAATTAATCTTTAATTTCAAAATGGGGATATAGGAAACGAAAATGGGGAAGTTTGTGTGGGCTAGTAGCTTAGAATCATCATAAAATCTTCCTTTTCGCACGTAAGAAAATTTAAATTTACTGCATTTTTAAATGGACAATTCCACAGTAACCATAAAATCCAGATAGTTTGGAATTTAAAAATAGGGGTATGAAATGGCTAACAGAATAAAAAAAACTTCTCGATATGGTGGAAAATTTTAATTTTGTATAGGCATACGAGAAAACCTAAATGATAGACAAATATAGAAACTAAAGATTATCCTAAATGGATTCTATCAGCGTTGCAATAACAAAAATAAAGAATACACAGGCGGAGTTTTGTGAAAATGTCTTTCAAATGAAAGTTTTTTTTTCAAAGTACCACATTTTCACACTGATAAGTTAATTTTTATCTTAATCATTTGCTGAGCTAAGAAAAAAAATTGAAATTTCTGCTTATGTATACTACCCTAAAATAATTTTCATGTGAAGATGAAAATTGTTATTTTGTTTGTGATGCTAAACAGTGCCTAGATACAAATTGTTATTTTGTTTGTAATGCTAAACAGTGCCTAGATACAAATTGTTATTTTGTTTGTAATGCTAAACAGTGCCTAGATACAAAATGTAATCAAACTCGTTAGAGCAGATTTGGAGGGTTGGCTATTTAATTCCAAATACTTGTTGGGGGAACCTTATGAAAATGCCCAATTGGTAAAATGGTTTTGGCTCTAGTCTAGGATAGAGTAAAATGGCAACATTAAACCAATTTCTCTGTTTCAGGGGTCATGAAACATTAATGCAGAAATCTCCAGTTCAATTTTTTTGACAGTCACAATAAATACTTCTCTCTTTGAAGGGTCGAAAGAAAGTTAAAATATAGTGCTTAGGTAATTGAATTAGTTTGTGCACTAACACAAAGTGATATTTGATATAGTAATATGTTTAATTTATTTTAATTGATTATCTAACATGAGTGGTTTGTGATTACCATGGTTAAATTAATATGGTACAAAGAAGAGCTATCAAAAAGTGAGAGGCTATATAAATATGTTTTTGGTGATGCTTAAATATGTGAAGAACAGGTCAAATAGTTAGTCAATGATAATTACTAAGGATATATGTTTAATGTAATCATATTAGTTACACAGAATAAGAATGTAAGACATCATCATCAGCATCATCAAATGTTTTCAGTCCGTGGTTGAATCAATTTAGTAAAATGCCTCCATCTTCCTCCTTTAATCACTTGCACACTTTCTGTTATCTGCTCTTATCATCTCTTTCTTGCGGTATTTTTGTCAACATATTTCCTCCCCATCATTCTCTCCTTCTCCACATGTTTGTGCATGAACAACTGTTGTAAACATTGATTGTCAACACCAAACAACATAAGGTTTGAAGCACTGTTCGTGAACAATGTGTGTGCACAAAAGTTGTGAATTGTTTGTGCTTCACCAAGTATGTTAACTGAGGACGTTCTAGTTAGTTATTTTATTAAAGAGTTTACAAAGAAAGTGTAAAGCAAAACCATGTGACTGGGTGCGGCCGTACCTACAACAACGTGAATCAACAAAAAAAAGTTCACAAAAGAATTGAAAATTGATCCTCTGAGTGGGTTTAAAAATTGTTCACGAATTACTTGACAAGATTTTGAGCATCTGTTGAATACTATTGGACCAAAAATCGCTAAATAAGATACAAGCTACAGAAAATGTGTTTAAGTAGAAGTAAGCATTGAGATACCTCTCCAATGGAGATTCCTTTTCAAGTTTGATGTACTTGTTCAAAGTGTCTACACAACTGATAGCTCGAATTGTTTCAGAAGTGTGTAATTCTTTAATATCCACGTTGAAAGTCTTTGTAAAGGTATGTGTTTCAATTAATTATTTGTTACTACTTAGTATAAGTATAAGAGTTAACACTCTTTAGTTGTGATTGTAAACTATTGACTTAGTATTAAGGTTTTACCATAATAATTAAAACAACCAAGATAATTATGTGGACATATTTTTTAATTCCTCCCTAGAAAACAGGAAAATTACAAGTAATTACCAAGGTTCAAAACGTTTACTGTCAGGTTAGAATCACGAGAATTTGTAGAAGGAGAAAAAATTGGTGTCTCCTCCAATCCGATAAAATAATAATATTTAGCACCGCGTCTTACTACCCGTTCGGGTTATACGCTTTATGTACTAATTACGCTAATGGATTAGGAATTGGGAAGGTTGAATTAGATGAAATGAACCCGCATTTGCGTGGAGGGAGAGTGGAGAAACCATTTAGGAAAAACCACCCCCAGTTCACCCGACCGAGATTCAAACCTCGATCTCCCCGTCCTCAGCAGTTGAGCTCAAAGCGACAAGAGCATTAGCCAACTACGCCATCGAGGCGGGTAATCCGATAAAAGTACTACTATATTTGCCAGTTCCAAGAAGTGCTTCAAACAACAAACTGTCTATATCTCTTTGCACTAAAAGTTGAATATGTTCATTTTTAATTTTTAATAATTTGGCAGCAACACTAGCGGAAAGAATGTCTGTCATCATCGTTTCTTCATTGTACTTTTTGCCTCATATGTTGCATGAGTGCATAGGGTTGCTACCATTTCCATGTCGCTGTCTCTTACCAGTCGACGCTTAATCTTGGGATTCTTGTGATACTGGTTTATTTTCTTGGGCTGGTTTGTTTCATGTTATTGCAACTCAAGAGGAAAGGATGAAAGGGGAGCACGATTTCCCTCATTGCCTGGGAGTGATGGATGGGAAACACATGCTTATTCAATCACCAAGCAATACTGGCAGTGACTATTTCAATTATAAATCACAGTTCAGTATTGTACTTTTTGCATTGGTTGACACCAACTATGCGTTTACGTTGTAAAGGAAACATTTTGGACGGTGGTATTTAAAAAAATACCACTTTGTGCATAAAACTGCAACAGGAACAGTTAAGTTTACCACCAACCAGAAGAAATAAACCAATACCACATGTAATTGTAGCTGATGATTCTATTGTATTAGATATGAATGTTATGAAACCGTTTGTCAGAAAACACGATATGGGATCAAAAGAGAGAGTTTTCCATTATCAGCTAAGCAGAGCAATAAGAAGAATTGAAAATGCATTTGGAATAATCTTTTCTGTATTTTGGGTTTTAAGAAAACCAATGTTACTAAATCATGAAAAAGCTCAAGTTATAACATATTTATCTACAAAGTTATTTGAGAAAATGGAACACATCATTGCGACTCTACTATCCACGTGGTATATTACTCATGGGGTCATTACAGGAACATGGCGAGGAGATAACACCCCTGTTGCACATTTATATCCAATAACACAATTAGGTCGTAGATTAGGAGCTGAAACTAAGGAAGAAAGAGAAGATCTTGCAGAGTATTTTAAAACAAACAGTGGAATATTATCTTGGCAGGATTCTGTAGCATTAACTACTTGTACTGCTATTTTTTAGATACAAGATTCAGATTTACTACTTGTATTAAGTACACTTTTTTGGTTTATTTTTTGTAAACATTGTGTGTATAATTGAGTTGGTTTATTTTAATTAGAAATAAGGCTATAACTTATCCTATTTTATAAAAATCAACAACTTAAAAGAAGTGATGTAGGTTTTCCTGAAAATTTTCCAGTCTCCAAATTAACAAGGGATTTAGAATACAATTTTACACACACTTTATAATTGAAAGTAAAGTCGTATAATAAATGTATGTGCTATTCTAAATCAAAATAAATTAGTGAAGCAGATCAATAAATATGATGGTTTATATGATTTATTCAACAAACTTAAAAAGTGAATATGTTGACTATTTATATAATTATATTTTCTAGACACTAAATAAACTTGATTATTCCTGGCATGCAGCACAATTCAAAAGTTATTTTGAAATTGAATCACATAGTTTGAGTTGCTCCCAAGTAAATTTCCCTCCATGAGGTTGGTCAACCGATTGCTGATTCCTGCTTCAATGATAACTAGATATCATCACATACGAGGAACATGTTCAGTAGACACCCTGAATAAATATCCGTGAGAACTCGCCTGTTCCTCTATGTCATCTAATGAATTAGTACTTTTATTGGACAGACTCCTTCCTCGTAAGCAATGCAAGTGTTGATATCCAAACCACTTTGGCCGGTACACATCAACAGATGGAGCGCTTCAACTTTTGGATGAGTTTATCCTTTGCTTTTCTCGTCTGTATTGCGCTAAAATTATTTTCCATTTCTTCTGTATTTTTGTGCTATCACAGTCATGTTTTTATTGCAATTTTTGTGATTTGCATCAGATGGATCCCATATTATAGATCGAATTTATATTTTTCTTATAAAATCAATAACCTTTTCATTGGTCAATTCCATTACAAATATTTAAAAAAATATACTTTAACAAACAAAGACAGCGCATATAATCATTTCATTCTGCTGGCATAATCTAAACTGGAGTGTGTGAACATTGGGCACATAAAAGGTCGTATCTACCAGATTGATGAGTGTACACACAATGTTATTACTAGTTCAGGCACTTTGTGCATGTTCATTAAATATAATACACCAGAAGAAACTTTTTGTGACACGCAGTGCAGCGCATGTACTTCAACATCCTCATTACATGTCTCTATTATCTCATGTACTTCAACATCCTCATTACATGTCTCTATTATCTCATGTACTTCAACATCCTCATTACATGTCTCTATTATCTCATGTACTTCAACATCCTCATTACATGTCTCTATTATCTCATGTACTTCAACATCCTCATTACATGTCTCTATTATCTCATGTACTTCAACATCCTCATTACATGTCTCTATTATCTCATGTACTTCAACATCCTCATTACATGTCTCTATTATCTCATGTACTTCAACATCCTCATTACATGTCTCTATTATCTCATGTACTTCAACATCCTCATTACATGTCTCTACTATCTCATGTACTTCAACATCCTCATTACATGTCTCTACTATCTCATGTACTTCAACATCCTCATTACATGTTTCTATTATCTCATGTACTTCAACATCCTCATTACATGTCTCTATTATCTCATGTACTTCAACATCCTCATTACATGTCTCTACTATCTCATGTACTCCCTGTACCCTAACTCTTTCCTAATCTTGTTTCTCCTTGTATTGCTAACATGCTCCTCACAAACTCCACTTTCCTATAGTCTCTCTCACTTACATTCAATGTCTATGCTGCTTCTGCTGCATATGTGAATATGAGTAAAAAGGATGACTTATACAGCACTTCCTTACACTTCAAGGACACTTCTCCATATCAGGACTCTTACAGAGCTATAGAACAACTCCCCCTATTACTCTCTTATTTTATAATCTCTACTCCTTCTACCACTTGCCTCAATCTTGCTTACAATATATTTTACACTCAACTTTTTCAGATCTGTTCCATCCAACTTTATAACTTCACTATGCTTTATCTTATTTCTTAACTAGCCTCGTGGTGTAGTGGTCAGCACTCCTGGCTACAAACCTAGGGATCCCCGGCTTTATTCCTGGCTGGTACCATGGGTATATTTTCTTAAAGGGGGATTATATCAATGGTCAAAAGGGTCTGGTTAGTTAGGCTTGAATAAAGTTAAAAGTTTATATCGGTTATACACCCTCATATTCACTATCATCGTCACCTCATCTCATCGGGACACAGAAAAAGCCTCCATGGGAAGTGTATGTGATTAGTACAATCTGGCGTGTCCTGGGCAACACTACCTAAATATCGGGTAATCTTTCCACAAACTGGCCTACAAATGATGCATCCCAGACATATTTTATCTTTCTTGTCTTTGTTTCATCACACTTCACCATGATACATTTTATTCTACACTATTTCACTCCTCTTTCTTCTTCCCTCATTCCTTCAAGTCTTAGCTTTCAGTCTTTTCTCCCTGAGTTTCCTTGCCACTTTATTCATGACCATTTCCATATATTACACCCCATTCTTTATTTGTCACCACTCCGTCCACCATTTCTCCATCCTAACACAACTCCGGCCTCCTCCACCACATTCACTTTACAAAGAATGTTATACATATTCCCCCTTCCTCCCCATTTTGGCAACATGAGTTTACAATTTTCAAATAATGGCTTTCACAAGGCCGTAGCCAACCGAACATTTCAGGGGAACAGTCCACTAACTACCAAAGGCTAAAAAAATCATAGACAATAAAAGCCTATATAGGCTGATTGTGGTGGTTTCTAAGGTTATTTTTAGAACAGAGATTTAAACATTGTTAATGCTGTATATTTTTCTATAATTTAGAAATTATCATGGCATCCTCTCCCTTAAAGTAGGAAAATTTGCATTGAGCACATCTTAAGTTATGGTAAGTCAGGTTATTTTAGAGCTAATTAGGTATTTCTTCAATAGAGCCAGAGGTTTAAAAATTAATGCTTGAGAAAAAGGCAAGACCACCCCAGCATACATAATCTAAAATTGTACTCCATTCCCTTTACAAAAATACATTTTCAATTTGTACATATAATACACATATACTGAATACTGAAAAAGGAGGCTAATGGCCGTGAGGGTTGAGGGTTGGGAGGGGGAGGAGGGAACAGGAGTTATTATTTGCCCAGCTCTTCCGACGACCCTATAATTGTCAAACTCAGATAAGAAGAAACGTTTTATAAGGTAACAAATGTTACTGAAACTATTTTCATATATTAACACATCATGTCATTTGATCTCTATATATGTCACTTTTGATATATAATATCAATACAAATAAAATAATAATAATAATAATATATTTGATTTATCAACTGCAACTACAATAAAATATCTGTGTTGCTAAAAAGGTTTTAGACTAGATATTTTTTTTTTGCTAATGTAATTCATTGATGGCTTAGCAATAAAAATTTAGCATTTGGTATAAGTATACAAATATTGACTAATTATCACTAGTTTGCACTATTTATAGCATGCAGTTATCTCCAGGTAACTGTCGCTGTTTGTATTTTCTCAAACTGAAAGTCGGGGGTTGATAACTAGAATCCTCACCTCGCCACAACTTGATCCTCCTTTTTATTCCTATTTCTTTGCTCATTTTCTATATTTATTAGGATCGTTTCAAGTTGAAAATTGTTGCTGTTTCCTAATCTCACTAACACTTTCTAATCATGTTGTCAACATTTTGTCTTATTAGAGCCGGCTTGTTGTCTGGCCAACCATTAAATATTTGTAAAATGTATTTAAACATAAGAATAGTGGCAGGGAGTAGTTTTACAACTTTTCTTGTAGAGGTACCTTTATTTTGATACTGTTAAACTATAAATAATATAAAAAGGTCAACTTTGGGGCTGAAGTTCCTCAAGCAGTCCAGTGACTGCACAGCTTTCATTATTCAACGATTTGGTTCACTCATCAGATGTTCATTGTGAGCAACGTGAGTAGAAGTTAGAAAAGTTCTGGTTTACCTCCATGAACTTTGTATCATGTTTTCACATATGATAGAATGTCCAGATGTCAACACAATTCAATCAACTTGACAACTATCATTGGAGAAGTCGCCACTAGTCAGTAAGGTGTTCTCAGAAGTCCTCAAAGGTAGGTACTTTGAAATTCTTGTCCTTCTTTATTTCCTTAGGATGTAATGATCTGTTTCACAGGTTCTTTTAGTAATCCGTTTAGAGTAGACCAGGTTACTACCCACACCCATGACAGTATTTGTTGCTTACAGTAAGGATGCTGTACCAAACTGTGTGATTAGGTATGTATGTATTCATATATCGCAAACAGAGAATAGTTATATATATGAATGGGACAGTGTTCATTTTAGAAAATGGCATGTTTTTAATGCATGCTGTATAAATTCAACGAGCAAGAATATTCACAAGTTGCCTCATCTCTACATACATATGGTTTACCAGGGTGTCTACCTGACTTTATTTTTGAAATTCCTGTATATTTACAGTATATTTTTTGGCATGTAAAAGAACCCTGGAAGGTTTGTGAAATTACCTCTCCTGGTGGAATTGGTGGGTCATTTCACCTCACTCATAGAACTTTAGAGGTACCGTACAAGTAATCAGCCTTGGTGGTGCAACTTCAAGGAATGATTACAGACAGGGAGTTTACTCTACCAGCACCCCTTGACAGTCGAGACTTTACACATACTGGGAAATAAAGATAATTGCACTTACCTAACATTATTAAAAATTAAGATGATAAAACCCAAAAACAATTTTTTTTTTTTAGAATGTAGACAAAAGTTAAAATTCATTCAACCACAAAACATTTTCAATTTTTGCATTTCATGTTCTAACTTTTCTGCCTCTTCCTTTGCTTTCTGCAAAACTGTTCTTCTTTTCACTTATAATTTTCTTATTTCTTCAGATGCTGTTTTTCTTTTTTGACTTAAGTCTACTTCAATCTTTTTCTTCTTTTAAACCGTTTCTTTCCATTAGGCCTATACATTCCTCACAGCATGAATCATAGTTTTTGAAATTGTCATATTTAGAAGACCCCCGGCTGCCGTGACTCCATCATAAGTTACATGTTGAGCAATAAGGCTGTCCTCATGTAGGTTTTCCTCCAGACATTCTTTATTCACAGAAAAACTTCGCTTAACGGCTGCATTGCTATGGAAGGGAACAAGAACTGTTTTAGTGAAATATTGTACTTCCTGGGATAAATTTACTCTAGAAAAAATATTCATGAAGAATTTATCAAGCTGGTCACCACCTGAAGTGAATTGTTTAATGTAGTCAATAACTTGTTGCTTTGATACAAAGTCCAAGTAGTCTCTTTAAAACATCAGCTTGCACGCTAGATAGTTGTTTCTTGTCTAGTAGGACTTCTAATGTAGAGGTTATCCTATAGGTCCTAACAGATGGATTGAGCTTGACTGTGGGAGAGAGACAACTAGCACCCTTGAGTTTTCTACCCATCTAATAGATCAAAACTTCACCGGGAAAAGAGATGATCCTGTTATTCTTTGAGAGTCTGCATGTCTTGTTGGAAAATCTTTAAAGAAATAATATAGTGAGCGCAAAAACTGGTAAGTAGTCCAACTAGAGTTAGAATGTGCTATTTTGTAAGCACCATGGACAATGTGTAAGGAACAAGTTCCAAATTTCAGTAACTCAGGATCTTGTGGAGAATCTTCCTTCAAGTAACTTTTGAGAGCACTTTAAAATGTAAGGTTTACATTTAGTCCATCCAAGGAAACTTGAAGCATTTTTTAAGATCCAAGCCTTCGTCTTTTAGTGCAGATATAAAGTTCATTAATATATCTTGAACTGTTACATGACCTAAAAACAAGATGTTAAATATCTTGTTTGAATTTCATTTTCACTCCAGAAGCGAACAACAACATCCATCTGGGTCTTCTGAGCCACAGTATTTATGTTCTCGTTAAATGAAATACAATAAAATGAGCATTGCTTAACCATATCCACAAGCTCACATATGAAACAAGGACCTAGTCCATACACAATGACATACCCAAGTTTATCTTCATGAATTTGAAATTTCTGGGCAATATCATTATCGGAAAACATTACTTTACAAAGATCACTACAAGCAGAAAAACTTCTAGCAGAAGACTGTGTCATTACTTGATTAATAAACTACAATATTTAAGCACAAGAGACTTCATCTTTGACAAGGAAGCTCTGAATAGAACAACTAGGTCTAGTTTCACTAAAATGTAAATCTTCATGTAGGCCTACAGATGACACTGTATATTTGGCCGTAGAGACCAGGTCCAGTATTTTTTTCTCCCACTAGCAGCTTTCCCTCTGTCAACATGCTTCTTTCCCTTGGCATGAGATCGGATTGAAGATATTCCCGTGTTACTTATATCAAAGTTAGTTTTACACAAAGAACAATGGCTTTACTTTAATCACAATCAACTTTTTGTAACCACAACCAATTAATATCCAACCAATCAACTTTAAACCATGTACTGTCCAACCAATCAACTTTATGTACTGTGCCATTGGAATGCCAAGGTCAGGCAGGTACAACAATAGTTTGAACTTGATCAGTTACTAGAAGCTCATCACTCATAATGGTTACTGCTGGAAACAAGTTTGTAAGGAGGAGGTTAGCTGCTAGTGTAGTTTGTTTCTTTCTAGCTTAATGTAAAGACTGAGAATTCAAGTGAGGCAAACATCCCCACTGCAAGGTCATATACAAGGTCAACAAGGTAGACCAGGGGAGGAGTTGATGGATGGTCAAAATATAACTATCAGTAGTACAAATAATATCAGGGGTCTCAAAATGCTTTATCCAACATTTCACTCAATGTAAAAAGACTGAATTTTTTCCACCATCTGATTCAAAATTCAAGTATATTCCATTATTTTCAGTATCAAAAATAAAATCAAGTATGTTTCCAGTATTTCCAGTATTGATATACACACTGTTTACAGATAAGAAAAGTCTTAATACATAAAAGTTATTTATTAATAATATATCATAACACTAAATAATGAGTACATCATGGTGACATGAGACAAAGAGTTAGTTGTGGATACCAAACTCTTATTGTCTACTCTCCATAGTACTGATTAGGAGTGTTTTGTATGACACGTCAATGTGGACCATTGTTGCCTTACTCCTCAAGGTTTGTAATGATATCAGTATAGTTCAGTAGGGCGACCTTTCTCTAATGCATTGTGAGCTATAGGGCCTGTGTATGTTTCATGGGCCACGATACTTTAAGACATACATGAGTGTTTCAATAAATATAAAGTGATGAAAAAATGTAGTTTTTACCAGTCTTTTAGTGTTTCACAGCTTAGTAGTAATCTGGGCCATCTAAATATATTTACTAGAGGTTGTTTAAGGCTTCCTTGATCAGGTGTTTTTTGGGGCTGGTTTGGCTGGGAGTGTGACAACTCTGGGTGACTGTCTCAAGTGTTTGATCAAGGAAAACTTTATTTAGTATTTATTTGATTTGAAAACCATTATTTTAGCACTTTTCTGTTCCTACTGCATGTGTAGGCTTTTTGGATTTCAACCTCCAATGGGCTGTTAAGAAAACAAGAAATGGAAAAAAACAACATAATCACCCTCTGAATTGAGATACATATCGTGTCGGGGTAAGAGATTTTGTTTCCCTGTGTCAAAGAAGGTTTCTGTCTGAGAGCTCAGCCAGGGTTGGAAGCCATCCTTAAACCCCTCGTTATTGGAGCACTGCGGTTCCAACCAGGTTTTCATGTGGGGCTACACATTGTTGTAAAAGAGCACAACACCTAACATTAGTATAACTTGCCTTTTGTTCTAAATTGCCCTTCTTTCTGTAGTTATTGTGGTTCCTGGTTCTATGAAGTGAGTAAAAAGAACTCCTTTCCTATCCCAGAAAACTTGGCATCAGCTTTTTGTTTGAAAAGGTTTGTTTGGTGAATGAGTGTGCATCCACTGTTAGACTGCTCTTTGCTTTTTGTTTGAAAAGGTTTGTTTGGTGAATGAGTGTGCATCCACTGTTTGACTGCTATTTGCTTTTTGTTTGAAAAGGTTTGTTTGGTGAATGAGTGTGCATCCACTGTTTGACTGCTCTTTGCTTTTGACATTCGCAAATTGAACCCACGTTTCATTACCTGTAATGATAGTCAAGAAAATCATCCCCATCTTTGCTCTAACTCTGCAAGAATGTCAACGCTGATCCCATTTTCTGCATTTTGTTCACATCAGTAAGCTTTTTTTGGAATCCATCTTGCACAAAACTTGTGGTAGCCTTGCTTACCTGTAATAACCTCGTACAGAACTGTTAGAGAAATATGGGGAAAATCACAGAAAGCTCTGAAATTGTGAAGCGTGTGGTGTGCGCATTGGGTGGCGGGCTCTGCAAACTGGAGCGCTAGAGTCGGGGTCGGCTCAGTGTGGGCTGACCCAACGCGAGAGGTGATGATTAACTGGCCTGACTTGAAAGAGTCAACACCTCTCTGCGAATGGCTGGTCTAGAGGGGGAGTCGTTGACCAATGCGCACGCTCACGAGTCGAAGGAAGCCTCTTGTGTGTTGTATATTCTATAAATAAATTATACAAGTATCTTTCCATCCACGGCTTGATTATTACTTCTAATTAAGATCCTCAGACAAACGGACCCGAGCATAGCACAATGGTAACAGACAACAAAGAAAGAACGCGTGATAATCTGAAAAACCATCAGTCAAATCCAAGTATACACCAGCATGCAAGACGTCAACAATTCCGTCCCAGAAGTGGAAAGTGACCCATTAGATGACGACTCGACAATCCGGAGGGCAGCGCGAGGCAATATCGCTATCTCCAGCCGGATCAACACGTTACAGACCAGAACCACGGAGCAGATTGGAGCACGTTAGGTGTTCCCCATATCCATCCCGGGGGCCAAGCAGACATTCAACAAGCATCCCTACTCGGCAAAAACGGGAAGGTCTGCGGTTTGCCAAGGACAAGCGACCCCGAGAATGGATCAACAACAAGCACGACCTACAGGATCTACCAGTCAACAACACCACTAATAGCTAAGTACAGTCATCAAGTTCCAGCAACCCATTCTCCAAATGTTTAATCCAGTGTTTACACATTCGACGGGGAGGGGTGGTAGATGGGCAATACCCATCTCAATCAGGGTTCGCCAATAATAAATATAAAGAGTAATTTTTCCTTTTTTAAGGTCAGATGAGTTTAATGGGAATCAAAATGAATAAACTATAGGTCCTAGGGGCCAGTTAGACTAAACAACCTCTTTGAAATAAAACGGCTAAACGTTGGTCTAATAGGTAAGAAACATCTTAAAAACAATTGATTTGGTCACGTAGGAGAAAAAATGTTATACATATGAGTCAGGTCCCTTCTAACATTCACACGACTAATCACCAAGGTTTAGCCTTACTATAAACAATTTAAGAGGTACCAAATGTAGGTACTATTTACTCTTAGAAAAAGGCTTAGCGCTATAGGGTTGAAGCCACTAGGTATTAATACAGACTAAAAGAAAAAAAAGGGTCTAACGAAAGGTGTACGTTTCGTTCGACGCTGTTGCTGAGGTCAGGGGGTCTATTGTCTAGCTAGCGCAACACGTTAACATTGAGAACCTATTATTTAGGGCACCACCTAGGCCAAATAGAGCAAGAGCCGGCGTAGGGTTAAAAGGGAAAAAGAGGGTAAGGGTCGAACATCGTAGAGTGAATAGGGGACGCGTAGATGAGAAGAATCCGAACCAGGGAAATTATCGCAAAATCCCATAGGAATAGTAGACTAGACTTGCCCAATAGTTAATTCTACTCGCCGTCATCATGGATTTGGATCCAAACAGGTTGTTGAAAGATGAACTACAATACGAGATCATAATTCGTGGAGAAACCCCGTTAGATACGGTGGATGGGTTACGCAGCCAACTCCTCCTACTATTAGACAGGGAAAGAGACTTAAACGCCTCGATTGTAAAAACAGCCTTAATTCCTCCGCTATCAGACGAAGTTCCCATAGTAGAACGGAGGTTACATACCCTAAAGAAAGACCTAACTGACAAGACAGAGCTTACCCCAAGTCAAATAAAGAAATTTGAAACTACCTTGTTACATCTTTCGTCGAGACTAGAAAGGGCGACCATAGACGATACTAAGTTAATAGAAGGGAAAGAGACGGGTTTAAAACTATGCGAACAACTCAAAGCTAAGGTAAAGTCGCTTAGGGGGCACCAAAAGGAGCCCACGCGTTCTAGTAACGAAGAGGAGCTACCCAGCAGACCGGCAGAGGGCTCGGGGGTGTCAAGAGATCCTACGACTGAAATTTTAAAAAAAACGAATAACAAATCACCTATAACTGATCCCATCCAAATGGAATCGCATGATGTTGTCAAATCCAGACTTTTTACGGTCTTGAGTATAGTGAGAAAATGGGGAGGAGTCAGACCCAGTGGATTGTTTAGAAAGGGTAAACGAACTTAAAGCCACTTATCATTTAACCATAAGGAGTTATTACAAGCGCTTCCCGAAATTTTTCAAGGAAGTAGATTACGGTGGTTGAGAAACAATCTACATAACTGGCGCGATTGGGAGCAATTCCAAAAATTATTCAAAGTTAATTTTTTTAAGACTAACTACCAAGAGTTAATAGAAGAGGAGATTCCGGGAAGGATGCAAAAACCCACGGAATCCGTACAGGACTATGTAACTGAATTGCAAACTCTAATTAGAAGGCATGGGGGGTTCACGTAGGAACAGGAGCTGAAACGTATTTTTCGCAACCTAAGGCCCGATATTAAAATAAGTTTAACTAGAACCCAGATACAGTCCGTCCCTCAGTTAGTGAAAGAGGCCGCAAGTTTAGAATTGAGCCAACAAGAAATAAAAAATTACAATATACACTTTAGCGAAGAATATAAACTTAGAAGGAACCCCAGTGTTGGCGGACGGCGTAACCAGGAAAACCGACAATACCAAGAGGAGCCCGCGTTTGCACGAAGGGTGGAGAGGGAAACATTACCATACAACCCAACAGTCAAGGGCGATAGAGAAGGTAATATCTCCTCCCTAAAAACTCGAAAGTGCTTCGATTGTTTTTCGACGGCGCATTTGGTCCGTGACTGCCCTAATAGAAACCCAAGGGGTAAGGAGCAAGGAAAAGGGAGGTTAAGACTCTAGTTGGCCTGGGCTCTGTCCTTTAGGAGAGAGGGGGGTGTTAGTACCCCGCGGTTGCTACGTAAAAACAGTTAACATAAAAGTGAATTTGTTTCCGTAAAAACAGGTAACATAAAAGTGAATTTGTTTCCGTGAAAACAGGCAACATAAAGTGAATTTGTTACCGTAAAAACAGGTAACATAAAAGTGAATTTGTTTCCGTGAAAACATGTAACAAAGTGAATTTGTTTCCGTAAAAACAGGTAGCATAAAAGTGAATTTGTTTCCGTGAAAACATGTAACATAAAGTAAATTTGTTACCGTAAAAACAGGTAACATAAAAGTGAATTTGTTTCCGTGAAAACAGGTAACATAAAGTGAATTTGTTCCGTGAAAACAGGTAACATAAGTCAATTTGTGTCTGTAAACAGAGGTAACGTAAAAGTGAATTAGTGTCTGTAAACAGAGGTAACGTAAAAGTGAATTAGTGTCTGTAAACAGAGGTAACGTAAAAGTGAATTAGTGTCTGTAAACAAAGGTAACATAAAAGTGAATTTGTTTCTGTAAAAAAAGGGGGGTAACCTAAAGGCGAAGATCTAAATAAGCCCAATTGGACATGAACAATTAGGGATAGCAACCCAATCTACTCTACAAATGTAAAGCTATACTCGATATATCCTTAAGATGACCGGCCGGTCTAGGTAAACAATGTATTTAGGATGTAAACAATGTATTTAGGAGGTAAACCATATCTTTAGGATGTAAACAATGTATTTAGGATGTGAACAATGTATTTAGGATGTGAACAATGTAGTTAGGAGATTCTGTATAGTTATTTAGTTTATTTATATTCTTAAAATTCAATTAGGGGTCGATCTCTGTAAACAAAGTATTTAGGATGTTCCGTATAATTACTATGTTTAAAAGGTTAATTCTAGCTTTAGTCTTAATATACCTTATTATATTTAGGAGGTTAATTGAAATTCATTTGGAGTTTACGGAATAAATATGTTTAACCTCCATGGATAACATAAGTTCACAGTTTATGTATTGTTTATCTTGTATATGTGGTTTGACTCAAAAAAAAGGGGAGGTGTGTGTGGCGTGCGCATTGGGTGGCGGGCTCTGCAAACTGGAGCGCTAGAGTCGGTGTCGACTCAGAGTGGGCTGACCCGACGTGATAGGTGATGAGTAACTGGCCTGACTTGAAAGAGTCAACACCTCTCGGCGAATGGCTAGTCTAGATTGGGAGTCGTTGACCAATGCGCACGCTCATGAGTCGAAGGAAGCCTCTTGTGTGTTGTATATTCTATAAATAAATTATACAAGTATCTTTCCATCCATGGCTTGATTATTACTTCTAACTAAGATCCTCAGACAAACGGAGCCCGAGCATAGCACAAGCGACAAACTTTTTGGTCAATACTTTGAACACGTATCAGTCACCAATCATCAGCGACCTCGACCACCTTCATCATGCAAGTCAGTTTGCCCATCTCTAAATATTCCCCACCACTACAAAAATGTATGATGGTATAAACAGGCCTCATTGCATATTTTGGGTGTACGTTGGCAACTTTACTGTAAAAGATGTGTTTATCCGGGGGAGGGGGAAACTACTCAAAATAACTTTTAAAATGGTTTAATGTAAACCCTTAACGTACTTTGCCGGGCAGTATTCATCATATCATGGTATGCAACACCAATACAATGACGAGCAAGGCTCTCACTTGGTGTTCTTGCCTATATCACATAGATGACAGGAGTGGTATGAATAAAACTTGCCTCTTCTATTCAATATATTTCAAGTCAAGATTTGGTTCTGTGATTATTAGGTGCTTACTTTAACTGCAGTGAAGATATAAAACTACTTTAATTAGTAGATGATTTGTTTGTACGCCGCTATGTCAGGTTTACCAGTGTACTAAAGTCAAATAAATCTTATATTGAAGGTGTGTCCAAACATAAAAATGTTAGTGAATAAATTAAATTTAAAAAAAAATTGTGAAAAGTAGTCTGGAGGATATAAACCCTCCCAAATTTTAATTTTCATTAAAACAACTATCTATTGAAAGTGTGTCCATCCCAAACAATTTTAGTGAATATCATCTCCATAATTTTTAGATGATTTGTGCCTGGGTGGACATACAAAATTGAAAAAATCTCTTTCACCAAAAACATTTCAGAATTATGGTTGACCCATTTAATGAATACCGGTGAATAAATTACCTCTCCATCCTTGATGGATTGTAAAATACAGAAATATCCATAAGGGGAGGGGGAAAACGCCCCCTTCTAAAAATTACGTCATGCGAGAATTTTAAGGGACTGTTCTATAGTAATAATGGTGCAAACTGACCATTTATATGACCCATTTGGGCAGGTGAAAGCAATATCTCTTTTCCTTATTTTACTCCCCCTCCAACCCCCCTTTTAGTCACAGAGCTACAGCTCGGGGATAAAAGAGGAAGGGGTGTTTCGTTAAATCTATACCCTCCCCTTCCAAATCATCCGCCCCCACACACAGATAAGGTTCAACGTTGTTGCGTATAATATTTCACAAGTTGCATACAGTTTATTTGAATGCTTGAGTTTTAATTAAAAAACAAAAATAATACATTTTGGTTCATGAAACATGTAGTAATGTACCAATATCTATTATTATTGAAATAATACATAATAGATCGTTTTAATTACGGAAGTATTTAGCTTAAATGACGACTAATATTGCCGTAACATTATTTTGAAAGGCCTCTCATATTTTGAATTGCCGCCAAATCTTGCCACACTTAGTTGGTAATTACTTAAAGTTGTGCAATTTAATATTCGTATATATTTTAAGCTTTTCTGATTACATAAACATTCGTTACATAATTTATTTAGTTTTAAATGCATGCATAATTAACATGTAAAATTTGTTTTCTCCATAAGAAAAGTCTTGTAGGCTCTGACGTCATACCTCCACAATGGCATACTGCGAATACTCATTATATTTAGGTTATTCTGCGGGAGTCTTCCAGTTCCAGTATGTTGAATACAATTCTATATTTTAATGATCTGTGGTATACCGTTACTTTAGAGAAAGAATAATCAAATCAAACGATAAAATCATCCGCGTTAGAAGCAAACAATGAATGACTAATAATCTATTTGGGATTTTAGGTGCAGACAAAATGACGCATGCTTCACTAAAGTACACACGATACGAATGATTTAATCAACGTTGTTTTGCACTCGCACCGTCCACATGCAAACATGCTTGTTCTACTAGCAGAAAGCACCTTAAGTGTTTTATTAATTGTTACAATTGTGAGGGCAGAATTGGTAGAATCAGATGTTGTACGGGTTCAGAAGTGCTGTGAGAGTTTTGAGCTGATGATTGATCGCCGGTGTCTGCATCAAAACGATACTGACATTGAACCATGGACTCCTATGTTTACTAGTGAGACAGGCCACGATAACGTACAGGTACGTGTGAGCCAGGGTGGGATTCTTTATTTCTCTGTCAAATTAAAAATGTAATGTTTTCTAGCACTTATGCAAACAACATAGCTAAGCAAATGTACAATTAACAAAACAAATGTGAAGCATTATAATCGTTAAAGATTGTTACACTCACCTAATTGCTATTTTTATGCACTGTCTTAAAAGTCAAATTTTTTATTTATTCTCACATGAAAGGTTAGGTTAAGCTCGGAAAGTTTTAGTTTTTTATGTTTAAAACATAAATACTGCATACCAAAAAACTCATGTTCTAAATCTTTCTTCAAAATAGTAGACATCTTAGAAGATCCCATTTGAGATCTGCCTATCTACTTTTAATCAAGATAATAAAACAATAACTAGGCCTAAGTACAACAAGAATTAGATTTGTTGTGTTAAAACGAAAAGTGTAGTAGGCTTACTTATAAATGCTTAATGATTAGGCTAATAATAAATATGTTATATCACCTTTGGGGATAATCTAAGCCCTAAGGTATCAGAACTTTTCTAAGAAAGTTTCATTAACACAAACTTTTTCCAAAAATGTAGGCCTATGTTAACTTATAAGTTACCTTTTGTAGGTATGGTTATTATATAGGGGTTTTCCAAGTATCAGTTTGTGCTGTGAATAGATTATTTAATACATCCAGAGTGTCAGTTATTCTATTTTATCGATTTTTGAATGATAAATGATCCTGAAAGTTGATTTAATGTAAATTAATTTAGATCCATTTCTGTTTCCAGCCTGTGGCCTGGGCCTCACATTTTCCATTACCGGTTTGCTAGGCCTGTCGTAGCTTCATATGCCTTAGGACAGACACAACATCCAGTGCCTGGCGGTTAATTTATCAATATGATAAATTTTATCGGCCATGCCAGGAATCAAACTCGGGGTCCTTACCCAAGTAGACAAACCTGCTACAGACTGAGCTAAGGTTTCGTTCCGACTCATGTAAAGTGATTTGAACCTTACCCTCTTGGATTGTTTTAAACAAATTTGGACCGCCTAATGTAGGCTACCCTCAGAGTTAGTAAAAAATGCAAATTTTCAGATTTTTAATATGGCACTCTGAAATCTCCAACAACAACAAAAATCACAATTTTCCGTTGACGTGCAATTAGCCGGGATTGAACCTGTTGAGTAATAATTTATTCATAGGGGGTGGGGGACCCCCTATGAATAAATTATTACTCAAGATAGAAATGAGATAGAAGGTTGGGGTAGAAACATAAGTAACATACTAGTGACATGTTGGACTAGACTGCCGAAAACAGGTTCAATCCCGGTTGGGTGCACTGAGGTTTATCCTAAATGATTTACACTCTACCTCCACACAAATTTGGGTACATTTCCTTTAAATGAAGCCTTCATAATCCCTAACCCATTACATAGGTGTAAACCAGAATGGGTAGTAAGACGCAGTACTAGTTTGGGACAATTCTCAACTTCAAGCTCATATCACACAACTTTTTGCTCAAATAAGGGTTTGGCTCCGATGGTTTGTTACTGCGCTACAGTGAATAAGGAGCCGACTCGCAGTTTGATTTGGAGCAAAACGGAGGTAGCTCTAATGTAGTTGAAAGTGTAGCCACGGAGCAGCACCATGCAGTATGGAACCCTCTATTGGCCGCAGCAGTTTTATTCTGGTAAACATGGAGTATAGTGACAGTTATTAAGATATTAGTGTATCAGAGAGTGAATTTACTCCATCTGACACAAATAATGGTGAAAGTTCTGAAGATAAAGATGCAGGCAACAAAATAAGTGGAAGCTTAATGTTATTAAAAGTTTAAAAGCGGCAGAGAAGCCATGTAAGTTATGTAAGCTGGGGTGGTAAAGCTATTCCAGGTAGGCAGCTCGGTCAAATGTGTTTTGAAAGGTGCTCTGATGATATGAAGCAGAACAACCTCAGAAATAAAGTGAGAGCAAGAGAGCAAAGGCAGCCAAAATCTGGGGGAGGGCTAACCCATAATAAAACATTTTTTATACAAGATAAGAAAGCATTTTATTATTGCTACCAGTGGTACACCCAGAAATTTCCCTTAGGGGTTAAACAAACAAGGTGTTAGCCAGAACTAAAGAAATGTTTGAGGCGAGGGGGATTGGAGGGGATATGTTTCACAAGGAGCTTGTCCTACAACCCAAAGGGTTGAAATGAAATGTAAAAAAATGTCTCTGCACCTAGATGTCATTTGTAAGAAATTTCTTATCAATTTTTTGAAATTTAAATGCCTCTAAACGCTATTAGAATTGGAACTCATCTGATTTATTTCAAAAATTAAGTTTCTTCTATAAACTATTTGGAATGATATTTGCCTGGCAAATTTTTGAAAATTGGATGACTATAGAAACTATTTTTATGTCGTCCCCTGGTAAATTTTTGGAAATTAGATGCTTCGCTTGGCAAATTCTTGAAAATTATGTTAAACATACTTAACATAACTTTAGTGCTCGATTTTATAGTTCAATGTTATGTATTTTAAGTATTTATTAAATTAATATGGGGTGGGGGTGGGGGTTGGAACTACCCCGTTTGCCCCCCTACGTGCACCACTGACAGTTAACTTATTGGGAGTAATGTAAAGTGTGTAAGGTTAGGCTAGGAGCCATTGAACATCTTGTGCAAGAGAGTTGAACTACTAATAAATCACATATCGTCAAATGTATGTAGCCCTAAAGAGCAACGAGGAAAACACAAAAATCAACCAAATAAAATCCATGATGAACTGGTGAACCAAATGAACCAAAATTTTCGGTCATTCCATAAGAGAAAATCTCATTATTCTCGAAGTGATAACTTGACGAAATATTACCTTTCGTCTGACCTATCAATTGCCAAGATGCACGCTCTGTGCCTAGAAAAATATAAACCGAGCAGAACTTGTTACTACAAGATGGAAAACCTATAGATATCCTACCACTTTTATAATAGTTATTTTAACAAGAACGCTCATCCTAGAAGTGATTGATACATGCACTACTTGTGACACTATTCAAAATAAAATTAAGATATTGACGATGTAAAGGAGATAGCAGAAAAGGAGCTTCATCTTATAGAACCTACTACTACCTATGGTACATCTGGCGATGTATTTTATATGAGACAGCTGTGGGTCTACTCTTTTTGTATTCATGAAGCTAGTAGCTCCAAACGCTATTTTTTCCTTTATGGCGAAACTGTTGGCCATTAAGGACAGAATGAAGTTATTAGTATGTTACATTATTTTGAAAATATTTTGGACAAAGGTGTCAGACAGGTATTCTTGTATAGTGATAACTGTGCTGCCCAAAACAAAAATAATCTTATAGTACAGTTCCTATACACATTGGTCAAGGTGGGATGATTTGATACAATCGCACATAGACATAATAACCTACCATGTGATCGAAGTTTTGGCCTTTTGGAGAAGGAGAAAAGAAAACAAGAAAGTGTATATTTACCATCAGAGTGAAACTCGGTAGCAAACACTTACAAAAAATGCAAAGTCATCAATACAACTCGAGATATGTTTCTTAATTTTAAGGATCATTTCTCACCTATGTTCAAGAAGATTGTCATTAACAAGTCTAGAGAAAGGTTCAAAGTTAAAAAATGTCGTCAGTTTGAATTTGTAGTATATAGTCCACAAGGACCAAGTTCACTGTAGTCCAAGTGCATCAGGCCGAACGCTCAGAGAATAATGCGCTTACACTCCCTAATGGAAGACACTATGAAGATCCACAGCCGATAGCTTTAGCAAAGCTCATAGATATTCTTTAGTTGGCAAACAGATGCCTATCACCAAATGAACTTATATTCTACAGTGCCATCACTTCCTTACCAGACCAAAATAACGTCACGTTCGAAAGTGAAATGAGTAAATGAAAAACATGTGTGAATTGAATTTTTGGGAAGGTTTTGTGTTGTTTTCCACAAGCTAGTAAAAGTAGAACCACCCCGTTTTTGCACGGAGCCCTTCAATTGAACTTATTGATTTCAGCATCATTTGTGGAAAGTTTCATTCTGGAATCATGTGTTTGTCGATTTTAGATCAAAATTATTCAAAGGAAAAACCATGTGTGTGAAAGTAAAAGTGTAATTTGAATTAACATTTTTCAATCCCTTTGGACAAAGATCACTATTGTCTTATATTTTCAGTTCAGAACAGTGCTATTATGCTAAAACAAGTTAACATGGGTGAAGGGATTGTGATCCCTAGAGCCGTGGTTGCTGTGTCCATCTCTTTACTACTAAGGTAGTAAGTGCAGCCAGGCACTTGAAGTACTGTGGGTATGTAAAGGATGGAGCAGCCAGCACCTTCACTTCCACCATCTCAGTCATCTTGTTCTTGGCCAAAACTACACCAAGCCACCCTTGATTGTTGTACTCACATGTTCCTTTGTCAGCGCCTCTCTCTCTTGCACAGGGAGGAAACTGTGGGACTTATGGGTTCCTTGTGTTGGTTTTACAATCTAAACTTTCTCTTCTTATTTGTGTGTTTCGTTGTGGAGTCAACACTCCATGGTGTCAATTTGTTCTTCATAGGGTCACTGGAGACTTGCCCTTGATGCACGAAGCTGTTGTATAGAAATGCCACTCAGCCTTGATTCCAAACTCACTTTCTTGGCGGTGTGTGTTTAACAAGTTTTTTTTTCCTTTTTTTAAACTGTGCAGCAGAACCATCAGAGAAGTAGTAGATTTTTTTCAAATCTGGTATCAGTCCAGATTTTAGATATAAGTTTTTTTCTGGAATAAATGACTGGCAACAGTATCATGCTTAAAATCTTCAGAAATACAAACAATAGGCCTACTTTTACTTTCCAAATCATCAGTATCCTTGTCAATGACTGGTATTGGAAAAAATTGTTCCAATGAAAATACTGCCCAAGCCTCATCTTTCAAATAGTTGTAATGCTCAAACTCTTTTCTTTGCTATAAAAGAATGTCTTGTTTAGAAACCAGAACTGTTCACGTTCCAAAAGACATGCATCACTTGTAGACCATATGGTCCATCATTTCTTCTTTCAGCTTTATGCTTAACTCCTGTTTCAAATATTCTACAGCAGGACATGAAGGACATTCACTGTACCTGGCTAATCACACATTATCTTTGTTAAACATGATTTAGAATCAACTAAGTGCTGTACTGTCATTAAGTATATTATTATTATTATTTAATTTAGGCCTCTTGTATAATAAGTCACATTTTGATGTATTGTCCAAACACAGACTGAGTTAGTACCACTTCCTTAGTGCTTGGGTCATAGTTCTGCAAATTTAAAAAAATATATCTTTCTGGTAAGATACTTTTTTCTTGAGCAGCCTAATATATTCTTTAGAATTTCCCAAAACTAGCTCTGTTTTTTTTTTGTACATAGTTATGCAAACTTTAAAAACCCTATCTTTCTGGTAGAATACTTTTTCTTGAATAGCCCATTATATTCTTTAAAATTTCCCAAAACTAGCGCGTTTTTTTGTACTAGCCTCAACTCTGTTTTCGACTGAAACAAAGTATTTTGTCCCAGGTGTAAGACATCATCAATGTATGTACAAACTGTTAACTTTTTCAATTAGACTCATTTAAAAACATTCTAGCCTTTGTTTAGGTATTGCTAAAATAAGATACACTCATATTTTACCATACCTTTTACTTTTCTTACATTCTGTTGCTAACTTCAAATTCCTCCATGTCCATTTTTTTGAAAGTGTCGTTAAAATTTGGAATTTTTCACTCACACTTAGGTTTAATTTTCTTTCAGCTGACTTAGCAGCATTTCACTTGATCCTGTCAGTACTTTTTGTTATGTTAAATATATTTTTATTTACTTTAAATTGAAAAATGACACCTGAACATTGGAAACAAATCCAGGGCCTTTGGCTTAATACGCCAATGCTCTGACCACTGAGTTACCCTAGAATCGTTCCATCCCATACCTAGGGTCATACTGTGCTTATATATTCCTTCCGTGATGGAAGTGTGGGAATTGTTAGCTACATAATTAGGGTGAAGTGGGGTAAGTCCAGCCATGTTATGGTACTGTTGGTTTTTGGACTCAATTTGCATAAATGTTATTGCAAGCAGAACAATGAAACTAGGCATGCATTATCCTTGTTTAATAGGCTTTCTCGCACACCGATTGATTTTTTTTATGATTGCATAGTGTTTATTCAAAGAATTATTTTTTGACACCATGCCGCGTGGCATAGGCCTTGCTTAAAAAGTTTGTTTTATAACTTAACCTAGACTTAACCTATTGAAACATTCTTTTTGCAATTATGTGGTATGTTATTTAATGTTTAATGAAGCAAATGACACTGAAAAGTGAATTTCTCCTCTATGTCCTAATTAAACAAGCAAAATAATATTAAATATCCTACAAACTAAAGTACTAAAAATGAAAACAAACAAAAAAATGGGTAAAAAAACAACCCTGGCAAGTGAAGCCAGTGTGGCTACAATAGCCCGGCTCCTGGGCTGCACTTGGCCCACGTGCAAAATCGCTGGGGCAAGTACAGCCACGGCTGTAATTTTTTTACAGAAACATGCTAAAGCAAAATACAGCACATGCCATAATTTTGTTTGATTGATGATTTTAAACAAAATTAAATTTAAAGTTAAATATGTGCAGGTTGAGGATTTTAATATTTCATTGGTATTTTTGGCTTGATCATAATAAAAATCATGATCAACTTCAATGTCTGTTTGACATTCTGATATGACTATATTAAAGTTAGGGATAGGTGTAAATATGTAATTATGACCTTTTGTAAGAACTCTAAAAGTCATTTTGACTGATCGTCTTTACTCATTTATGTGGTTATACTTAATGTTGATCAAAGTGCAATAATTAAGTGTAATTTAATCTTGAGTAAAATGCTGTTAGTACGACATTGTTGACCTAGAATGATAACTTGGAAGTTAAACATAAGGGTAAACTTTTTGAAGCAGAGTTGAAGTATGCTGAGGTAATATCCCCTTTTGGGGAAATCGCTGCTAAACCAAAATTAATACTACTAATACTAATTAATTTTTTAGCCTGAATAATGCAGTGGAAATATGTAAGTGGTTCTCTCAAGAGAACGATAAAAGAAGAAAAAAAGCAGCAAAGAACGTTCTGTGGTACAAAACGTCCATAAAATAACGTCATTTTTTAAAGTACCAAAACAGTTACTAAGCATAATCAATGTCAATGACAATGACCAAAACGCAGTGTTTGAGGTTGGACCAAACGGTTATTCTTTGGAATCAAAGCCGAAAACAGTCACACTCAGCAATCTTAGCCTTATATTATTGGTAATGTAGAAACAATGCTAATTTAGATAGTTTGGTAGCAGAGCATAATGAAATTCTTAGAACAGATCCTCTTTGGACAGATATAATAAATGAAAATTTTAAAAATTACTAGAATTCACATGGTTTGAAAAGTTTCCAAAATAATGATGTAAACCTTGCTAATTCAGCTCGACAGCAGACAACTCAGACTCAATTCCAATGAATCAGAGTCCCCCAGTTTTTGACCGCAGTGCATTTCCAAAAAAGAAACACAACAGTGAAGTCGCCTACAGAGATTGGTTGTTATATTCACCTTCAGTGGATTGCATGTAAGTTATTCTGAAACAGTAACAAACAGCTTTTTCTTCTACTGATGGTTTCTCAGATTGGAGACATGCAACACAGTACAATAATGACCAGTTACTGAGATGGAGCTATCAAAGTATTTTTCATTTATTGTTGATTCTACTCCAGACGTCTCACACGTGGGCAGTTAACGTTTACAGTGCGCTACGTCTTTAAGGAAAAGTTGTGGTACTTTTTTGAAATTTGTACCAATTCGTAGTGATGATGCTGAAAGCCTTTTTAATGTTGTTCAAGATACATTTCGTAGCAGTGACAGTGACATAAACAACTGTTGTGGTCAATAATTTGACAATTTCAGCAAAATAACAAGGGTTTACAAGCATGTATAAAATAAATAAACAATTTCGCTGTTTTTGTTCCATGCATGGCTTATTTGATAAACATGGTTGGAACTTTCGCAGTAGATTGCTGTTTATCTATTAATTTTTTTTTATTTGCTCCAAAAAACCAATTTTTTCCGGCCTCAACACACCAATGGATGTTATGACTCCACACTTGTATTATGGCAGTGAAGGCAACCAAAGTAAGAAATAGCTTCTTTAAAAAAAAAAAAAAGTATTTCTTGGATGTCACCAAAGCCTTGGCAGACAGCTATGTAACAAACCTCAATCATTAGCAAATACAACTAATCACCTAGAGATTGTTATCATGACTATTCTGGGACATCATCCTACATAGATTTAATGCAATCATTATTTCACTTCAAAAAGTGGAAATATACCTTGGATCTGCTGTAACACAATTGGAGTTAGTAAAATTTCACAACAATGATGCACTTTCTACTGTTTCTCAATATCACAGACAACTTAAAAAATAAATAGCTTCAATAAAGAAATTAAAAAGTGTCACTAAAAACAGAGCCAGAACACAGCTGAACTGGCTGGAAGGAAAGGTATTGGATTCATTTAAGTTCACAACATAATTTTACCAGGATAAATTGTATACAAATGGACACGAGTTTAATTTCTTGTCACTGCTAACAAGAACATTTTAAGTTTTATATGATCACCTTGAAATGTGTAGTGAGTGGCTACAACATATGTACCTTTAAGAGTGAATTTTTTGAAAAATCTAAAAAAAAAAAAATCATTCTTTTTTGAAGAATGGTGAATTTTTTATAATATAAAAATGTGTGATGCTTTAAATCATAAGCTATAAAATGACATCTGTCGCAGGTCTGTAGCTATTATAGGTATCTAGTAAATGGCAATTAAGTTATTAAGTTAATGGTGACCAGCAAATTTTGGGCGTTTTAGACGATTGTAAAAATTTAATAAAACAACAAGTGAACAAAAAAATTTAAAGTTATATATATTTTAAACATCGCGTGGTAAGGTACAAATATACCAAAATTCAACCAAATCTATAACATTAGTGTTTTATGCATTGGTTGATTTGACATGGAATGACCCTCAACAACTGTGTAAGTAGAAAGTTTGATGGACATTCATATTAAATTAGTATTTTCCTAGACAATATTGTAGAAATACCACCAACATAAATTGTAAATCTATTTTAGGTGCCAGCATTCAAATTTGTAATTGGCATCCCTGAATGTGGTTCAAGACAGCAATGGCCCATATACCACTATCCAGGATCTCAGGATCGGCTGAGTCTGCTGCCGAGTGGGAGATTGAGACACTATATTTCACACCATGAGAATGATGATGTCGGCGGGACATTACCGGTAGAAGGCAAAGAGGAGCACCGGCGATATTATTATGAGTATGAATTGGGTACTTACTGTCTTGACAAGGTATGTTCACACATGTGCAACCAAGTACACATCAGTTTGTATTAAAGAACAAAACAGACATTCACAACTATGTTGTTATGTTAAACAGAGATCAAATTGGGTGGCGTAGGTGGCAAAATGCTGCAGGCCCGCCAAAAATTAATTTGGTAAGAGATGAAAGTGTTGTTTTTGTTTCTTAAAAATATTATTATTCAATGAAAAGTTACTCAATAGTCACTTTATTTTGCATAATTTCATGTTCTACAAAAAAGTTATGTACATATTTTTCTGTAAAATCAATATTTCACAAGATAGGTATAAGTAAATTTCCAAAAACACTTTGAGGAAATTATACAGAATTTCACAGAGATCAAAGCAAGAAGAAAGAATTTTAAATGTTGATGATTGTTTAGCCTCTGTAAGTGTTTATATTGTTTATGTTTTTTTATAATGTTTATTAATATTATTCAATTCAGATCAATTTTTACTTTCTTGCCATCTTACAGGTAGAGAAAGTATTGTGATCGTCAAAAAATTGAACTCAAGATTTAGATGAATTTCAAAGTTTTATGATGCCCCAAATCCATAAAAGTTGTTTTTGAATTTATGTCTGTCTCTACCTTGGACTAGAGCCTAAACTATGTTAACAATCGGGCTTAAATTTAGTATCTAGGGTTTTCATAGGTTTGTCTCAAGGGCTTTTTGAAATTCGATAAATAATCCTAAAATTAGGGGTAGTTTAATGAAGGGCGAAAAGAGAAAAAATCAGTTTTGATTAAATTTCATTTTTAAGCATTGTTAAAAGATTTTAAACAAAATGGTTACCCTCATTTTTTCGGAAAAATGACCTTAAGGGTTCTGGTCTGATACATCATTTCTAATGTTTTATCACATCTCCAAAACTTTGAGATATGATATAGCAAATACGTAGGTCTATTTATAATACTAATATCTTATTTAAAACATATTTTTATAAAAACAATAATTTTCAAGCTAAACGCAGATATATATATATATATATATATATATATGTATATATATATATTTTTAACATTTTGAACACTAAAGGTCAAGTATTGCAACCGTAAAATAAATCTAACCCAAGATGTTGATGGATGTCGACGTTTCATAACTCCCTGAACCCTAAAAAGTGGTTTTTGCATTGCCATCTGTCTGTGTGTCTGCTTAACCCTAAAATCAATAGTAAAATAAAGGATGAAAAGAGAAAAAGTATATTTTCTCAAAATAGGCTATAATGATTTTGATTAAAATTCGTATCTAGGCATTGATTAAGATTATAAACAGATTGGCTATTTTTATTTTCCTATGAAAATGACTTTTAGAATACGTTACAGAAATGAAAATTTCCTTATCTCCGTAACTATTTGAGATACTAAATAATTTATCATTGCAAAATTGTACTATTAAAAATGAAAACTTTTATTTGAAATATATATTTACAAAACCAACATTTGGCAATTTCGTGAGCTTTAGTTGTACAGAGATACTACTTAAGTTGTAACGCAATGATTTTCTAATTCCATAGAATAAGTATATAAGTAAGTCACTCAAAAAGTTTTTTTTTTCTTTAACCTCATATGGGAAATGTTGATAAAGCAATGATATATTTCATTTTAAACTCAATAGTCAATATTTACTTTTTTATTGGTCTAGTGCGTATAACCCGAACGGGTAGTAAGACGCGGTGCTAATAATAATAATAATCTATTGGTCTAAATCTATTCGAGGAATTTAATAAAAATGCGATAACCAAAAGATGTGCAACCTTTAATAAAATGTCAAACATTTTAACCAGAAGTTGAAATTTTAATAAGACATATTGACCCTTGTTGACCCAATATTTTTGTCCAAATATACTAGTGAGGACTTTAATTCTTTAAAAATAAAATCATAACATTTAAATTCTTGAGTCAAAAATGTTTAACATAAGTATAACGCAATTATTTATCAGGTTAGATAGTGTATATTATTTTATTTCACATATATTACGAGTTTTGAGTAACTATCTCCATTTTTAAACAATGAAGTGAGAAAGTCTGCAGAGTTCCATTCGATTTTTATTTTTCATTATATTGTTAGTTTCCACTTTCCAGTAGCAATTTTAATATACAAAAGTAGACCTGTATTACACAATTTATAAGAATGACAATAATAAATGTTAATGTAATTTATTATCTAGAATTACACATAATTTTTTTTTGAGGGGGCGGGGAGAACCATTACTGCCTAGTTACGCCTCTGATCAAATTCAAGCACTTGAGCAAGGTATTGTAAGTAAATGTTAATTTCTAGACACATTTAATCTTGTGGCGGATAGAATAAGATATATTTTGAATGTGCCCTCAGTTTCAACAATTGACTAAATGATATGTATGCATTTCTATAAAGTTTTATCATATTTGTTATCTATCTTAATCAAATGGAAGCTGTCGTGAACAGTTCACAAAATCTACCACATGCATGGCTTTCATTTTAAATTTTTATTAGATGTTGTTAAATTTAATAGAAACTGGGTTGAAAAAAATATAATAAGATTTATTTTATGTCTGGAGCAATGAAAAGCACAATTCATTCCATGTACTACCTCGGGCAACACCGGGTACTTCAGCTAATTTAAGAATATTTTTATATATCTTGTTGCATGAGGAATAATGTTTCCCATAGCAACAAAGACTGTTTGGCAACTGCAATTACAAATTTGATTAAATTAAGCTCATTTATGGAGGGTCATCTGCTAAATAATAGGTGTTAGTACCCAAAAATAACAAGCTGGTTTCTAAATTATTTTACCTAAAATACACAGGTTAATACTAGTGCTTTTTTTTCCATATATTAAATTATTTGTTGGTACATCTTTAATATGATACATACACTCAATTTATCCTGTAAGGAAGCTTATCTCACATTGTTTCACTAAGGCATAGTTTATAAGATAGTGCTAGTGATTAGACTGCTACATTTCAGAGTCAAGTGAGTACACATTGCACTACAAGGCTGAAACTTAAGATTGGCCGATTATAAAGCAATATAAGTGCACAGCATCATTTACTAGAACTTTGAAAATCATTTAACCCAAAACACTGAGTATGTGCATTCAAAGTTTTGTTGAGATACTTTGTTTATTTTAAAAGTTAAGATGGCAAATAGATAGACACATTAATTCATAATTACAATGCTCCCTTTCCTATTAATCTAGGATTATCATCATTCCACAGGGTCGAACATCCCAAAAAATGTATAAATTTTTATTGGTGGTGATTTTTTTTCTTTAGAAATGAACACAAATGTTCCCATATGAATCTAGTTAATTAAAATACGGAACATTTAAGTATGTTTTAAAATGTGTGTAACCAACATTTTAAAATACGTAAACATATTTACCATATTATTGGTATTATTTTACAGGTGATATAGTGTTTGTAACTGTCAGATTCTTTTATACCGAGTTCAAGAAACATCAATATTTTAATAGTAAATAACTAGGATTTGTTGTCGTTTGTGCAGTATTTTGAATCATAGTTTATTTTCCCTTCCTTTCAAACTGCAATCATAGGTCTACAAAACAAGTAGGGGGGGAAATAACAGTGTTGTGCAAAAATCTTGTCCATTTATGATCATTCATATGTAATAATGGGATGTAACAAAACATACCTGGTGTGTTATCCCAGAAAATATCTGGTATGTCACTATAATATTCTAAAGTAAACCAATGAATATTGTTTAGGGTTAAGAAGTAATTTGCTCTTAGTTTATTGCAAGGTTTGAACAATGAGGAATCTTTATCAAGATTTATATCTTGATTTTGGAGAGTAGTGAATATGGATACAACACTTATAATAAATTGCCTTTAGGTGACATTTAGTGTGAATAAGTGGGAGCAAAAATGTGTGTAACAAATGCAGTTTAGTGCCAGAACTAGGAAAATAACCACAAACTATCTAGTTTTAGGATGCAAATTCAAAGTAAATGCCAATCATAATTCACTTGGAGAGAAGATGGAAATTTTATTTGGATTACCACTGATTTCTTACAACAAAATTCGTCGTTTCTTCCAAAAGGAATGATTATTTTTACGAACATATTGAAAAATATAGAAATGAAATAAAATTGTTGATAAAATTGATTATTGTAAAGTCATGTCATTGAATTTATAAATTGTCGCCCAAATAAAAGGGGAGTCTAGTGAATAAATCCCAAAAAATGTTTGAAACTTTGATATCCCTAGAAGCTATTTAGAATAAACCTTGCCTGAATTTTATTTTAGTTAAATATCTATAGAAAACTGTAGTCATATTATATATGCAGCCTAACATTTTACTCTGAAAAAAGAAGAATATTCCTACACAGTTATATTTTATAGCATGCTGGGACTGTACTGGTCAGCGGTGCACTCGGCAAATAATAGACACAAAGGTCAAGAAAGAGAAAGCGTGTCATTGCACTGGAAGGCAAACAGGCAGGCATCTTGCTAATAATTAACTCTAATTGAAATGAGAGGATCCCCTACTCCTCCTTTGTCATTGTATTGTCTGGCTGGAACTGATTTCTTGAAGTCCACCAATTGGAATTCAAGTGTGCAAAGAAACGGGTCTTTATTCCATCGCCCACCGCACCCATTACACCTAATTCAATTTATTTGCATTCACAGATAGTTAGTTTATTGTTGAGTTCTCATGGTTATTATTATGATTAATTACAAATACTAAGCAACTCACCAATGTGCTGTTTTGTTACTACTTTCCGCAGTGAAGTGCATAAAAACAAACTGCAGGCATGTCTGTCATCTTACAAAAAAAAAAAAAAAGAAGCACATCTGTACTAGTTAGGTGTATGAGTGAGCAAGGAAAATAAGCAGAAGTAGCGTTGGGTGTGTGTTGGACGCTTAATAAGCACCAGAAGCCATTTTCAGACTCTGAGATAGTAAAATAATGTCTGTTGGAAGTGGCCACGGTGCTTTTTGAAGAAAAGGACATAGTTGCCGCTATTCCACCCTCAGCAAGAAGCAATACATGAAGAACAGAAATTTGGCTGCAGCCAACAAAAGCCGCTTACTCAAACTTTTACAGAAGGTGCCTTGTTATGCGATTGCACTTGATGAATCTTGCGACATTGTTGATTCTGAACAAATGTCCTTTTTTGTGCAATTCTTTAACGTTGAAAGTAAAGTATTTAGGGATGAGTTGCTAGCAATATTGCCCGTTTGAAGGCAAGACTCATGGAGAAGATTTGTTCAAAACTTTTAATCACTTCTTGACAAAATCA
Source organism: Timema cristinae (assembly GCA_039000515.1). Taxonomy (NCBI): domain Eukaryota; kingdom Metazoa; phylum Arthropoda; class Insecta; order Phasmatodea; family Timematidae; genus Timema; species Timema cristinae. Next base: position 58,156,372 of record JBCFYV010011164.1, read on the forward strand.
AATATCAATCATGATAAAATTGTGTCAATTTCAACTGACGGCGCCTCGGCAATGATAGGCAAAGAAAGGGGATTGGTAAAGAGAATCAAGGATAAAATTCTGGGATACTGTGTTATCAGTGCATAATTCACCAGACATCCTTTGTGGTAAACTCAGTGCTACATCAAAGGACGCAATGGACAGCTTGGTCAACTTGATCAGTTTTATAAGGTCACTTTCTGCTCTAAAGCACAGACAGTTCAAAGAGTTTCTATCTGAAAGTGATTAAGCATATTCTGATTTACTGCAAGCAAGCTGAATATATTTGAATAAGATATTGTGAGTGAAGAATTTAATCATTTTATAATGATGCTGGAATACAGAAAGAAGAATTCTGAAATATACACTGCATTGTTTTCAAGTTTTGCATCAGATCTTAAGGAGGAATTTTCAGCAAGATTCTAAAGTTTTGCAGATATACAAACTGTTGCAATTTTTAAAAACTCATTATGAAGTTTCTCCAGCGTGATAATGAACTGATGTAGCTGCAAAGCTGTTCTGTATTTCGAAACCCTCACTTCAAATGGAGATGATCGACCTGACAAATAATTTGCTTGAAGATGTATAAAAGTACATCCAGTGAAGAATTTTGGGGTAAGCATGTTTTCTGGATAAGTATGCAAATTGTAAAAATCTGGCTACTATGTTTGGTTCAACATACATATGTGGGACCTCTTTCTAAAAAAAAAAAAACTTTTTGAAGAACAAATATCGTTCAAGTTTAACGGATGCTCACCTTGAAGACACTCTGCACATTAGTTGTTCTCCACGAGAACCAAACTATAAAAAACAGGCCAAGGGCTGGAAGTGTAATTTCTTGCATTAAGAATATTAACTTATATTTTTTAAGAATGTTAACCAATGATATTAGTTTAAGATTTAAGTAACAAAACTAAAAATACGAACCTACATTTTAAAATTATCTTTAATCAGCAAAAAATTTAAAATGCTATGTAAAAAATGGAAAATTATTTAAATAAAGTTTTTGTTCTAAAATTGTAGGAAGACTTATAAAATTCGTTTTTATATAAGACTGCTCCTTTTGGAAAATAAAAAATTGCCAGCAGTGCATTTCAGAGTTTTCTTTTTCCTTCGGACCTAGATATATTTTTTTTAAATCATCCAGATCCCACTAGAAATTGCATGGTGGCCCCTGCTCTAGAAGCTATTTAGAGTGGTCATAGCCTTTAAATTCACAAGAAGTGGCAACATTTTAGTGCTTTTCTCAGGTGTTTTCTTAATTCAAGCATAATTTCCATTTGTCCTGATCAGTGACCACCTTGTTAAAACATTTTCATTTAATACTTAATTACAAACTAATTATTCCCAAAATAGTATTTAATCAACAATTTACATTGGCATAATAGTATTAAATAAACAAAGTGCAACCAAAATTTAAAATTGTATTCACTTGTATTGTATATAAAAAATTATACAAGAATTAAGAATTTGATTTTGAAGATAAAGTTAAAATCAAAGTGTTAAAAAGGATGTTTTTACACGTTGATGAACTATTTGTGATGTAATTTTCAATGAATGGTGATTGGGTCTGTGTTTTGAAATTGCAACACACAAACATTACTTTTTAAAATTTGATGTAATAATATCGTGTTACAGCATTTGATAAACAAATAAATTTATATTTTGTAATCATTTTCTCCAAACAGACCAAAGTGGTGCAGGACAGGAAAATGGAAGCCCAATATGCTTTGGTGTGTGCCCCAGCAGTCGCTACTAATTGGAACAATACAGACTATTTGATCCGTCGTTTAGTGGACCCAGTGCTTCATGGTGTTGCCATTACATGCTTAACAACTGTATCAATTATCTATTTTGTGTTACCTCAGCTTCGAGACTTGGTGGGCAACATTATTTCTACTATAACCACTTGTCTTGTGGCTTGTCAGGCTGCAGATCTAGTGGGAATATTTGTGGAGTATCGCAACCATGTTAGTTTCTTAATTGCAGGTCTGTATGTTACATTAGGCTTAGTTTTAGTTGCATGATGCATAATAACGCTGTCATCTTTAACCAGTGAGTTTATTGAAAATTGCATAATGTTTTTCATATTATTTTTAACAAAACTTTTGAGATAACCAAGTGATTTAATTTTGTCAAAGCTTAACAGTACCATTATACATTAGCTCAAAATGTTAATTAAGTAACCTAACAATATTAGGAACATAGCATGTGGCAACATTAAATGTTTGCCACCATTGTTAGATATAGGATGCATTAATTCATGCTTTCTTTTAAAAAATTCCCTTAATGAAACTTGCTAAAGTAAAGTAAACTAAATAAATATAAGCTCTTGGGTGTATTTTTTATTTCTCATTTAAGTTAATGACATTAGAGTCCAGTAAAATCATAATACCAACATTAATTAACCATGATGACCAAAGAAAACAATGCAAGTGTCACTCCAGGCACCCAAATTTATACCATGTATGGTGATTTTTTACTGAATTATTAGTTTCCTTAGTAACAAATAATTTGGTTTAGTACCAGTGAATTCAACTGGCATGTCAGCATTTGATTTTCCAACCAAATGTACCGGGAGGGGTTGTCAACATTGTGAGTTTTCCAAACCACTTTCAGATGATAGTGGATACAGTTTCTTAAGCCTCATCTTTCTCATCTTGTGTTCTTAAATTACTGTATGTTATAATAACATGTATTTTACTAAAACCAAAATAATTTGTTCTTTTATGAAAACATAAAATCAATGTTTTTCTCTTATTTATGGTGTGTTTTCAGTTTTATTGTTTGTGTCTCTCCACAGATACTGTAAAGTATGTAAGTCTTTTGGCAGCCTTCTTCTGGTTGAACAGCATGGGTTATTACATATGGAAAACATTTAGGTAAGTGTGTTATTTTAATTAATTTGTCAACTAAATTTAATAATTTTGTAAGTTACAATGCAATTTATGTGATTTTAAGGATTAGAATTGTTTATAATATTAACTAGTCCTTGAGTTATCTGTTTATCCTCTTGTAGTGTAGTGAGCATATAGCTAAGGTATAATAGTTTAGCAAGCAAACTGGAAACACAAATAAATAGTGAACATTTGTATCATATCAGATCATTACTGTGTGCAGCTTCCAAGCAAAGTATGTTTGGAGAGCTGGCACAAATTATAGTAATGTTTGAAGATACATTATTCAGAGCCATGGACGTAGAAAAAGGGAGTCCAACAATATTATTGGACCACTCTTGGAATAGATAGACCATAGATCATAAGGTGGGTCGACAGACATACTCACAAGAACTTAAACAAGCTATGGAGTAGTGTTAGTTTTAATATCCTTTAGGCCACTCACACACTTTAGTAAAATTACTGGTTTTCCTTGCAAAAATATCCACATTTCTAAAAAGGCTTTTTACAAGTTGCAAAAAAACCTATGATTTTAAACTTTTAATTTGTTCAGAACATGCTTTCAAACTCTATTACTCTAGAGCAGTGACCCCCGAAACTGAAAAAGTTGTTTTCACACTGCTGTCTTTATCTATGCCTAGTGCCAAAACTATTTGATTGGGGATGAAACTTTGTAACAAGATTCTCCAGAAGTGTTTTTGGAATATCTATCCAACCCTAAAATTTAGGCTAGTTTCCTTAAGACCAAAAATAGAACAAATCAATTTTCTCAAAATTGGCTTTAACATTTTTGATTGAAATTCTTATTTAAAAACTGTATAATTACTTAAAAACGCTACCAAAAGTTTGTGTTTGATATTGTTATTATTTTACAGATCTATCAAAAGTAAAATATATATTATATCAAATGATAACATATAGGTATATTATAATTATTTGGTACTGTCTTCCTATATGAATCTGACTGTGCCTCTGCACATTAACCACCTTTTGATCAACTAGACAAGACATGACATGAATGCAATTGTGTTAATGCTAAAATTATTAAGTACTGTGATTTTTCTGGAAATTTAATATCATAGAAGAGTTAAGAAATATTAGCTGGTCTTAGAAAAGGAGGTATTTTTTTGGTTATCAACTGTAAAATCGTGAATGAAAGACCAGCCTAAATAACACAACTTTTAGAAACTACGGTGGTAGGTAGGTAGGTAGGTAGATGGATGTAGGCACACAGCTGTACTCATCCAACCTCTTTCAACAAACCTACTTACCCATTAGAATAAAACTATTTTGTAACGTTGAAAAATTTGAAATTATACATAAAAGTTGAATAGCATTACTAGTCAATGCAAGGCCATAACATATTTTGCCCAACTATTAATGTGATTGTTTTAGAAAAATGAGATCATTGGTAATCTATTACTAGTAGGGGCCTATTACTAGAATAATATAGTATTGTATTAGTGCTCAAGTTATATTAAAATTATGTCAAACTAGAAATATAAACATAAGTTTGTCACATGGTCAATAAAACAACTACAAGCAGAAATTTTTATCTCCAAAACAAGATTTTAAAAAATGACAAGATTTATATATATTTTTTTCTTATTGTCAATGTTTAAGCTGTGTGCATTAAAAATATTACATTTGTGAATGTGTCAAATTTGTTTATTGAACATTACATACTTTAAAAATAGCCAATTTTTTGTGATATTTTTGCTTGATATTTCACTCAAGTGTATATTTCCACTCATAATCAGATTCAGGCCCTTGTTTGATTCAAATATGTACAGTTGGTAAACATATTCATTTATTAATTTAATATTATGGCCAAATAATAACTAAATGCTCAATCATATAAAAATCATATGCCGAATTTGTTAGCAACGTTATTGTTCTAAAATTGGGTTAAAGGAATATTTAAGTGTGTGTAAAATAAATTTTAGTAACATTATCCTAACATAATAGAATTATGAAAAAACCACCCCCGAATATCTCAATGAAAAATAGTGTTTATTGTGATTAACAGGAATATGTTTCTGTTTTTATGAGGAAAACTTACATAAAGGTAATCCACTGAAAACCTAAGCAGTATGCAAGAACGTTAGTGAATGCTTAGTGGACCAATCGTGTGGTCCTGAGCACAATATCCCTCCACCTTTTAACCTATAATGATGCAATAGTGTTGTATCATTTATTTAAAAGAAAGAGGAAACCAATAAAATATTATTTCACATTAAAAAATATTTTTTTTCTTACAAGTTTATCAATCAGGCAGGCACATTTATATAAACATTATAGTTTAACATAAAAATGTGTTGGCTTTTATTGGTATTTAATTTTTCCAGAACTTCTATTGTTTATAATTATCTAAACTTAAATCAGTGTATGAAGTAGAGGCTTATTTGGTTTATTTGTTTGGTATATTTAATGTACACTTACCCAAAACCATTTCAAACACAAAACTAAGTACCCTTGCCGTTAATAGGTTTTTTTCCTGCCATGCTTAGAAATAAACCCAGAACCCTTAGCTGAGTAGGCAGACATGCTACTAATAGAACTCCCTCCCAAAGTAATTTGCTAACATAATGTTCACCGAGTTTTGGTTTCTCCACACAGGTCTAGGAATGTGTTCCTTCGAGTAACTGATGGCCGCAAGTACTGTTATTACTCTTTATATGCTTGGGGGTCAACTCTCACCATGACACTCGTTGCTCTTTTTGCCCATTTTTTCCTGGACACTGGCAACCCCATGTCTCAACCATCCTCCATAAAACAGGATAATGTTGGTAAATAATGCACTCTAATCAACCTTGTTTTCAACCTCATTTAACATTAAACAATGTATCTCCACTTGTCAAAATTGTTGAGTAAACTTTTTGTTGTCCTTCTAATATAAAATTAATTCTTAAATATCTTTGTGTTTAATTTATTTATTATATTTTGTCTGTAAAGTTTTCTTCTGGATGCAATGAGATGAAATATATTTTTGCCATCTTTTTCTTGGCTTAATACTTTTGGTTAAACCTTCTGATTTGGCCATATAATATAAGAATGTATACAAATTTGTCTAGGTGAGACATTAATTATATTATTCAATTTTACTTTTTAAACTTTATTAATCATTAATTCTTTCTTTTTCTTAGGCTGGTTGGGTATTGCCATGTTCTTTACTCCTGTGGGCTTCACAATTCTAGTTAACATCTTTTTCTATCTGACCACTGGCCAGATTATCAATAGAATGTCTACCTATGGGAGGATCCATCACAAAATGAAATACAAGTAAGTCTAAAACCACTTACATAAGTATTAATTCGCTTTAATAACACTGTTATTTAATGCCTTTTATTTTGTATACCCTTTGAATATACCTGTGTGGTATTGAACAACATACCATAAAAACAACTTTAAGACTACTTATAGCTTTAATGGGGATTTTTTAAAAGAAAATTAGCCAAAATGGGACATGTTCAGTGTTTTTTTTTTTTTCTTAACATTTTAATGGAATAAAATGAGATGCAAACATGTTGGCACTTAAACTCTAGAATAAATTTCCAGTATAATTCTAACTTATACAGATTCACCTACCCTACCCCCACCCCCCCAGTCTTGAGGGTTAAGTGAGCCACCCCAAAAGAACTAGCCTCTTGTAGCAAGATTCACAGGGCTATTGATTGTGAAAGGCAAAGATGCAAGGATTCTGCATATAGCACCACAGTAATTTTAAAGATGTAATCATAAAAATGTTTAAAGTTGTTCATGGCCATTCATGTGGCTCTTAAAAGTGTAAAATCCATAGTCTTTATATAAATGGCCAGTTAGCCGAATGTGAATAAGTCTACCTTTTTTCACATTTAAAAAAATGGGATCAGAATGACATTATATTTGGAAATGGTGCGTAGCTACAAATAGTAAACAAGCCGAATAGAAGTAAGTATAGAAATGTTCCTTTTACAACCAATTTCCTCTTCAAGAATACTACTTTCTGCCTCACCCTGTTTGATATAAAGTATAAGCATTGGTTTAGCTAACTTATTATATTAGTCATTGAAATGATGAAATTTCAAATTTAATATTATTTGAATATATTATTGTTTTTGTCCCCAGTTTCGACATGTTTGTGAAATTGTTCTTAGTGATGTCGTTATCCTGGTTATTTCTCCTGCTATCTTGGCTCAAGTTTGACGCACTGGTGTATTGCCACATAGGAGCAAACGCTCTGCAGGCTCCTCTTATACTATACATCTGTGTGTTGGGACAGAAGAGGGTCAGAATACTGCTACGAAAGACATGTTGCTATGAGGGATGTCCTTGTACATGTTGCCGACCAGGGCCCCCCCAAGAGGGAATGGACTGGGGAGAGGAGATGATGACAATGAACACCGCACACTACTGAACTGTCCCAGTATTAATTTTCCTTTTTATTGGAACACATGGCAGCTACTAAAAGAATCTCAAACTCTTTGGTTGTTCCATTTAACTCCAGTAACCAGTTTGCATAAAATGACATTACACCATGATTTACTATTACAAGTTATCTGTTTTCAGATACTTTTGATACAATTGATTCTAACTTTAAGTATTTTTTATGCAAACAAATTTACTCATGTAGCTTTTGCTCAAACTCATTAATTTTATAGTTGCAATTTTATTTTACTTTAAATTTATCCTTTATTATATAATGTCAAAAAAACTTTTACCCTTTGAATAAGTTAAACTAATGTATTGTATGATGTGCAGGTTTTTCATCCACGAATGTGTCAGTTTTTTTACGGATTTTTGTTTTATCTGTTCAACAAATATTTGAATCCACAGTAAAAGTGTTATTTTTTCAAATAAAAGTAAACTAAGCATGGTCTTACTGTATTATATGGGAAGTATTAATAACATGTAAATAAAATGATCTTATTTAACTAGTAAAGTGAGTTAGGTACATGTTGTGACAAAAGGATTTATCATAAATATTTTAATAGTATAAAAATATATATTATCTTATCAATGAATTGATATTTTCTCTAATTTAATGAAGATAAATTACACATGGCCGCAAGGAAAGATAAAGTATTTATAAAGTTACATTATACAGGGCAATAGCTTGTTAGAAGTTGAAATTTGATATAAGTGTATACACAAGTGCCTGAACTAGTTACCAGCAATAAAATCTCTCGTCTAAAAGAATAAGGTGAACTTAAATGATGTGTACCCGCATTCAACTGGTTAGTAGATGGTAAAACATTCCCAATGTGTGGCTGTCAATTTAATGTTATGAGAGTGATGTAAAAATTATACATCATCATCATCATCATCATCAGCAGCAGCAGCAGCAGCAGCTGTATCCAGCCTGTGTCAAGTCACTTTAGTAAAATGCCTCTTCCATCTTTCTCTATCGTTCCTTCCATTCTTCTCCTCTCACTTGAACACTTTCTGTTATCTGCTCCTCCCATCTCTTTCTTGACCTCCCCTGTGGTCTTTTCCCCACACAATTCATTTCCAACATTTTCTTCTGCATCCTCTCCCCTTCCATCCTCATTACATGCCCAAACCATCTCAGTCTTGCTTCCTCTACTCCTACTTTTCCCCGGATAACTTCATTCCTAATCTTATTCCTCGTTACAGCTAACATGCTCCTCACAAACTTCATTTGTCTTTCATGAAGTTTTAAGTACTGCATTTTATTTTTATAAATTTGAATAATATATTGATTTTCTTTGTGTTGACACCAATGAAGGTTACAATACTAGTAATATGATATAATGTTTCAATCAACATGTTGACTTGAAAAAGAATGTTGTAAATTTGTACTTAATATTTTCAAATAAAACATAACTAAGTAAACAATGCTGGATTTGTTATTTAAGTAATAGCAATAAAGTGCTAAATTAAGTTTGAGTGGTTGTATAAAAATAGTGATAAAAAATGCAAATCATGACCAGAAATAACTTTTGAGTTTTAGGGTAGTGCCTTCACACTTCCACATCCTTCTCTCCTTTCACCATCACTTCACACTTCACATCCTATTCCTTGTAATCACCATCACTTCACACTTTACATCCTCTTCCTTGTCATCACCATCACTTCACACTTTACATCCTCTTCCTTGTAATCACCATCACTTCACACTTTACATCCTCTTCCTTGTCATCACCATCACTTCACACTTTACATCCTCTTCCTTGTAATCACCATCACTTCACACTTTACATCCTCTTCCTTGTCATCACCATCACTTCACACTTTACATCCTCTTCCTTGTCATCATCACTTCACACTTTACACCCTCTTCCTTGTCATCACCATCACTTCACACTTCACATCCTCTTCCTTGTCATCATAACTTCACACTTTACACCCTCTTCCTTGTAATCACCATCACTTCACACTTCACATCCTATTCCTTCTCCCCCCCATTTTCATTTTGTAATAAGACGGGGCTGATGCCAATATATTTGGAATGTCCTAGTCTTAGCATAGTAAAATCCTGAATTACATTTACCAATACTAAATATTGTTCACAATGTTAGAGAAATTTTCTCCAAATGTTACCACTTTTTGCAAATTAGCTTTGAGTTTCTCGCCAGTAAAAGTTTGAGACATTAAAAACCCTTCCCTAGTAATACTTATGTCATTTGAGTTGTCTATCATAAGAGTAAAGAGTTATGATTAATTATAACATGAAATTTCTTGTCAGTGTTATTGTCTTGAAACGTTTTTGAAACTAATTTGGTAAAATTAGCTCTTAATTTTACTGATAGGTTATAATCGCAAACAAAATTTGACCAGTGTAGTTTCACTTCAATCACATTATTATTTTGTTTGATTTCAAATTTGTCAATGAAAGACTTTATTCCACACTGAGCTGGTTCCTTGTGTGATAATCAGTTTGTTCATTGAGTCGGAGAACCTTTATTCCTCCTTTGGATATGTTAAGAGGTGGGCCACTCAAATCTTCGAATCCACCAAATCGTGACAAGTATTGGAAATTTGAGGATTCAAGAGTTTACTGGGTTCGATGATCATATCTTTCACCTCATTAACAAAGCATAGTATTATCAATTAATTAAAAAATTACTTAGGTAGGCCTAAGGTATTTGAAAACTACTATTTATACTGTAACCATTATTTTGTACAAATAAAAGAAATTTAATTTGTAATGCCAAAGAAAAATTATTTTTTCAGGCATTAAATAATAATGCTTATAGAAAATATAATGTGTCTGATACCCTGCTACCCCTCAATGAGAAATTTGGATTCGCCCTTTACAACTGTACAAAGCATGAATACTTCTGAAACTTTTATTTTGTAAACAATCTTGTGAATATTTAATAACCACACTTAAGGTCTTCCAACACTGGATCGGAACTCAAATCCTCGAATCTTTCAAATCCCTTGGCTCCTCAGGGATATTCACGATTTCAAGCATCAAATCCTAATTTATTTATTTTTTGAGTGAAATTGTTTTAGAGCTCCAATACCGATTATTTGTGGCTCAGAACCAATTATAATTATAGGGGAAGAAATTTAGCATAGTTACTATTTGTATTTTATATTATTCTATTATATTTATATTTTTCTTATGTTCATAATTTTTTCCCAAAATTCGGATTCGAGATTCGTGGTTCAGAAGTAAATTGGAGATTTTATTTGTAAAAAAGGTGATTCGACCCAACTCTAAATAAAATTGAAATAAATAAAACAAATAAAAGATTTTAAATGGAGAGAGTAACACATTTCACATGCCAAAACGTTTCCTACATACATTTGTTGACTCCCCAGCTACCAGTCATCTAACATGTCCTACATACATTTGTTGACTCCCCAGCTACCAGTCATCTAACATGTCCTACATACATTTGTTGACTCCCCAGCTACCAGTCATCTAACATGTCCTACATACATTTGTTGACTCCCCAGCTACCAGTCATCTAACATGTCCTACATACATTTGTTGACTCCCCAGCTACCAGTCATCTAACATGTCCTACATACATTTGTTGACTCTCCAGCTACCAGTCATCTAACATGTCCTACATACATTTGTTGACTCCCCAGCTACCAGTCATCTAACGTTTCCTACATACATTTGTTGACTCTCCAGCTACCAGTCATCTAACATGTCCTACATACATTTGTTGACTCCCCAGCTACCAGTCATCTAACGTTTCCTACATACATTTGTTGACTCCCCAGCTACCAGTCATCTAACATATCCTACATACATTTGTTGACTCCCCAGCTACCGTCATCTAACATGTCCTACATACATTTGTTGACTCCCCAGCTACCAGTCATCTAACATGTCCTACATACATTTGTTGACTCTCCAGCTACCAGTCATCTAACGTTTCCTACATACATTTGTTGAATCCCCAGCTACCAGTCGTCTAACATGTCCTACATACATTTGTTGACTCCCCAGCTACCAGTCATCTAACATGTCCTACATACATTTGTTGACTCCCCAGCTACCAGTCATCTTTGCAGGGTGGCTACAAAACCCTGTACAACCATCCAATGTTAAGATTACTACATAATGGCCACGCATCTTCTTGAAATGAGAAACAAAATCTGTCCCTTTTGTTTAAATGTTTAAGAGAAGAATTAATGAAGTATTTAAATTCCTGACTTTTCCATATTTTAGATTAAATTTCCCTGTTTGTAGCCACTATGCTTTATTTTACTGTCCAACAGGCTTCAACAATTATTATGCCTAAGCAAGGAATATATTTTAGTTTAATTCATACCCTCCTTAAGCAAAATAATTTCCTCCTGTTTACAAAGTCAAAGTTCGGCACCAATAAGATTGTCTTGTGAGCTCTATGTATCATATATTGATTTAGGTATAGTGGTCTTATGACCATAGCAGGTCTAACTCAGCTCCTGGTTCACGTCAGGTATAGGAGTTACAGTGCATTCGTATTTGAATTATAACTTGAAATTTTCCAGGGTCATGATGGGGGACAAAGCAACAAAGTTTCTCGTTTATAACTAAAGTGCACAGTGCTTAGCTGTGAAGCCATTCTAAAATGTGTAGTTGCTATTGTTCAAATAACATGAATAATTGAACTGTGCACACAAAATCACAAAATGTAATACAAATTCTTACAAATGAAACAATTCCAGAGATTCCCCTGCAAAGAGTGTTTCATTTGTTCGCAGAAAATACTAATTGTGGTCCAATGGTTAAATGATTTTATAATCTTGTATATTGATATAAATTTGAGATGGGTCACTCGAATCTTCAAATCCTCAAAGCCAATGAATCCTGACAAGTATTCGAGATTCAAGGATTCGGTAATTTTTGGATTCTATGGTCAAATCTTTCACCTCATAAGCAAAGCATAATATTTTGATTTTTGAATTAAAAAATTACTAAGTTAGGCCTACTTGATAAGCACAACTTAATATGTAATCATTATTTTGTAGGACAAAAGAGATAAACACGAATAAAATAATCTTTTTTTATTTAATAATAATTGTTAAGTGAAGAAAATTTAACTTCAGCGTATGCTTAAACTTTCACCTCACAAACAGTCTTGTAAATATTTTAGTGAACACATTAAAGCTCTTCAAAAACTGAAAATCAAAACTAGAACTACAAATAAACTCAAAATAAATAAAACAAATTACGGCTTTTTTTTAAAGATAAATCAGAACACATTATTACTGTTAATTCTTACTACCCAACTGGTTTTAATTATTAACAACTATGCAAAGAACCACAATTTACTGCATACGATCCTTAAGTTAGATATTTTGTTATGTTTCATGAAAAATAAATACTGTCAACAGTCAGACAGCGATAAAACTGTTTATTTATCCCTACCGGCGTACGTATCGTATCTCGACTATTTGTTAAAAATCGATTCAGGTAATCTGATCACTTAGAAAGTGCTATCGAGTTTTAAGAATCAAATAACGACTTGCTAATCTATTATTTGTTTTTAGATCGATTGTAACTAATTGTTCATAATTTTTTTACAATATGTTATTGAAGTAATTGTAAAAATATTCAAAGACAGTCTTGCCTAATAAAATAGGAATGAACGTGTTGCAAGAGTCGAAAATATGTTTTTGTTTTAAATAGAATGTATTCTCAGAAATCGATATATCTCAATAATCGAATATATTTCTTGTTTTATACACAAAGATAAATAATAGATATAAAAGGAAATAATAATAAAAATAATACACACATAGGCATTAATGAGTTCACTATTTCCAATGTATGTCTAATAAGTTAAGCATGTTGTTTTAAGTACTGTTTGTATTTTTATTTTAGCTTTCTTATCAAAATAAATTATAATACCTCAAGATGATTAAAGTTGATCAAAAGGTAACTAGGCCCAATCTGTTTGTTTATTTCACATGTTTTTTTTGGAAACTTTACTCATTCTATCAACACTTTTAAAAATAACTTAAAGACATTAAAATTTTGATTCATTTTATTTTTAAACAATAATATGAGTATAGATTGTTTATTTTGGCTGGATTTTAACCTGTATTTTGTGAGGGGTGGTTGGGGTTGATTCAAATTGAAAGCACGATTGAAATAAATCTTGATTTACATCTTAGGCCTATATTGTGTAATTTAGGTATATTTGTAAATCATTAAAATTTCTAACAATATGCTAGGATTCAAATTCGAGATTCGAAAATAAAATTTAGATTCGGGATTCAAGAAATAGTGGATTCGGCCCATCTCTAATAAAAAATAAATGAAAAGGAAAAACAAACTACTAGGTGCAAATTTATTTAGGAAAGCCCCCCAGGTAAGCAGGGAAAGAGGAAAGCTGTGTGAAGAAACCAATGCTCAAAGGTAGAAATAGTCACACACACAATATACTGTAGTATAGAAAACAGAAGAAAGGAAGAAGTCACCTTTGTGCATTGGACTCCTACCACATTTTTCCACTTTCCCTAGGTGGGATTTCCTCATTAAAATTGCATTAGTTTGTTTTTACTTTTTATTTTTATCAATTTCCATGGTTATAAAATATGAGTGGCGTCTACGATCCACAGCTAGTGTTTACAGGCATTCAAGCATAATATCTGTTTTAAAATAATCTTTATTCAGAAAACCATGGTTTTTAGAGATGGTGTCAGTTTTAAATAAAAAAATTGTGGTTTTCAGTTTTGGGGGGACCACAATCCATAACTGGAAGTATCGTAGGAATCATGATTTATAAAATTCATAAAAACGGTGAACCTGTAATAAGGTACCAAGTAATAATTTTGTACACTTAAGGTGACGACAATACTGCAATTCTATACAAAGGAATTAAGTTGTAGTTTCAGTCTGTTAGTATAAAGTTGGTCAGTAGCTTCCCTACCTGTGAAAAGAGGTTCCCTTCAAGTCGTCGGGTGAGACTGGCCAGGTGACAGCGGACTACAAGATGGCAGTCATCCAGCACTGTATTGAAGAACCTTCTAGTTGGCAGAAGAGCTTCAAGGTCAATGATCAGCTCGAGGAAACGCTCACAGTAGTGGACAACATCGTTGTTCACTTCTCCTGGAAAACATTCATGCCAACATAATTCATCCTTTACCCTGGTCTCTTTTGGTGATACACTTCATCAACGCTATCAACAGCTAGCCACGTTCACAACCAGGCAGTGTTACTTAACTATTTCTTCCTCAAGGCCAAAAAAGGGCATAGCTATGATATATTTTAAGGAAATTGGGGGAAGGCAGAAAAGGAGGGTGACTAAGTTTTACTGAGTATAATATGTATATGGAGGGTAAAGAGGTTAGAGAAAATACAAAGGTATCTTATATTACTATACATATAATGAATAAAAACACTCAAATAGACTAATATAAGATACTGTGAGATGGGATAACGAAAGTATCTTGTTAAAATTATTTATTATGTACACAATACTCAGTAAAGTCCAAGAAAAAGATGTAAAGAAATGTATAAATAATCCCCAGCAATGAAAAGATGAGAGCCACTCACCATCTTGAGGGACCGACTCTAGGATCTTCATAAATCTTATCATGAGTCTCTGTAAGAACCTTCGTTCCCACTCGAGCATAGTTTTCAGTTCTGGTTTGTCCCTCTTTTGTATCAGCTTCCAGTACTTCCTCCATTTGGGAACAGAGCGAAGTTCCTGCTCTCTGCGACCCTGGACCAACAATACAGCCATGTGTGAATAATGACTCTGGACCAACAATACAGCTATGTGTGGAATAATGACTCTGGACCAACAATACAGCTATGTGTGAATAATGACCCTGAACAACAATACAGCCATGTGTGGATAATGACCCTGAACCAACAATACAGCCATGTGTGAATAATGACTCTGGACCAACAATACAGCTATGTGTGGATAATGACCCTGGACCAACAATACAGCTATGTGTGAATAATGACCTGGACCAACAATATAGCTATGTGTGAATAATGACCCTGAACCAACAATACAGCTATGTGTGAATAATGACTCTGGACCAACAATACAGCTATGTGTGGATAATGACCCTGGACCAACAATACAGCTATGTGTGATAATGACTCTGGACCAACAATACAGCTATGTGTGGATAATGACCTGGACCAACAATACAGCCATGTGTGAATAATGACTCTGGACCAACAATACAGCCATGTGTGAATAATGACTCTGGACCAACAATACAGCCATGTGTGGATAATGACTCTGGACCAACAATACAGCTATGTGTGGATAATGACTCTGGACCAACAATACAGCTATGTGTGGATAATGACTCTGGACCAACAATACAGCTATGTGTGGATAATGACTCTGGACCAACAATACAGCCATGTGTGAATAATGACTCTGGACCAACAATACAGCCATGTGTGGATAATGACCCTGGACCAACAATACAGCTATGTGTGGATAATGACCCTGGACAAACAATACAGCTATGTGTGAATAATGACCCTGAACCAACAATACAGCATGTGTGAATAATGACCCTGAACCAACAATACAGCTATGTGTGGATAATGACCCTGGACAAACAATACAGCTATGTGTGGATAATGACCCTGGACAAACAATACAGCTATGTGTGAATAATGACCCTGAACCAACAATACAGCTATGTGTGAATAATGACCCTGGACCAACAATACAGCCATGTGTGAATAATGACCCTGAACCAACAATACAGCTATGTGTGGATAATGACCCTGAACCAACAATACAGCTATGTGTGAATAATGACCCTGGACAACAATACAGCCATGTGTGAATAATGACTCTGGACAAACAATACAGCCATGTGTGAATAATGACTCTGGACCAACAATACAGCTATGTGTGGATAATGACCCTGGACCAACAATACAGTATGTGTGAATAATGACTCTGGACAAACAATACAGTTATATGTGAATAATGACCCTGGACAAACAATACAGCCATGTGTGAATAATGACTCTGGACAAACAATACAGCTATGTGTGGATAATGACTCTGGACCAACAATACGTGTGAATAATGACCCTGGACAAACAATACAGCTATGTGTGAATAATGACCCTGAACCAACAATACAGCTATGTGTGAATAATGACCTGGACCAACAATACAGCCATGTGTGAATAATGACTCTGGACAAACAATACAGCCATGTGTGAATAATGACCCTGGACCAACAATACAGCTATGTGTGAATAATGACCCTGAACCAACAATACAGCCATGTGTGAATAATGACTCTGGACCAACAATACAGCCATGTGTGAATAATGACTCTGGACCAACAATACAGCTATGTGTGAATAATGACCCTGAACCAACAATACAGCTATGTGTGAATAATGACTCTGGACCAACAATACAGCTATGTGTGATAATGACTCTGGACCAACAATACAGCTATGTGTGGATAATGACTCTGGACCAACAATACAGCTATGTGTGGATAATGACTCTGGACAAACAATACAGCTATGTGTGAATAATGACTCTGGACCAACAATACAGCTATGTGTGAATAATGACCCTGGACCAACAATACAGCTATGTGTGAATAATGACCCTGAACCAACAATACAGCTATGTGTGAATAATGACTCTGGACCAACAATACAGCTATGTGTGAATAATGACTCTGGACCAACAATACAGCTATGTGTGGATAATGACTCTGGACCAACAATACAGCTATGTGTGGAATAATGACTCTGGACCAACAATACAGCTATGTGTGAATAATGACTCTGGACCAACAATACAGCTATGTGTGAATAATGACTCTGGACCAACAATACAGCTATGTGTGAATAATGACCCTGGACCAACAATATAGCTATGTGTGGATAATGACTCTGGACAAACAATACAGCTATGTGTGAATAATGACCCTGGACCAACAATACAGCTATGTGTGAATAATGACTCTGGACCAACAATACAGCTATGTGTGAATAATGACCCTGGACCAACAATACAGCTATGTGTGAATAATGACTCTGGACCAACAATACAGCTATGTGTGAATAATGACCCTGGACCAACAATACAGCTATGTGTGAATAATGACCCTGGACCAACAATACAGCTATGTGTGAATAATGTCCCTGGACCAACAATACAGCTATGTGTGAATAATGACCCTGGACCAACAATACAGCTATGTGTGGATAATGACTCTGGGCATGGGACAAATACTGGAGAGCTCACTGGTCCAAAGGTTCTGAGTTTGATTGCCATGTCTAGGCATCATTTCTCCATAATATTTAATTCAGTTGGTGTTATATCAGCAAAAATCTCATTTCTGGGTTTTGTGATCCTAGATATTGCGAAAACTATATGTTGCATCATCAACACTTTATGGATGACTTGATAAATGTGTTAAAGAGACTTGTAACAGTTACAGTTTAACAAAAGGGATCTCACAAAATTGGAATTTTGGGATGGTTCGTGAATTTATCCCCTAATTGCAGATCATATTTCTCGCAACAATTCAATAAAATTTAGAAACACAGAGTGTATTTTATAAAGAAATTCCAAACACTTAGTGTTAAGGCAAGTTGAAAATACAATAACATACCAACCTGAGTTACTTATATTAAATTGCAGTACAGACTTTTATGGACATTTGCCCACTTTTCCAAAACTATTGATTTCCCTGTAAGCACTGTCCTTTTTGTACAAGATGAACATCATATTTCTATGGATAGAGAAAACTATACTATCTAATGTTCATTTGTGCATCTAGTGAGAGCGATATGAACTATAGTTTTTTATAACCATTTATTTTTTATAAAATATGAAAATTAACATTGTGTTTTGGATTCAGTAGTTTCCAAATATAGCACATCATAAGTCTTGTTATAATCGAGTGGTAAAACCAATCATTTAATGGTGGCTCTAGTGAAATAATCATGAACAACGCCTGGAAAATATTAAATTAAATCCTTTAAGATTAGGTTTTAAGAAAATAAATTTAAAATGTGTGTGTGTTTGTTGTTGAAGAACACAATTGTATAGTTGAAAAAGGAAGAGTTGTGTCAGCTCAGATCATCCAGATAAAAGTTGATAACACTGGCTACACCTATGTTTAGTTAGTCTGGATGTCATGAAGTGTGAAGCAACTAAAGAACAAGACATTGTAAACTACTCCATCCACCGCGTCTAGAACAGCTCTGCTCGACTAGTTCTGAGTTGTCAGGGATGACACCATCACCCCTACGGTTTAGTTTTAGTTTTAAAAAGAAAAGGTGTGATATGTCCAGGACACCACTACCACATGCGTGGCCACATTAGCAGTGTTCCTCATATGCTACTAAGGGAACATCATCCAAATCTTAGATCATTATTTAGTCCAAGCACACATTTCGTTGACAATGGGGGAAGATAGGAAGCAAAGTACCAAGAACAATATAAGTGTCTCTAAATCTACTTTGCTATAGTTATTGGTCAAGTCAAATGATCTGTAGATGTTGTTTATCACACATAGTCTCAATAACTATAGTATTATTGTTGTAATAATGATGATGATAGTAATAATGTCAAATGTTATCAATGTTGACATTTTTTAAGCTCTCCTTCCCACATTGTGGCTTTATGTTTCAACATTTACAGATAAAATAGTCTTATACCCAGTACACCCAATTATTTAAAATTATATTTTGTATGTTCCAATGCAAAACCTTAAGAGGGTGAATCACTCTTAAGGAAAATAAAGGCTAATATTAGAATCAAAATCTTTAACTTACACTAAGTTCAATGACTTTGGGTTTTTTCTTTTCTCTTAAGCTGTGTTTTTTTTAAATTAAATATAAATATAGAAAATAGTTTAACAATGTATTGTTAGTAGCCCATTAAAGTTTAAATATCAAGTTTTATGTTATATTTTGAATCATAAAAAAGTAATGCAAACAAATTGTTTAGATAGATTTCTTAATTTAAGTTATAATATTTCAAATGTATGAGTGAAAAGTTTAGTGATGGGAATGGTTTATTTTAGGTTTATCTAATTTATATCTAGTACTTAATCCAATAAATCCTTGCTATAATGTTGAGAGTTCCTTTATTTTTCTTAGCAGGAAAAAAACCCCGAGTAAATGTAAGCATTTAACCAGGTACTATAAAAGGTGAATAGCCAATAATAATTTAGATGGTTGTAAAGTGCTTTGTATAAAATATTTATAATATTTTAATGACAATTGTTTATTTTAATGTATGCAAATTACCTTATTTTAATTTTAATACTTAGTTTTTTAACACGCTATCTGTATCATATATGAGTGATCAAATGAGCTATGTCTGACCTGCTCCCAATCAGGGAGCAGTGGGGGATGTTTATATTGTGATTTATCAACCTTTTTCCACGTGAATAGCAGCTCATTTTATTTGTTTTTCTTTATATTAGACGTTAGAGGTCAATAATAGCCAACATACAGCTATTACAGGCAAGTGCAACTCAATTTACTATGTGTGTTAAAGTCTGGGTAGTCACCATTGCACTCAGTTGGGGAATCAAATCCCTGTCTACCAACTACTACTCTCTAAATGTTGCCAACATTGTTGCTACCCAGTGGCGGTCAAAGCAGGAGATTGCTAGGGGGGGGGGGGGGGGGTGTACCCTCTGAAAAAAATCCTCCTACCCTTCAAGAATAAATCTACCCCCTTTTAGATATATTTCCCTCCCCTCTGATATGATTGACCAATTATAACCTGGAACCATTTTATTGTTGTGCAGGACAGCACATTATTATAACATTACTTGTCCCTTATCGGTATGTGGTATACCAAGCCTTGCGTTTAGAACAACAAACCATTAGAACATGAATTATCCAACAAACTATAACAGCAGGCAGGTAATGTGAGTGACCCATTGATAAACATGTTGTAATTGTATGACCTTGAAGGACAATATGATAATAAAATAAATTACACAAGAAATATAATTTACCAAAAAGTTGTCTATCAGTTCACCTGCACCCATAGCAAACCAAACATATTTGTTTAGGAAGAAAACTATATAAAATATGTTGATATTAAGATATTGGGGAATGGAAGAGGTTACATAATGATGAGTTATATACCCTTTACTCATCTTAAGACAGTGTTAGTCTCCTAGCGTACGGTGGGCAGGACAGGCAGCGCGAAAGGTAGAATCAAGAAATAGTGTTCAGGGTATTAATTGGCAAATCCAACGGGAAGACATAGATGCAGATGAGAGAATAACATTAGAGTGTAATGAGGTGGACTGGATAGAACTAGCTCAAGATAGGAGTAGGTGGTGTAGTATCAAGTTCCTAGTGCCACAGAGTAGGTATGTTGTAGGCGTTGTCGCCAAGTAAGGCCTGTATGAAGAGTATATCAAAGACAGTCGTTGCTATTCTGCTAATATAAGTTTGTACTCACACACTGAAGAGACACCCACATGGAGAGGGACACCAGGTGTTTCACCTGGTCTCTGATCAGCTCCACCTCCATGCTGTTGAAACAGTGGTTCAGGAACACCAGCAGCGCTGTCTGCTCCCTCAAGGAGCCTTCCAACAAACACGCTTCCAGCATTTGTTGGAAAAAACCAGGGAAATGCTCTGGCAATTTCTTGAACGGCTGAAATGTAAACATAGCTGTCATACTTCACTAACCATTTAACCAACCACATTTAAAAACCAAATGCAAGTTTGTTTATCTTATCCCACAAATGACAAACAATAACAAATAAGTAATATAGACCAGATCAGGCATTAAATCGCAGGCAGTTTTCTGTATTATACTTTACAAAACAGAGATTTGGGATCAGTGAAACCATTTTAAAAATGTAACTAAATTTTTAATAATTATTTTATAGTGAAAATACATTCACACTAGTCCCAATCTCGCTGTTAGTAAGAGAAAAAAAATACATAAAATCACACTTCTATATGTTTTCTAATTTGAGTGTAGTCCTGGTTAGTCAGCAGTATGATGAGCTCTAAATTAAAGGTGTGTATTTATGTTTTATGTATACAGAAAAATGTGATTAAAAATAAATAATTATAAATTTAACAAGCTTCATCAGTTTCAAAACTATAAACCAATAGGGACTTTGATTTTCAAATCATGATAAATGCATACTTCGAGGACACTCATAATGTGGCATGAAGTGTAAAGGAATCATGTTGACAAACTTGTAGGAAAGTTGTAAACTATTTCAAGAATATTAATTAGATTCATAGTGATATAGTAAGGAGAATTATCAATACAAATTAATTATCTAAGGAACACCCAAAACCAGTACATTGATTGATTCATTTGTATTTGGTTTGGTCTCTTATATCACCACCAAACTTCTTAAATTCTATAACTGTTAGTTTGAACCTTCGTTTAGCATAGTCCACATTCCTACTACTAGCACTACTGCCAGTTTGTCGGACACAACTTTAGTCAATCTTGTGGTATTTCGCTATACACCCATCTGCAGTCGAAACTCGTGAATTTATTTCTTCTTCACTGCATTTCGATGACAATAATACATCCATCATCTATTGATCAAAATCGCTCAAGGATTCCATTCCTTGTTCCAACAAAAAAGTGTTACCTCTATCCTTATAGCAGTGTGCCATTTCTTTAACTGTTCCTTCATCCTGTCACGTTCGCTAAATGGTACTATAAGTATGTGTTACCTCTATCCTTATAGCAGTGTGCCATTTCTTTAACTGTTCCTTCATCCTGTCACGTTCGCTAAATGGTACTATAAGTATGTGTTACCTCTATCCTTATAGCAGTGTGCCATTTCTTTAACTGTTCCTTCATCCTGTCACGTTCGCTAAATGGTACTATAAGTATGTGTTACCTCTATCCTTATAGCAGTGTGCCATTGCTTTAACTGTTCCTTCATCCTGTCACGTTCGCTAAATGTATTATACCAGTTCCCTACCAATATACACTTAAAAAAAGGATGATGGTGAGTGCTCAATACCTTAAACTTTGTATTTATCCTACACAGAGAATACAATGATATTTAAAAAAAAGTGCACATCAAAAAGAGTTACAATACATAGCTGTGGTACCAACCAGGAAAACACAATTTTCTATAAACTTACGGTAATATAATATTATTGGGTTTAACAAACCCTGACTGTAATTTAATCCCACTACCCCCTATTTTTTACACATGTTGTAAACTTAGGGTAAAAATATGTTTTTATTAATGTAACTTATCATGTTTTGTGTTTAAGTCCTCCCCACACCCCTCACTCCACTGTCTAGATTACTCTTTTCCACATTGTTTTATTGGTGCACACATGCTTGTTTTGTGTTTTAGGTACTTTTACTCATTTAATATCTTTCTTAACCTAAATGTGTGGGTTGGTTCAGTACACAAGCTTGGGCAAAGCCACCAGAAGCCAATTTCCAAATGAATGGACAAAGCTGAAACATCGTAGCAATGTAAACATACACATGCCCGAGCATAGATCGCTGTTCAAAAATCTTGCTTCTTAAAAACAACCAACACTTTTTAATATTGGAGTGTGTATTCAAATTACTAGTTTAATATTGGAGTGTGTATTCAAATTACTATTTTAATATTGGAGTGTGTATTCAAATTACTATTTTAATATTGGAGTATGTATTCAAATTACTATTTTAATATTGGAGTGTGTATTCAAATTACTAGTTTAATATTGGAGTGTGTATTCAAATTACTAGTTTAATATTGGAGTGTGTATTCAAATTACTAGTTTAATATTGGAGTGTGTATTCAAATTACTATTTTAATATTGGAGTGTGTATTCAAATTACTATTTTAATATTGGAGTATGTATTCAAATTACTATTTTAATATTGGAGTGTGTATTCAAATTACTATTTTAATATTGGAGTGTGTATTCAAATTACTAGTTTAATATTGGAGTATGTATTCAAATTACTATTTTAATATTGGAGTGTGTATTCAAATTACTATTTTAATATTGGAGTGTGTATTCAAATTACTATTTTAATATTGGAGTGTGTATTCAAATTACTATTTTAATATTGGAGTGTGTATTCAAATTACTATTTTAATTATATTTTTATCTAATTTTTAAAGATAAAAAAAAATATTCTCAAGAAAAAATCAAATCAGTTTGTTTTAGTAAAATTTCCCCTAAGCATTTTTATAGAAATAAAAATTTATTCTACACTCCCTGATAAGATCAGGACATGTAGATGTTAAAACAAAGTCCTTAAAAATAGTTCAATGTTTTTGGGTTTTTGTGATACTTAAATTATTATTCATTCATAGTTCTCTAGCACCCAATTATCAAATATGTTTTGTTTCTTCAACACTTGTCAAAATGTCGAAACATATTTTTGAACCAAATAGATAGAGAATTTACTGTGAGAAAAGACCAAAGTTTCAAAGTTACCTGCCATGCCGGCACTCGCTCCCGGAATTTTTCATTGATCATGACAACGATGGACATCATGTGGGCGTGGGAGGACGTGCTGGTCACATAGTTGGGCCACAAGTAGTTCTCCAGATACTGACTGAATTCCAGCATCATGATGCGACGAATTGAAAAACTGGAACAGAACAGTGTTTTAAATTAACACTTAAAACTAGTTGATTCCTTGGTTTCACTCCATGGGTGTGTCAACATCAACATTGATTGAAGGTTCATTAAATTTTACACTGCAGTAATATATTTTATTTGATTTATTAGTTTAAAAGTTAATCTAGAATGTTATCAAAAGCTCCCAATAATACAAGTATGGATTACTGTATAGTTTCTCTTTAAAACTCGCTTGTGTTGGACATATATGCACTAATTACTCTGTAACATTACATTACATTGTGTTACAATAGGACCCACTCCATGCTCACATTAACGAGAGGCCTACTCCTAGCATCCTACATTGACGAGTGGGTCAGGCGAGCTACGATGTTCCTACAAGACGTAGTCCTCACACTCCGATTCTGCTAACGTGTAATGGGCCATCCAACATTGAAGACGACTAGAGAATAACTATTCACCTGCCCTCTGATGGTAGAAAGATGAACTACTTTCAAAACATCAGATGATTGAAGAAATAGGCTGGAAATCTGATGGAGCCGTATCAACAAGATGTGTACGTGACTTTTTGAAGCCACCATTGACGTCACCAAGCGTGTGTTCAGTTCTCCCCCTTCTTTCTATTGTGACGAAACCCCACTATATAATAGGTTGTGCATGTATGCCAAATTGACTATCTTGATAATTACGACCGAAGAAGGATCATTGTCTTGGATCTGGACAATGGCAGGATAAACATTTGTATTGTATCTGAATCACAGCTATAGCGATTCGTTTATTGGACTCTGATTTATTTTCAACTTTTAGTCATATTTTTTGTAGTATAAAAATTAATATTCTTTTTTCTAAATCTAACTATTTCTTTACCTGATCATTCAATATAAAATGAGACTATATTTTGTATGTTGCCACTTGGGCGCTAGAGTCTTTTGGAGAGTTCAATCATTTAGATAGCCACAATTATTAACTGTTTTGAAATTTAACGAGTTAAATGTAAAGTGTTTGAAATTTTGGATAATAGTATTTATATTTTGTAAACATCGAGGTGACATTTCCTAATTTTATTTGCATATTGAAAAATCTTAAAGTAAAGTAACCTTCATTATTATTTTTGTATTAATTATTAATTTAATTAACTTTTGTATATTTAATCATTCTTTTTCTAAGTTTGTTATAAATAGGACATTTACATTATTGTTTATTAAAGGAAATACTGTTTAATTTCCTAATTCTGAGTCTGGATCAAATAGTCCCGGGGGAGTTTGACTAAAGTCTGTTAGCCAAACTCTCGCATTATGTAAATTATCTTATATAAGATTTACTGGTAACGTTAATGTAATTTGAAGCCTTTGTTCTTTGTATATAAAGACACTTTTTGTAACAGTTTCAAGGTGCCCATTAGGCCCTCATATAGAAGTTGTGTATCATCCTGACGGGTGATATTATTATTATTATTATTATTATTATTATTATTATTATTACCGCGTCTTACTACATGTTCGGGTTATACGCACTTACGCTAATGTGTAATGGTAGGGTGATTGTGAGATGAAATGGAGGACCTACAGTTTAACGTGGGATCCTAACCACGGTGGCGACCTGGCATTCCAGATATTATTATTATTAATCTATTGTATTAAATTCAACCCGTAATGTAGTTCTGTCTCCTAAAGACTGAACCATCAGAATATTGAATAGATTACAAATTTATAACTTTCTTGTAAATATCTGCACAACTTTAAAGATCTAAAGTTATTGTCTATTAGTTTGATTTTCAACGTAACTCATTTTGATATAATGAGATCATATAAAGTTTTCTACTCTATTGTTATTGTTTTGATTAAACCGTTCATATTGTTGCTTTTAAATATTGCTAATAATTCCCCTTGTCACTTGTTCCTTAGATTTCACCCACTCCCTTTTATATTATTTAATGGTCATAAATAAAAGGACTCAGAGGGGGTGTTACAACTCTATGTGTTAGAGATAACAAAGGTTGAATTTAGAAGAAGTGTGCCTGCATTTTGATGGAGGGAGAGTAGAAAACCATTTAGAAAAATAAACCTCAGTACACCCAACCAGGATCGAACCTCGACCTCCCCATCTTTGGCAATCAGTCTAAGAGGAGTGTGACTAAAAAATTCCCTGACTTTCCCAAGCTAAGGCAATGAATTATGTTAGCATTGATGGAAAAAATCTCACACTTTTGTTTAAATGTTTAGGTGCAGAATTAGTCAATTATTCAAGTTCCCTGACTTTATCTTTGATTAAATTTCCTAACATTTCCCTGAAATCAAACATTCCTGACTTTTTCAGGTTTTCTGATTTACCGGTCAGTAGCCACCGAAGCAGGCAAATAGTTAATTTTATGGATTAAGACTATAATATTTTTATTTACACCACTGTGGCAACACTAATTTACAGTTTTAAATAAATGGCTTCTGTGAAAATCAGATTATAGGTAACTCAAACCAGGGGCTGTATCTTAATACAGTTTTCTGCATTCGCCTATCAGAAAATAATGAAATTGGAACAATTTTACACTATTAATGCTTGTTTATATGTGAATGAGAATAGTGGATATACTGACGTATGCTAATTAGACTAAAAGTAATTTTTATGCCTTTTCATGGTTTCCTTATATTGTTTCCATATTTATTGTGCAAAATTTATAGTATTCAACTATTAAATGTTTATTTTGGTTAATTCTTATAACAATATATATATCACAAAATATTATAGATTCTTCTTTCAATCTTTTCATTGTGGTAGCACTGCTAGGCTGTGAAGCATGTATCATATTGTTTCTTAGAGTAAATGCTCTTATTTTTCACTTTAAATAACATTTTATTTGTGTTTTGTATAAATAGTTATTGACTTTACTAGTTTCAAGTGTTATTTTCCCTCCTTGTTTTTTTTCGTAAATGTGAGGTTATGGGCAAATCACCTTGTAAAATTGCTTTGAACAAGTGTATTTTAAAAGAAATACATTACACACAACAATATATAGCTAAAAAAGAATATATTTCACAATACTCTGTGAGTGGAATTGATATTCAATGAACCATGCTAGCCCAAGTGCAAGGGTAATAGATGACAAAAACAAACACGAGAGCTGCTAGAAAGGCTTTCTCCAATCAAGTGAAGGAGCACGAGGCTGACATATCCTCATCTTGAGTAAGACGACGACTCTGTGAAGAAGGCCTACCAGCACAAATACCCCGTAAAAAGAGAATATTTCACAAATCAATTTGTGGGCATTTAGCTCTGACAAGTAATTAACTGTGTCTACTTCCAATATATCAACAATGTGCCCACGACGCTGCAGTTTGAAGTTCCCATAGCTGACCTGATACAGCGATTATGTCCCGAGGCTATCTCTAATAAGCCTCCATTAATTGACACTGGAGCGCTAAAACCTCTACCAAGAAACACAAGCAATGTTCGATCTTCACGTGTTTTCTGTTTTTCGGCTCGTCACGCATGCACCTGCCCCTTCTTGCACTGTCATTATGTGACGTGGTTGGCTGTACTCTCCCTCCTACCCCTCTCTCCTGTATTGGTCCCAGTCGGGGAGTTTGTGCTTTTTGTTAATACACAGAACGTTTTATTGTCTGGTGCAGCCCAGTTGACTAACTATTTATCACAGCAGACCCTCAGAGCCAGACCTTGGGTGCTATGGAGTCTAGGGGAGTCAATAACGGGGATGGCTGGAGTTAGCCCCTGTCACAGCGGGTATGCAATCATCAGATCCTTCAACTGTGGGTGCACAACTCGCGCTTGGACTGCCCTACCACCAGAATAAGAATATAGAAGTACTAACTTGGAATTGTGTTTTGTTACATCCGACAAATGGGCTGATTTAACTGAACTCATTTGATGGTGCTGTAGTCCTTGTCAATCTTACTTCTCTCTACTCTATGCGTGGTATTTGTTTGAGTTTTGTTTAGCTCTGACTGTGAGTTAGTCAGGCCTGTAAATATAGTATCAGATGCTAGTTAGGCTCCCTCAGAGCCTACTGTTTGCTTTGTTAGATAGTATGTAATGTGTACTTAGTTCCATGGGAATGCCTACCATAAAAACACTAGCCAGCTCGGAGAAGTTGGTTGCGTCAACCAAATAGTGTAGTTTGAATTCATGATAGGCTTAAGTTGATGTTCTTAATTTACCGGCTTGTATCCCTTTGTGAGTTGGTAGTATTTTTAGTATGCGCTTGCCGGGTTTAGTTAAACATAGTAACGCTGTAGAGTTTGGTTAGTTGTGAGGCTGCCCTTACTGCAGGATAGCTAGGGGGAACGTACGCCCACCGTAACTGGGAGTTACCAGACATGATTGTTGACCTAACTGGGTCTGTCAGGCCTAGCGATGGGCCCATTTAACCTTAACTTATTTAGTTTTGTTACTGTGCCTCTTTTTGGATTGACTTATCTACGCGAGGTCATGTTGGCTTGCTGTGTTGTTTGCATTTCTGTGCCTTTAGACGGGCTTCTTAAGACAAGAGCTTCATTCTGAGTACACCATAATTGAACAGGTTTGATCGTGAGCCCAGCAATAGTCTACCACGGCTATTTCTGGGATCCCCAATTGGGGCATATTATTTGTGCACTAGTGGAACGTGGTTAGCTCCCCTGTATTGTGGTCATGACGTTCGCGCGGTATATCATTTATTATTGAAAGGCAATACATTGCTGGTGTAACAATAAGTTGTCAGAACTTTTATGTACGGAGGTAGCCGAGGGAAGTATGAGCTAATGAGCTTATCTAAGGGAACTTTTATAGTCTACCTCTCTTGTTGTGATACTCCCTTTCCATGATGTACCTTATTTATCAATTAACTGAAACCAAATGAACTACCATTTTCTATGGTTATGTATTTCTCTAAGTGTTAATTACCTTTGTATTCCCTGCTGTGTGATTATGCATACCCTCCTTTAGCAGGTAATGAATGGTATGCTTCAAATCATAAATGCTGATGATACAGTATGGGTAGCCTTACAGCTTTGTACAGTAATTGATATGGACAAACTTTAAACAATTCTTTAGCAGACAATGTTTGCCATCATCAAACTTGTAAGCATTTGGACATTAAATAGAATCATTTTATTTTTGGGTCAGTTTTTCATATGAGCATTCTCTTAAAACTATGTTTCCCGAATGGCGAAACATCCAACGTCAGTGATGGTCTGGAGCTACATGTCTGTTCTAACGTCTGTGATGGTCTGGAGCTACATGTTTGTTCTAACGTCTGTGATGGTCTGGAGCTACATGTCTGTTCTAACGTCAGTGATGGTCTGGAGCTACATGTTTGTTCTAACGTCTGTGATGGTCTGGAGCTACATGTCTGTTCTAACGTCTGTGATGGTCTGGAGCTACATGTCTGTTCTAACGTCAGTGATGGTCTGGAGCTACATGTCTGTTCTAACGTCTGTGATGGTCTGGAGCTACATGTCTGTTCTAACGTCAGTGATGGTCTGGAGCTACATGTCTGTTCTAACGTCAGTGATGGTCCGGAGCTACATGTCTGTTCTAACGTCTGTGATGGTCTGGAGCTACATGTTTGTTCTAACGTCTGTGATGGTCTGGAGCTACATGTCTGTTCTAACGTCAGTGATGGTCTGGAGCTACATGTCTGTTCTAATGTCTGTGATGGTCTGGAGCTACATGTCTGTTCTAACGTCAGTGATGGTCTGGAGCTACATGTTTGTTCTAACGTCTGTGATGGTCTGGAGCTACATGTTTGTTCTAACGTCTGTGATGGTCTGGAGCTACATGTTTGTTCTAACGTCTGTGATGGTCTGGAGCTACATGTCTGTTCTAACGTCAGTGATGGTCTGGAGCTACATGTCTGTTCTAACGTCTGTGATGGTCTGGAGCTACATGTCTGTTCTAACGTCAGTGATGGTCTGGAGCTACATGTTTGTTCTAACGTCTGTGATGGTCTGGAGCTACATGTCTGTTCTAACGTCTGTGATGGTCTGGAGCTACATGTTTGTTCTAACGTCTGTGATGGTCTGGAGCTACATGTCTGTTCTAACGTCAGTGATGGTCTGGAGCTACATGTCTGTTCTAACGTCTGTGATGGTCTGGAGCTACACGTTTGTTCTAACGTCAGTGATGGTCTGGAGCTACATGTTTGTTCTAACATCAGTGATGGTCTGGAGCTACATATTTGTTCTAACATCAGTGATGGTCTGGAGCTACATGTCTGTTCTAACGTCAGTGATGGTCTGGAGCTACATGTTTGTTCTAACGTCTGTGATGGTCTGGAGCTACATGTCTGTTCTAACGTCAGTGATGGTCTGGAGCTACATGTCTGTTCTAACGTCTGTGATGGTCTGGAGCTACATGTTTGTTCTAACGTCTGTGATGGTCTGGAGCTACATGTCTGTTCTAACGTCTGTGATGGTCTGGAGCTACATTTTTGTTCTAACGTCAGTGATGGTCTGGAGCTACATGTCTGTTCTAACGTCTGTGATGGTCTGGAGCTACTTGTTTGTTCTAACGTCTGTGATGGTCTGGAGCTACATGTCTGTTCTAACGTCTGTGATGGTCTGGAGCTACATTTTTGTTCTAACGTCAGTGATGGTCTGGAGCTACATGTCTGTTCTAACGTCTGTGATGGTCTGGAGCTACATGTCTGTGCGTGGACCCGGTAGACTTC
The DNA here is from genome assembly GCA_039000515.1 of Timema cristinae. Lineage (NCBI taxonomy): Eukaryota > Metazoa > Arthropoda > Insecta > Phasmatodea > Timematidae > Timema > Timema cristinae. Next base: position 58,186,928 of record JBCFYV010011164.1, read on the forward strand.
ATATTGTGGAAGGGATGTTGAATACAAGATGGTATTAGAGACTAGGCTCCTAACCCAAGTAAGAGAGTGGTTTCCCAATAAGACTTTGTTTTCATGCCCAATGGGGCCCCAGGCCATAAAGCTAAGACAATAAGGAAATAGTGTTCAAGTACTGCCATGGCGAGGAAATAGTACTGACTTGAACCCCACTGAAAATTGTGGACCAAAACTAAGAGGAATATGAAAGAAAACAATAAGTACTAAGAGAGTTATTAAAAATATGCCAAAGTGGTTAAAAATGGTAATAAAAAATAAAGGGATGCATTCTAAGTATTAATATGTAGAGAAATTTGCATAGTAAAATATATTTTAGTAATTATGAAAAAAAAATATTTCCTATCCTTTAGTCTAATAATTTGCACAAGTCTGTACATGCTTGTTGATCTGTGGTTGTGAATAGTGTATATAAATTCTTGTTGATCTGTGGTTGTGAATAGTTGATATACATGCTTGTTGATCTGTGGTTGTGAATAGTGGATATACATTCTTGTTGATCTGTGGTTGTGAATAGTGGATATACATGCTTGTTGATCTGTGGTTGTGAATAGTGGATATACATTCTTGTTGATCTGTGGTTGTGAATAGTGTATATACATGCTTGTTGATCTGTGGTTGTGAATAGTGGATATACATGCTTGTTGATCTGTGGTTGTGAATAGTGGATATACATGCTTGTTGATCTGTGGTTGTTAATAGTGGATATACATGCTTGTTGATCTGTGGTTGTTAATAGTGGATATACATGCTTGTTGATCTGTGGTTGTGAATAGTGGATATACATGCTTGTTGATCTGTGGTTGTGAATAGTGGATATACATGTTTTGTGATGGTGAATAACTTGTTAAATTGTAAATAGGGAGTAACGAATATACAACTTGTTGCCATGTAAATGAGGTGTAATGGCTATAAGAACATGTAGCATTATAAATGAGAAATAATGGATGCATAGGTTGATAATAACGAAGATAATTTGTTGTTTTAAAAGTTTTATTTCAGTGTTATATAATTAAATGATAGGTTTACTGCTTATCGACTGTTTAAATTAATGAAAGGGCTGAAAATTTTAAATATTACAGTAGAGTTTCAGGAACTCGACATTCCGTGTAGCTCGACACGTGCACGTGCACACAGTTGTTGGCGCCAGTCATCACAATCCAAGTCATCCAACTGTATAACCTCTCAGTTTGTGTAACTCGAGTGGAACAGTTGTGTTGTGATGGTTGTTCTCCAATTCAGTAAGGTGTTATTCAAATCAATACCATATTATATGTATGTATATTACTGTTACTGTATCGTACAATACTACAGTACAGTACAACTGTACCTATAATATTCAATACCTTACTGTGATTCATCCTTGGTTAGTAAACACGCATCTTATGAAAGTTCATTCGTAAAACTCGACATTTCAATAACTCAACACCATCTCAGTCCACATTAGGTCGAGTTTCCGAGTCTCCACTGTACCAGCATTGGCTATTAATTATTTAAACTATCGTTATCTAATTTAATGGAAAATGTTGATAAAGAATAAATATGTGGCTCATGTATTAATTTTATTTGAATAAATATGCAACATTGAAAAATAATAGAAATATATGTTGTGCCTGACATTATCCTAGAATTAACAAGCCTGATTTAGAGATGACAAAAAACAACATTATTTGACATGGTAAATGGGTTTAAAGATAATGAGGAGCGCAATGTAACAAAAAAGTGAAGATCTTTTTCACTAATTTACAGGTGTTTTCTTCATTTTTTCCCCCCGTTCACCTAAAAGAACAGCATTCCTTAATGAAATTGTTAAGAAAAAGTTACCACGAGCTGTTCCAACTTGCTGGAGTTTTAAATGCAGAACAGTCAACACTTTATTTGACTACAAAGACTTGTTTAAGGATTGCTTAGAAAAAATCATACTCTCTTGAAGTAGATTCGAAAACCCTAAATCAAGCAAGTGGTCTACTGAACCGCTTAAATAGTTCAGAATTCATGTATTGGCTGAAACAATTTCATTTAATTATGCCCATGTGGACATTTTTTTAAATCAAGCTCAAGTGTGTGGCATTGATAGCTTATATTTGGAGAAAGCTATAAAACAAAGAGGAAAAAAGAAAGAAAACTTCATCCACCGGTGGAGATAATAGATGTACTGCTGCAAAATAGGTTTGTGACACTCTTGTAACCCAAATTAAGGATAGATTTGATTTTAGAATTCACCTAAATGCAGCAAAATTATTCAATTAACTTTTTTTTTTAACTATCAAAAATCTTTTCCTCAAAATGTGTTTAACGAAACTGTTGCATCCTATTCCATGTTAAACACCATAACAATTAAAGAGTGAAATGAATGTAATTTACAGTCGTGATAATATGTGCCAAGTTGAGGGTGGGTTATCTTTATTAGTGTTTATTTCACAAAATAACCCGAGTGAGATTTTATCTGAAAGTTTCTAACTATTGGACATTATCTGCACTACCCCAAGGTCAACAAGTGAATGTGAAAGGTATTTTTACACCTTAAAACAGATTAAGACTTTCTTGAGGAGTAGAATGACAGAAAACAGACTAAATGCTTTAGCAGTTCTATCGGTCGAACAGAAATTTATTAATTCAATTTCTGATTTCACCAACAAAGTTATTGAGGTATTCTCAAATATCAAGGAAAGGAGGATGGGCTTCCATTACTAAATATAATAAATAAGAGGTGAGTTTATATTTTTGTTAATTATTATTTAGTTTCAATTTTGTGCACTGCAAAGAAAAAAAGTCGTGAGCCACCACTAACAATAACCTAAAAGTGTAAGTGAGGGTATAATGATACTGTATTTACGTTCACATGCTCCAGGGTTGGGATACCAGTTGTCTTAATGTGCACTTGCTAACACACGGCTGTGTTATGATCCGATGATATGCCAAGCCCTCTGTAGGATTTACTTACTAGTACTTTTTTATATATAATTGTAAAAATTAGTAAATTTCTATGATTATTCAGGATTTATCTAATTACACTTGTAATATTTCAAATTTAACATTAAAGTGACATAGTTCTTACAACTAATTGACGTGGAGAACCAGAGTAACACACAAGCTGCTCCAGCCCCTTATATATGACCTACCCCCTGCTTCTTGGACCCCTTGTCTTTAGTGCTAAAACCAACCAATAGGAGAGTTCTTGGTAGTCTGATGTTGTGAAGGCTAGCTTCCTATTGGGTAAAAGGTGGCCATCTCATCACCAAACTTTTAAATAGAACGGAAGCAGTTTTTAAACAAAGAAAAGTTTAATACATTATATATTTGAATTTACTTCTGAAAATGCCTTATGGGCTTGAAATTCAGTAAAATAAATAATAATCAATGAGAGTAGTATTACTAATATAGGTATAGCTTGAATTTAGAATCGTGTACTGAAATTATATCGTTCAATTTTTCCTGGACATCCATGGATGAAGTATTAAAAGGAAAATTTACATACAGTTCTTTAAAGAAGAATATACTCCATCCATGATTCTTCAAATAAATGAGAAGGGTCCAAAACAGTATACTTTCAAGGGATGGAACAAAGTCGTCCCTTACAGTGTGTCGCATGCCTCGCTATGCAAACTATTTTTATATTTTAAATATTTTGAGAAGATATAAATAATATTTCCAAGATTCCAAGTTTGGTATACATAGCTGATATTCTAAAATGTAACTTACTATATTTAGTTACTTGGTTTTGATATTAGTGTTTTATAAACAATCTGTAATTCTTAAACTTGAAAATCCAGGCCTTTTCTTCTCAAAATACTAATTTAATAACATACTTTAAACTTGTATTGTACATGTACAAATAAAAAGATCAGGTGGGTTATGACAACAGTAACATTTGGAGGTAAAATAAAATCAGTGGCACCAACAGTTATATTTTAAATCTCATTGTCCCACCCCTCCCCAGTCTCCTTGCTCTTTAACATCACAATACACTGACTATATGACCATAATACTTCGTAATCTAACATTGTACTACAACTTCAAGCTCTAAATTGACGGTGTTTAATTTTGAAACATCAGGCTAGCCCATTTCATACAATAACTAAGATATTTGATTATATGATACTTACTTGGATCCATATATTTCTGTGATGTAGATATCATCGACAACTTTCCCATCAAATGGAAGATGGTTACCAACAGTGTATGGGGCCCAGTATCGACTGGCAAGCTGAAAGACAATTTAAACTGTTAGTACAATAAATCCACTAGCTAGTTACATAAGCGAGGGTCACATTTTGAGTAGAGGAGACTTTATGAGAGATGGAAATTCTTGCCTTGTACTATGTTTATGAAGACTACTATCACACACTCTGAAACTAATGTCTATGTCTGGCAGCCACTTTTAAGTACGAGTCGTGTTTACCCAGAGTCAACTCTGGAAACTTTCATCTTTGTTAATCAGTTTATAGTTAGACATGTGAGTGTGGGATGAAGGAAGGTTGAATTTAGAGGAATTATACCCGCAATCATGTGGAGAGTGGAAAACCATTTAGGAAAAAAAAAAACAGCCTGAACATCCTCTGGCCAGGATCTAGACTTGCTCGACATGAGGTGGATGAACCAGCCCGAGCATCCTCTGGCCAGGATCTAGACTTGCTCGACATGAGGTGGATGAACCAGCATTCTCTGGCCAGGATCTAGACTTGCTCGACATGAGGTGGATGAACCAGCATCCTCTGGCCAGGATCTAGACTTGCTCGACATGAGGTGGATGAACCAGCATCCTCTGGCCAGGATCTAGACTGCTCGACATGAGGTGGATGAACCAGCATCCTCTGGCCAGGATCTAGACTTGCTCGACATGAGGTGGATGAACCAGCATCCTCTGGCCAGGATCTAGACTTGCTCGACATGAGGTGGATGAACCAGCATTCTCTGGCCAGGATCTAGACTTGCTCGACATGAGGTGGATGAACCAGCATCCTCTGGCCAGGATCTAGACTTGCTCGACATGAGGTGGATGAACCAGCATTCTCTGGCCAGGATCTAGACTTGCTCGACATGAGGTGGATGAACCAGCATCCTCTGGCCAGGATCTAGACTTGCTCGACATGAGGTGGATGAACCAGCATCCTCTGGCCAGGATCTAGACTTGCTCAACATGAGGTGGATGAACCAGCATCCTCTGGCCAGGATCTAGACTTGCTCGACATGAGGTGGATGAACCAGCATCCTCTGGCCAGGATCTAGACTTGCTCGACATGAGGTGGATGAACCAGCATTCTCTGGCCAGGATCTAGACTTGCTCGACATGAGGTGGATGAACCAGCATTCTCTGGCCAGGATCTAGACTTGCTCGACATGAGGTGGATGAACCAGCATCCTCTGGCCAGGATCTAGACTTGCTCGACATGAGGTGGATGAACCAGCATTCTCTGGCCAGGATCTAGACTTGCTCGACATGAGGTGGATGAACCAGCATTCTCTGGCCAGGATCTAGACTTGCTCAACATGAGGTGGATGAACCAGCATCCTCTGGCCAGGATCTAGACTTGCTCGACATGAGGTGGATGAACCAGCATTCTCTGGCCAGGATCTAGACTTGCTCGACATGAGGTGGATGAACCAGCATCCTCTGGCCAGGATCTAGACTTGCTCGACATGAGGTGGATGAACCAGCATCCTCTGGCCAGGATCTAGACTTGCTCGACATGAGGTGGATGAACCAGCATTCTCTGGCCAGGATCTAGACTTGCTCGACATGAGGTGGATGAACCAGCATCCTCTGGCCAGGATCTAGACTTGCTCGACATGAGGTGGATGAACCAGCATTCTCTGGCCAGGATCTAGACTTGCTCGACATGAGGTGGATGAACCAGCATTCTCTGGCCAGGATCTAGACTTGCTCGACATGAGGTGGATGAACCAGCCCGAGCATCCTCTGGCCAGGATCTAGACTTGCTCGACATGAGGTGGATGAACCAGCATCCTCTGGCCAGGATCTAGACTTGCTCGACATGAGGTGGATGAACCAGCCTGAGAATCTTCTGGCTGGTTCTGTATCTTTCAGTGAAATGTCTCCTTGTTGATGGAGGAAATGAAAATTTAAAGAGTCCTAGCTGTAATTGCTTAAAATGATACGTCATATTAACCCCATGTGGTGTATTACATTCCCCCCACTTCAGGTATTACATTCACCCTACGGTAACAAAAGATTATGGAGACTACATTCATGCATCTTTTGAGATTATAAAAAAACTTGAATATCTTTATTCTAACAACACAAAGAGAGAACAAAAGTTGTCAGACTACTTCATGAAAAATATTTTGCACACAAATTAGTCATATATTATCAAACACTGCCCCTCCTAAGAAATAGTAGCCACAGGTTCAACACGTTCATTAGAACCTAAGGAATGTTAAACTAGAAAGAAGTGGCACAAACTTTTTTTTCTTTTTTCTAACTTTTTCTTTTAATCGTTTCACATCCGCCCTGAGTTTTGACCCATACCACATACATCTCACCTGGCCAGTGGCGTGCGGTGACTTTTCTCAAAGAGGACTAGGTTCGAAGACACCTTTCATTATGGGGTTAAAGTGCAATACTCTCCATATGATGTACATTATGTAGCTTAGCAAATATACTTTTACAGGTCATAGGGTAGGCAATTTAGCTCCCTCCAACCGATTCACAATATTTAGACATGGAATAAACAAACAAATACATAAATAGATAAAACCAAAACATGGAAAAAAATAAACAAGTAAATAAGTAAACAAGTAAATAAAAAATTAATTGTGGAATCTTGCCTATAAGTGTATATTAGTGTGATCCTTCTGTCACCTTTCTGAATGGATTTGTCGATAACAGCGTCATAGAATGATTTTTGACTCTGCTGTTAATCTAGCAAGACTTTTTAAACTGACAACAGGGAAAGTGTGGAGAGCCTATTCTCACAATGAGTGCTACTCACCGTCGTCTTAATACGTTTCAAACAACAGTGGATGTGCTCACTGATACTGATGATACCAAACAACATCATTTATATGTTTCTTAGAATGCTTCTTCTGCTAAGTTTGTTTCTCCAAGAACTTAATAATTTCAGTCACAGTCTTGTCTGAAAACCTTGATAGTCTGTAAACTGATTAACTTCGAAAACTGCCAAAATTGAAAAGACTACTGTATCTTGACTGAAGTGACAAAAATAAACTGTCAGGAAATCGAGATTAGAAGCTCTGATTTTTTTTTTCCTAATTTTCTATACGTCTCTTCAAATTCGTTTCTAGCATCTTTGAGGTGAGAAATCGTCTCTTTTACTTTATCGATGCAGTATTTCACATCGAAAGTGTCAGTATCCCAACTATCTGGATTTTCAGCAATATTCTCAAAAAACTGAATGAGTTGTGTTATAATTTCATTCACTGTGTTCACAATTATGGAATTGTGAAATCCCTTATTTCCCCGATCATTTCCTGAAATTCCCGACTAAAATGTATGTCACATCTTTCTAACTCCCCCCCACACCTCATTTTTCTATTAATCTTTTTTATTAATAATAAGTTTTAAGATTTAAATAAACATTTTTAAATTTGTATTAACATTGTTTACTAGGAATTATAAAATACAGTTACAAACAAACAAAAACTACAGTTTGAATAAGATTATTAGTTACTGATTTAATTATTATTAATATTTCATATGTTGAGTAAAACAACATTTTCCCGACTTATTCCCGTTTTTTCCCCGATCACTTGAAATTCCCGGCTAATGCTCGTTTTCCCTGATTTTCCCGAATTGTAGACACCCTGGCTTCTTTACCTCAGATTTATTAAGAGCGTTAATTCGTTTTGATTAATGTGAAGATAAATTTGGGATGCCATTCAATGTCTGTTATAGAACTAGATTGAGTTTGTGAGCATAGCAGTGGATGAAGAGTGCACCTGGGCACCTCTTTTTCACAAGCGTTTGTACACCATTTAAATGTCCAGAAAATGTAGCGACTCCATCATACACTTGTGCACCAATTTTTGCTCACAATTGTAACAAGAGAGGATTCTAAAAACATGCTCACTTAAAATAATTGCAGTGCGATCACTGCTGACATCTGAAAAACCAATAAATCTTCCACAAATGTTGCCATATGTCACATATCGAGGGAGTATCGAAAGTTGAGAGAGCTTAGAAATGTCCGTAGTTTCATCCAACATTATTATTAAAAAGATTGCATAATTTATCTCTGACATAATATTATCCAAAATTAATCACCAGCACATTCAATGATGTCTTTTTTAATTTTGTTGGAGGTTCCTTTAAACGCTCCCCTACTCTGGAGATGAAAATACATTTTACTATCGTATTTAGAAAGTAACTGCATTAGTTCAATGTAGTTTCCCCGGTTAAGGGAATCTTCCCGTTCGTCGTGACCTCTGAATGGCAGCTCTTGCTTAGCCAAAAAACAGCACACATCAGTTAATCGTTTCATTAGTTCCTGGTTTGAATCAAACTCTGCATTATGTTTTAAAACGTCTAACCTTTTTTGCTCACTCAGTTGAAAATCTATTCTGGTTTTCCCGAAAGTTTTTAATTTAGTTACTGTGGATAGGTGTGAGCGAGTCTTGTCATGGCACATCTTGGCTTTGTGAAAATTGCTGATATCACAAGGGTCGTTATTATTCCACACTCCCTGATTTGTTTCGAACAACACACAAGGCAAACAATACAGCCTGTTTCTTGATTTGCATGCAGTTAACCATTTTTAAGAAGTATAATATTCTGTTTTGAAATGACGTGTATAGTCTTTCATTTTTATTTTAGCAGAAGTGTCTGGAGTTGGCCTACCTTTCATTATTACTTGCTGCTTTTATTTAAAAGTGAGGGCTCCAAACGAAACTGCGAATAATCGGTCGAGAGCACAGCATTGAGAAAGGTGATCGGCCCTGCTAGATCCCACTGAACTACCTTCACTAACCCTGCTACTTGTCTCTGAACTACCTTCACTAACCCTGCTACTTGTCTCTGAACTACCTTCACTAACCCTGCTACATCCCACTGAACTACCTTCACTAACCCTGCTACTTGTCTCTGAACTACCTTCACTAACCCTGCTAGATCCCACTGAACTACCTTCACTAACCCTGCTACTTTCCTGATCACAATGTAAACTAACACCTTCACTAACCTGCTACTTGTCACTGAACTACCTTCACTAACCTGCTACTTTCTCTGAACTACTCACTAACCCTGCTACATTCCACTGAACTACCTTCACTAACCCTGCTACTTGTCACTGAACTACCTTCACTAACCCTGCTACATCCACTGAACTACCTTCACTAACCCTGCTACTTCTCACTGAACTACCTTCACTAACCCTGCTACTTGTCACTGAACTACCTTCACTAACCTGCTACATCCCACTGAACTACCTTCACTAACCTGCTACTTGTCACTGAACTACCTTCACTAACCCTGCTACTTGCACTGAACTCCCACAACCTGCTACATGAACTACCTTCACTAACCCTGCTACTTGTCACTGAACTACCTTCACTAACCCTGCTACTTGTCACTGAACTACCTTCACTAACCTGCTACATCCCACTGAACTACCTTCACTAACCCTGCTACTTGTCCTGAATACTACTCTTCCACTAAACTTATAACCCTGCTACTTGTCCTGAACTACCTTCACTAACCCTGCTACATTCCTGAACTACCTTCACTAACCCTGCTACTTGTCTCTGAACTACCTTCACTAACCCTGCTACATCCCACTGAACTACCTTCACTAACCTGCTACTTGTCCTGAACTACCTTCACTAACCCTGCTACTTGTCTCTGAACTACCTTCACTAACCCTGCTACTTGTCTCTGAACTACCTTCACTAACCTGCTACATCCCACTGAACTACCTTCACTAACCCTGCTACTTGTCTCTGAACTACCTTCACTAACCCTGCTACATCCCACTGAACTACCTTCACTAACCTGCTACTGTCACTGAACTACCTTCACTAACCCTGCTACTTTCCCACTGAACTACCTTCACTAACCCTGCTACATCCCACTGAACTACCTTCACTAACCCTGCTACTTGTCTCTGAACTACCTTCACTAACCCTGCTACATCCCACTGAACTACCTTCACTAACCCTGCTACTTGTCACTGAACTACCTTCACTAACCCTGCTACTTCCTGAACTACCTTCACTAACCCTGCTACTTGTCATGAACTACCTTCACTAACCCTGCTGTACTTGAACTACTCATAACTACTTCACTAACTACTCACTAACCCTGCTACTTGTCTGAACTACCTTCACTACTAATCCAACACCTAACCTGCACTTGTCCTGAAACTACCTTCACTAACCCTGCTACTTGTCACTGAACTACCTTCACTAACCCTGCTACTTGTCCTGAAACATACCTACCTTCTAACTTACTAACCTGCTACTTGTCTACTGAACTACCTTCACTAACCCTGCTACTTGTCCATGAACTACCTTCACTAACCCTGCTACTTCCTGAACTACCTTCACTAACCTGCTACTTGTCTCTGAACTACCTTCACTAACCCTGCTACATCACTGAACTACCTTCACTAACCCTGCTACTTCTCACTGAACTACCTTCACTAACCCTGCTACTTGTCTCTGAACTACCTTCACTAACCCTGCTACTTGTCACTGAACTACCTTCACTAACCTGCTACTTGTCCTGAACTACCTTCACTAACCCTGCTACATCCCAACTGAACTACTTCACTAACCCTGCTACTTGTCTCTGAACTACCTTCACTAACCCTGCTACATCCCACTGAACTACCTTCACTAACACTGCTACATCCCTTGAACTACCTTCACTAATAACCACTGACTACTCCACTGAACTCCTTCAAACTATAACCCATCTAACCATACCACCACTGAACTACCTTCACTAACCCTGCTACTTGTCTCTGAACTACCTTCACTAACCCTGCTACATCCCACTGAACTACCTTCACTAACACTGCTACATCCCACTAAACTACCTTCACTAGCCCTGCTACTTGTCTCAGGTCCCTTCCCAAGCTTTGTTTTGAGGGAACAGTTTTCAAATCCGAGTCCCATTGACAATCGAACACTTTAACACTTCACAAGATCTCTTTCATCAATGGGAACAATTACATAAGCTTAACAATCACAACACTACCACTTATAAGACGTAAACAAATATTACATTTACCTGTGACAGAACGCCAAGTGTTAGCATATATCTTAATATAGAGACGGACTAGGCTGGCTTCAACTAGTCCTCTCCCCGGTAAGAGCCGATAAGACTCGAGCGCTTCCGATGTTAGATGGGAGAGGGGAAGGGGAATATCATTGAGTATTGTGACAGCGCTTCTGATGTTAGTGTGTTGTCATTGTAGAGAGGGAAGGGGGTGTGGGGGCAGCGCACAAATAGCTAGAATATCGTTGAGTATTGTGATGCAAATTGAGACTCAGATAGATTTTATTTTATGCTTTTATTTCCCGTGGAAATTTAACTTAAAATAGATAAACTAGAAATGTGTTGCAACTAGCCACTGCACTTGACCCTATACAAGTCCATAATGTACTGGTATTATCACTTTACTATTACCTACATATTTAAGAAGACAGTGAATCAAATAATAGGTCTACCAAAATTTATAAAGTTTAATCATTTTAAATTATTATAAAATCAAATCAAGTTTATTAAAATTATATTATAAAAATAATAACATAAATAGTGACAACCTTTTTTGTTAACGTGCATTATGTTTTTTGCATTAAGGATATGTTTATAATATTGACTCATGATCTAATTCATTGCATTATATCATAATTTATTTTAGGCTAAACCATAAATTGTTTAAATTTGATCCATGTCACTTGAAATTTCAATTTCTTAACACAAAAGGTTATGTTGAGTCAGGTTGGGTGAGAACACTAAGCCTATTATATAATTTTATATAAATTGTGTAAAGGTTAAAAACTAAGTAACTTGGACATGTCATAATAGTTATTTAAATAATATCTAACAGGTGTGGCAGTTGTAATAAATTGTTGGTTCAGTTATTAGAAAACTAATTTAGTTGCTATTTTGAACCACGGTCCTATTCTATTAGGCTGCCTTGATCCTTCAATTCCTTCTAACCAAAGGATTCTAAAATCAATAGTTGATCGATTGTTTATGAAAATACTTCCTATCAGTCAAATTGTTTGAAGATCTGCTCGTGCACAGTTGAGATGTGTCATGGTCTACTTCTGGTTGTTTCGTTACCAATCAAGACAATAAAACAATAATTACTCATTTACAAGAATTAGGTTTGTTACTTAAAAAAGGAAAGTGAAGTACTTTTAAACAGTTGATGTAGTGTATTAATAAATATGTTATGCAACCAACACATCAACAGATTTATGTGGACTGATATGCGATATGGTGGAGCTTAATTGAGTGAGTATGTTTTTTTTTCTCATTTTCTTTTCTTTTTCATTCAGAGTTTTTGACAATATTTGTTTTATTATGCTCGAAAATATGCTTAAAATGTTGTGTGTATAAAGCTGGTAGGTACCCCACTTTTCACAAATGTGGACGAATATTCCGGTTGTACAAGAAGTTTGAAAACCACACTAATGGCAAATGGTGAATATTCAGTCAAATATTCAGGATTTGAGGGGTTTTTCCTTGGGAGCAGTTTTTGTGCATAAATTAAAAGAAGCGAACATTCTACATAATTTGTTGTTCCTGTCATCTAGTTGCTCAAGGTCCTTCCCTTTTTTCAGTTCATTTGTACACACAGGCCACTGGTCTAGGCTAGTTGTGTTTGTGGCTATTGTAGAATAGTAACTAAGTGTTTTTACTATGCAATAACAATAAAGGAGGCAAGAGGACAGGGCGCAGTGGAGGTCTAAGTTTCAAGGGCAAAACTTAAATGAATCTGACGTAAGACAGAACACATAATAATACACTGGATTGCATAATAACTGCATAAGCAACAGCAATATCATCACTTCCATTTTCCATTATTCATTGGTTGCCGACTACAGCCGAAATGAATGTTTTGGTCGAATATTTGGGATCTAGATATCCGTGATGAGTGTGCGAGATCAATAGACGGAAAAGATTCGTATAGGTTTCATGATATATATATATGTAGTTGAACATTCAAATGAATATCCAGCCGAAACATTCTTTTATATAGATATATTCAAAAGGATATATTACCTGTGTTATTCTATCTGCATTTATCTGGTCTACTGTTGGTGTAGGACCTTTCGATTTTTTAGATTCTAATGAGTTTGCCATCTTAAATTACACTTATAAAAATAATTGTATAGTAGTGTTTCAACACAGTACTTATCCCTTTTCTATGACAGTAATTCAACACTAATTTAACCTTAGTTTATAACATGTCTATAAGTTTAAATGAGTTGTGTTAAAGTGTATCAGTGAAGCCAACGACCTTAGTATAAAAGTGAAATATACTCGTACTCTTGACAAAGCGTTTGAAAATTTTAGGCAAATGAATCTATCTAATAAAGAGATAGACATTTACAGCTAACCCCATTACTTTGAAATAAGCGAAAAAACTCGCTAGCGAGTGGTATCGTAGGGTCTCTTTGTTGAAGCATAGGTAAATTTATACTACAGAGAATAAAACTGTAGTGACATATGTGATGTGCAGGTGTGTGTACAATGGAAGTTATACTGTTGTGTGGTCGTGGAGAGAGTAGTAACATAAATGTTACCACGCACGTATGCTTTCATTGTCTCTTGCACGGGTATAGTTTCTTGTTCGTGATCTGTATTAATGTTTATTTCTGATGATTAATATTATTAATAAACATATCAAATTGCTAATAAATTATTCACAATTGGTCTACAACCTCTGATCATAAGCCTTTTCTCGTTATAATTCAACACTCTTAACTCGAAGTCAGTTACAGCCAGTGAGCTCTATGATATACTGGATGAACATAAACATACCCCTTACAAAGGACTAAAGCGTGACGCTTAAGTTTGTAATTTGCTTGATTCGAAGGGGGGGCGGGGGTAACTTTTTTTCGTTGTTATTGTGTAGTGAATGATATATTACATTTGGGTAAATAAACATTTATAAGGATATAACCATACATAATTGTATAGCAATTTTCAGTTCCGCGGGTAATCGTGTACAAATACGAGTAAGATCGTTTACATTGTTTAAAATATGTAACCATCACGCATTTTGTTCATATTCTGCTAAGGCCACTTGTATCACTATTGCTTTAATCGACCCGCGTTGGGCGTCGATTGAAACACTATGGATTAATTCCCAGATATAATAATGCTGTAATGATTTTTAGGTTGTCTATAGCTCCGTGATTGAGCGCCTATCATCACTGTACGGAAAAGATACCGTTTAACCAGCTGTCTATAGCTCCGTGGTCGAGCACTAATTAAATCGGTATATTAATAAAATTAAGAAAGAGAACTGTTGATGGTTGTAGATTCACACACGGTTTATTTAAATGACATCTGTTAATTACTTGTACATACTCCAATTAAAACTTTATAGCAATGCACACTTGTGATATATATAATAACTAATATATATATATATATATATAATAACTAATATATATATATATATACTCTGCAGCTGTGTAATGTTCATATATATATATATATATACTCTGCAGCTGCGTAATATGCATATATAAATATTTCTACAACACATCCACGTTCTTTGGGGTGAGCTTATTTTTTTATCTTTGCATGTTGTTTGAGATATTAATTTTTGGGTTTAACTAAATGAATATTTAGCAAAACATATTCCAAAATTTGTGTCTTCTTTTAAATATATTATTTATAAAAAAATTATGAATTAAACAGGCTGTGCCCTCCAGCTTCTAAAGTGACGAGCCGCCACTGATATTCAGGCCACTCTATGGCAAACTTTGAGTCTCGGGCTTACCACTCGTCCCTTCTTTGGTATCAATAACTTATTGTATTGTATGAGGGATTATCTAGTTAACTTTCCTAACGTGGAGCACAGGGCACTCGTATGTTAGTCTTCGGACTTGATCCAAAGATAGGTCCTTTTTTTTATTGTTGCTGTTCAACACTATATTGATATCTTTTCGCTTGAAAGCGCATATATATATATTTAACGTCAAGTTATTAGTTCCAAAGTTAATTTGTTTATTAAGGGTTATTATTAATGAATGGACTTTAAACTTTGAGCTTCTATGCAATGGCTATATATATAAATTTATCAAGATTTGTGATAATGTTTATTGCGTTTTACTTGAAGGCGCGTGTTATTAATTATAGCTTCTAATATTAGTTCTAATGTTAATGATGTACAAACGTTTGTTAGGAGTTATAATAGAGTTATTGCATTTCTCAATAAATGCGCGGGATATACAAACTTTGAACCATAGATTTCCATGCTGGCGCTTTATATTTGTAACTTGGGATTTATGTTTGTATTCATCGAGCTCCTATGTCGAATGCGCTTTTTGTACTGACAACTGGCTTAATTACTAAATATATTTTTCAATTTGGTATGTATTGTAAAGTCGATAAATTCTATTTTCTAAATGAAGTTAATTCTATATCTGGGAGGATAAGCACTTCATGCGATTTCATTGTATTTATGTTCTCAATATGTATCTTCATTTTTGGTTGTTCTGAATAAAATAAACAATCATTGTTATTCTCAGGTAAACTTCTTGACTGATTTTCCCCGCCACGCTTCCTTATACAAGAGGTTTACACTGTATACAGTGGACGTAGCTTACTTCCACTTACTTTTCACTTTATTATAATCTGTTGGATGCTTAGTATCCCATAAAACTTCCTTTGCTCAATAAAGTTCAATCAAAATGTAGAGTATTGTTTTCATTCCACTCCATAATAGAGAACAACGATAGGTGACTACAAGCTGAGACGCTCTGATGTTGCACAGTACCGTCAAACAGAACAGGTAGTGTAACAGGAACGTGCAACATTTATATGATAAAACCCAAAAGAACGACAACAGATGGGACGCACAGATCTTACGGTGTTTGGAGATGGTTTTACGTTGTTCCATCCAAACTGGTCGCTTATGTGTTACGTTACGCTGTTCTGTTTTATGTGTGAACGCACCTATATGATTTCTACTATGTCTGCCTCTGCACTCTGTTATTTTCACTCTGCACTTGTTATTTTATCCTTGCTGCAGAGTAATGTGATCTGTGGCAAAAGATCTATACAAAACAATAGATTGATCTGGGACAATAAACATCATGTCGCTTTGTTGTGAAATGTAAGTAGGTTTTAGCTTCTCATAACTACCATAAAACTTTGTATACAGAGGGATGCACGAACATAGCATTTTCATGAATATTATAATATGAATAATTATTAAGAAAAGCGGTTTAGTGAAACATGCTGTTTCTCATATAACTTTTGTAAAAAGGTCTAACCATGAAAAAAAACACTTTTTACTCAACACTAATAATTTAATAAATGTACCTACTTTTTTATTGGAAAATGGGTTTATTAATAAAAAACGCTATCATAGAACAATATTACATCTAAAGTCATTTTTTTAGACACTGTTTAGCTAACTGTTGTGGCAACATATTGATTATATGAAAAAACCTACCTGTATAAATATCCTACAAATTAAAAAAGACTCCATCGAAATAAGTTAAGCGGTTCCAAAGATCCTAGGCAACAGAGATTACTTGTACATAGCATAATCAGACTTAAAGGATTGGGTTTTGATTTAATGGAAAATTGGTTTTCAGACCATCCATATTCATTGTCTGTGTTTTGCTCAAGTTGTTACGTTAGGGCCTAAGTAACATGCATCCTGATCACACACTAGTTTCTTAAGGTTAAATTGACTGTGATACTGATATAACAGGTTTTTCATATGATAGGCTTAGGAGGTCTATATCTTTTTTTTCACTAATGAATTGTAAGGAACTTTAAAATGCCCTATTGCGACCTTTAAAAAACTTGAATGATATGGTAACAAATACTAAAGAGTTAAGAAAATATTTAGCAAATTTATTTAATTTATTGATCAAAAATTACTAAAATATGAGGGTAGTCAGGGAATTATGCCCGTTTTCAACTCCTCGCTGGCCTTTAAGAGCTTTGTACCCATTCACTGTTTCATGAGGTGATAGTCGCTCGAAGAAAGGTGGGGACTGTTTGGCGGGTTGTTAAACATCTCCCAATTGAATTTTTCACACACTGCTTGTAAGGTGTGGTGGGTAAACAGGTTGCTGTGCACAAGCTGAATCAGTCACAACAGAAGGCTGATCAGATCGCTCTTCATAGTGACACCCAACACTCATAATGTTTGGTCCATAAACCACACATAGTGGACGATGATTCTCAGCAGCACTTTTGTTTTTTGCAAAAATAAAATGTATAATTGTGCCACAGATGGCAACATCATTGATGATATCGCTCATATTAAATTACTCACTACTTGACTCTAATCAACAGTAGATAGTAAACAATGTGATGGCCGAGTCTCTTTAAATACACTAGTGTGCATGTGTAACCTCTCACCCTCTACCTGCTTGACTGCTAAAATAAACCACCCTTGTAGCTAGTCTACAATTTAGTTGGCTAGATGATAAATATTGTGATTGGCGACCAGATCCGCCAGCATCTTCTTTTTAAAACTCTGCTTCCTCTGCATGTTGGTTCAGCTTAGACATAAAAGTCATAATCACTTTCTTCATATGGGGTTCCTTCTAGTAAATGTTCTTTGTTCATTTTAGACTTTTTCTCTCTTTTGATTTCATTCTACACGTTTGCAATGACTTTTTTTATAACTTGTGATAATGCAAGATTTCCCCTGTTATACATCCTTGGTGGTGCCTTTGGATGAAGTCTTGTCATTTCTGGTGTCACAGTTTTTGTTGACAGGAGATTGATACACATGATTTATGACAAGACAATGGAGCAAGAATGTGATCAGAATTGTGAGTCAATCCAGGGTCTTGATGCTCATTCTCCTTTAGTCAATCTGTCACACTCTATGACATAAATTCTTTATCAGAGAAGATGTTCTTGTCAAAAGGAACAAACCCTGAATATTGTTAACCTTTTATAAATTTATTTACTGTAAAAGCTTGTGGATATATGGTTCTAGCTAAATAATCACTTGAATAAATTGTCACAGAATTTTGTGCTCCATCCAGTTTTTTAACCCCTTGTTATAATATGCCTAAAGGAACCAAATTTGCTTTGGTCAAGGGGTTGTGTTTTGTTTAAAGTATTTGGATGAAATTTCACTAAGAAGACACCTGATACATTTTTGCAAGCTTGATAACTGAGATTGACACGTGGCTTTTATGTTTATCAAGTAGAAGCAGGACTGGTTTGTCAACTGAAGGTCTTAGTTGTTTTATAACATGATAATGAATTTAAAGAACAGTCTCATTTCATCGCCTGGAGGGATTTGCTGCTTCGATAATCGCAGGTGGCGCTCCAGCAAGCTTGACTGGGGAAAATAAGTATTGTGGGATGATCATTTCTATAGCACTAACTGCTGAAATTAGTGTAACATTTGTGCTATGGTTTTCTGATGTTATCCTTTTGATCTTCTTTTGGCCTTTAGGGTATAACATTTTCAGAGCCACATGTACATTTGTAATACCGGTTTCATCACATTTCCATAAACCTATGAAAACTGTTGCTACATTTCCCGATTGAAAGTTGTGACTTATATTTGTACCTAAAGTCTCAGAGCCATTCACCTCCTGCATTTCTTACCACTCCATGTAAGATCAACTTTTTTATTATTATGTGTTGCGAATTCATATGCAAAATTTTTTACTTGTTTTAGTAATACAGGAAAAACTGAAATTCTCAGGGAATTTCTCTTTGCATGGAAAATCAGAATTTTGGAGTGACTCAGGGAATTTTTTTTTTGGATATCCAACATTAAAAAAAACTAATAAAATTGTTAAAGGTGGGGATTGAGGGAACACAAGAAAAAGTCAGCGTTTTTCAGTTTTTATAGCAAAACTAGTTTTTTTGGTCAAAATAAATCAAATATTGCTTCAGTGCAAACATATAGTTTAATTTTCTTCACAGCTTTTGCATATCTATCAAGGGTGTCCTGGAATTTAATGACATTTTTTTCTCTTCATTTAATAGGTTTGTTATCAAATCATGTGGCTACAAAAAGGGAAAACTGTAAAAATCAGGTTTTTTTTTCCCAACACAACTGATGCAAGTTTGAGATGGCACTGACTTGTTCATCTTGTTTCATTCTTACAACAGTTACAACAATGTCTCACAGTTGCTCCATCACTGTTCCCAAAATTATCTCATTATTGCCCCAAACTTTGTTTGAGAATATCTTATTTCCTTACATTATTTTATATTATCCTCATTCACCAAAGTTTTCTAGATGTATCCCATTTATTTTATATTATCCTCATTCACCAAAGTTTTCTAGATGTATCCCATTTATTTTAGATTATCCTCATTCACCAAAGTTTTCTAGATGTATCCCATTTATTTTAGATTATCCTCATTCACCAAAGTTTTCTAGATGTATCCCATTTATTTTAGATTATCCTCATTCACCAAAGTTTTCTAGATGTATCCCATTTATTTTAGATTATCCTCATTCACCAAAGTTTTCTAGATGTATCCCATTTATTTTAGATTATCCTCATTCACCAAAGTTTTCTAGATGTATCCCATTTATTTTAGATTATCCTCATTCACCAAAGTTTTCTATATGGATCCCATTTATTTTAGATTATCCTCATTCACCAAAGTTTTCTAAATGTATCCCATTTATTTTAGATTATCCTCATTCACCAAAGTTTTCTAGATGTATCCCATTTATTTTATATTATCCTCATTCACCAAAGTTTTCTAGATGTATCCCATTTATTTTAGATTATCCTCATTCACCAAAGTTTTCTAGATGTATCCCATTTATTTTAGATTATCCTCATTCACCAAAGTTTTCTAGATGTATCCCATTTATTTTAGATTATCCTCATTCACCAAAGTTTTCTAGATGTATCCCATTTATTTTAGATTATCCTCATTCACCAAAGTTTTCTAGATGTATCCCATTTATTTTAGATTATCCTCATTCACCAAAGTTTTCTAGATGTATCCCATTTATTTTAGATTATCCTCATTCACCAAAGTTTTCTAGATGTATCCCATTTATTTTAGATTATCCTCATTCACCAAAGTTTTCTAGATGGATCCCATTTATTTTAGATTATCCTCATTCACCAAAGTTTTCTAGATGTATCCCATTTATTTTAGATTATCCTCATTCACCAAAGTTTTCTAGATGGATCCCATTTATTTTAGATTATCCTCATTCACCAAAGTTTTCTAGATGTA
This sequence comes from Timema cristinae, assembly GCA_039000515.1. Classification (NCBI taxonomy): domain Eukaryota; kingdom Metazoa; phylum Arthropoda; class Insecta; order Phasmatodea; family Timematidae; genus Timema; species Timema cristinae. The sequence continues at coordinate 58,207,332 of JBCFYV010011164.1, forward strand.
TCCCATTTATTTTAGATTATCCTCATTCACCAAAGTTTTCTAGATGTATCACATTTATTTTAGATTATCCTTATTCACCAAAGTTTTCTAGATGTATCACATTTATTTTCGCCTAAAATAGTTGAATGTAACTATAACTATAATTATAACTCTTCAAATATAGTTATTCAAAGAAAAAACAAAATTTCCAGGGCAGAAAGTTAGGGGCTCTCTTTGATAATTTTACATCCACTAAGACAGGTCCTATAAGTCATTTACTTATGTGCTGAACATAACACAAGCGTTTAGGCTATTAACAAACAGGAAATTAAGATTTAGTCAAACTTATTGACTTGGCCCTCTTTTGTCCCAAATTTTGGATGTATCACAACTACCCCACATAACCCTAGAGGAAATTTACCCACATTAGTGAGGAGGAAGGATAAACTAACCTCAACATATCAAGCCGGAATTAGAACCCCAACCTTCATTCTACTGATATTCATTATTATTGAAGTAAGGAAAAATATGTTAACTATTAATATAAGGAACACATTTAAATTGTTATTTGCAATTGAAATTTAGTACATTGGTCACTTAGTCAAGATAAATAAGTTGATGGAGTATAAAAGAAATTTATTAAATAAGAGTCAAAATTGATTATGGGTTAACAAGTCAATTAATAAATATTTGAAAACAAGTACATTGATTCAGTTTATTATGATTTCTATAAATTCAAAGATAAGAGAAGCAATGTTATGTACTATAAAATAAGTGTTTAATAGTTTGACAACGGAAAAATTGTAGGTTAATGGATAGAAAGTTTTGCCAAAAGACAATTGACTTGATAACTCATAATTAATGTTGACTCTTATTTAATACATTTATTTTCCATACCATCAACTTATTTATCTTGACTAATTGACCAAAAGATGTTCATATCTATCAAATTTCCATTGCATATAACAATTTAAATGTGTTCCTTATATTAACCTTCATGTCACAGTAAATATACTTTCATTGCAGCACTTACAAAAGTGTATGTTACCTATCCCTATCTGAGCTAGTTCTATCCAGTCCACCTTCTTACACCCTATCTCTTTCAGGTTCATTCTAATTTTATCCTCCCATCTGCGTCTGGGTCTTCCCAATGATCTCTTCCATTGGGCTTGCCGGTCATTACCCTGAACAAGATTCTAGAATTTATCATTCACGCTGCATGGCCTGCCCACCATAATCTATGAGATTTGATTAACCTAACAATGTCTTGTGATGAGCACAGGGTATGTAATCTCCTCCACTCCCCAGTAAACTCATTTCTTTTTGGACCCATTATTTTCCTAAGCACCTTGTTTTCAAACACCCTACATTTTTTCCGGGGTTTTAGATATTTTAAAGGACAGTTTGCCATCTTGAATTTTTGGCACACTTTCTTAGGGATCGTCATTGCTCTCAAACTATTAGAGTTTGGGACTTGATATATATTTTGTAAAATATCTCTTGTTATGAGTGGCTTAATATAAATGCAAGAAGGTAATTATCATTTTCGTGATACTGAGCTTTAAAAATTGTTTGGTAAACCTCTAGTTCTAATTATTATTATTAAATCTATTATTTACAGATGAACCACAAAGGAAATATTTATTGTTGTTGCAGTGAATTAAATGTGAAAATGTGAATCAATGCATCTCACAAATAAAGGGCTTTAACACAATTATTTGGTCAAACAAGTTAAGGAAAGATGCACAGGGCAAAGCATTTAAAGGGTGTGAGAAAATCCTTGTACATGTGCAATGCATGAAAGATTATACAAGAAATATACTTCGAGACTTGGACTGAAAACTCCAACTTGATCCTGAATTAGTTTACCATCTTTTAGCTATAAGAATCAGTATCTATTCTGCAGTCGGGGTTGTGTATACACATGAAACTTTGCAACTCTGGGAAGGAGTGGAGTGCAGACCTGGCAACTTTGCTCATTAATGATACAATTCCCCAAGTGGCTGAAAATAGGTGAGTGTGCAATTGGGCTAGGTAAGTGCTGATTAGACTGTCGGAGTGATAGACATAGTCGCTGAGGAGGGTCTCTATCAACTGTTCTGCTATCGGAATTTTCAGGTCTTTGGTTCATGCAAGCCTGAAACATTGGCAAAGGGCTGAAGCAAACCAAACACACAAAAAGAATTAAATTTACAAGGACTGTGTGATTTTTTATAGAATCCAACGATGAGTGCTAGTTTATATTAAATCAACTAGCTGAAAAACTAGTTCAAATAGACCCATTTTCTCCACCCTACAGTGAGACTCATTTGAAAGATAAACTTACAAACCAATATGGTGAAACTATAACTACATGGCAGTTTCCAAGCAAACCAAGTGTTTGTTTTTCAGGGATTCAGTGGTACACTGAAAGGAAAACACACAACTTGGGAGAACAAAGAGGGATAATCTTGTTGGTAGACACCTTTTGCTAAGAGTTGTCCTACCTACAGAAAAAATTGCCTGCACCTTGGGGCATTACGGAAGATGCCACGTTGTGTTTGACGGCTATGAAGGAAGCCTTGGCAAAAAATACATTGAGCACTTACGGAGAGGAAAGTTAAAAACATGAATTGAGGTGAACATTGCAGATGATGTTGAAGTTTCCATGTCTCAGCATAATTTTCTCTCAAATAAAAACCAAAGGAACATTCAATACACCTTAAAAGCTGCTGGATGCTAGTTTTACCAGACAGTCAATGATGCAGAGCAATGGAAGTAGCAGCATCAGATTCATCATCTTATGTTGTTGTGTTGTTAATCGCTCATGCTAATGAAAGGAAAGGGAAAGCAGATCGTAAGTACAGCTGTCCCCACTTACAGAAACACACAGGAGACATGTTGTTCCTCCACGCACTTACAGGGTGAGATTCCACCTCCACTCCATTTAGAAAAGGGAATGAAAACACTTACAAGTTGCTTTCTACTGGCATTGCGCTTCATAATCAAATAAATGTATTCTACTGTGCTTCACTCTCGTCAGACTGACTCGGTTGCTGTGGGATAGAAAAGTTATCTCTGGCACTGTATGGTGTAAAAGGACAGCCTAATCTCGACACAGTAAGACATTGTGTCTATCTGAAGACTGTGTCCAAGCAGTACTCCCTTCTACCTCAGCTGCAACATTACATGTGTATTTACAGCCTGCAGACTGGGGTTGGAAGCTGGACAATAATAAACGCCTTCCTGTCCCAACACTACAAAGGACTGTTCCAGAAAATATTCTCAAATTGATTATGTTCAACTGCAACACTTTATGTGAAAGAAATTGTGAATGCAAAACAGTGGGCTTGAGTGCTCTTCTATGACTATGTGGTAAATTTGTGGGTTATGGGTGCGGTAATAGCTTGTTGGTGGTTGAGGAATGTGAAAATGATGACACAGATCAATTAAATTGTACAGTTTCCAGGGAAAAATACATTGATGATACTAGCGAATTAAATTCACCACGTGCACAATGTAAACGTCCAAACTAAATGTGTAAAGATAATAATACAGACAATATTAATTGTGATAAATTATATAACTTGTCATAAACTTATTGTTTTAAGCTTTAAATGAGTAGAAACTGATACATTTTTTTATTATACTTATTAGTAATATTATTTTCTTTCTACTTCATACTCTAAGCTGTAAAAAGCAAAACTAAAACATATTCTTATATCTATTATAATTTCTTTCGTTAATAATTTTAACTGCTCTTTATTAACATTCTATGTGCCTTAGTAATTGTATATATCTTTAATGAAATACTAAATGAATTATTTGTATTACTCTCATCAGCATTTATTGAAACTAATTTTTAATTAAAAAAGGAACCAATTACAATTTTGTGCTATTTAGTAACATAATAAGTTTAAGATAATAATATGTACACTACAAATATTAAAAAAGGTAATATATATTAAGCTAGAATAATTGTATGCTGTAGGTCTATTTAAATGTTTGAACTGGCCTGATGGCCGCTGCGACACTCTAGTCCACAACGTGTGGGTGCTCTGCAGGCCCAAACACAGACCCTTACATTCGCTTACGTTTATCTTATAAAAGTATAAATATTAGGGCTGTCAAAGTCAATTCCTCGATACTCTCGATTCTTACTGGTATCGAAAGAATCGAGAATCGATCTTAACATTACAATTCTCGCTACTTCGATTCTTACCTTTCAATAAAATCGGTAACTAAACAAAACTGCAACATTCAAAATAGGTAATAATCAATTATCCATCATATTAGTTTAGTTGCCGTTTAATTTAAATGCCAGCAAATTGTAAATATACTGCTAAAACCAGACTATATAATATGACCCTAACATTTTGAGGAGTTCTACATGGAAAATAAATGGTTTAGAATATAATATGATTTGAAATTATAACAGTAGCAAGAGAACTTAACAACTTTGACACACTCTTTTTTAAAAGTAAAAGTTAAGTGAGACTGTCAGAATATTAGAATCGTTTATAAACAAACAATCAATATATAATACGTACCTAGATCAAGGATGGTAACTTTCCATTATGTATCAATATATCTTATCATTTCCAAATTAAAATGGCCGCTTTCCTGTAATTATATTATTTGTCACTTTTCAATTTTTAAGATTTTATCCAGGCCTTTGACTAAGATAAGTTCAATAAAAATAATACAAATATCGATTTAGTTAATAAAAATAGAGCAAAAACAGTTATATTTATTTAACTCAATAAATTATCAATATATCGTTGCCAAAACTTCATCACTAATTTCTGGCGAGCGAACGTCCCTAGGATCAGTTTGGCAGACGAACAACTTATTTTTTTTGGGTAATGTGTAACGTGTACAGTAAAGCGTCGGAAATCCGGACGTCAAAAATCCGGATCGGCGGTGAGAGCAGGTAGGGGAGGTAGTGGAAGGTGTCCTTGAGAATTCAACGACTTAGCCAGTCACCTCTCCTTGGTCACGTGCTCGGCTCAGTTCTGTGCTATCATTTACAAACTTTACAGCAGTGGTGAAACCTTCGTCATATAGTTGCCTTGTGACGTTTTAGTGTGCGAGTTAAAACGGTACATATTTTCACTTTGTTAATCATGTCATCATTATCAAATAAAAGAAAACATAAATTTTTATAAATAAAGGATAAGTTAGAAATTTTACGAAGGCTGTCTCGCTAAAATATATGGTGTGGGAACTTCAACCATTAGTGACATTAAAGCAAAGAAAGACAGTTCGCCACGTTTTGCTTCAAAATTAGATTCTGAAGAAGGTTCATAGAAAAGAAAAACTACAAGAACGGCAAAAAACAGTGTATTGTAAGAAAGTGTGCTGCAGTTTGTGAAAAACTTCAGCCTAAAGGACGCCATTTACATGGTAGCAGATGCCTGGGGATATCTCACTAACGACAACTTAAAAAATGCCTGGAAAAAATTGTGGCCAATCCCGAAACCCCAAATCAAGGATAAGATGAAGAAATTGATGCTGAAGAAACTGCCGGTCCTTCACACTCAGACTCCTATGAAGCATTCCAGACAGCTATGAGAGAGGCAACCTGAGGGGACGGCGACACAACTCGTACTTCTTAAAAGAATGAGAGACATGGCTGCAAACAAACGTACGTCAAGTCTTGTACAAAAAACAATTAAGGACTTTTTTACCCAGTAAGCTTCCATTAATTACGGTAGATTCTTGTTGTTGTTTTATAAAAGTATTGTAGAGTTACTAATCTAAATTACATAATGTACATGTTCTTATTCAATATACTTTATTAAAATATTTTGTGTACTGTATTTTTCAAACCCTTCAGCCTCTATTTTACAATACAGTAGACTCCCGAGCGTAATGTATTCTCTAGTCAATACATTACGTATGCATACAGTTATTGAAAGCACATTTGAAAATCCGGACAATTCAGTAATCCGGATGGGCCCCGGTCCATCGATCCGGATTAACGACGCACCACTGTACTTCTTTCTGTTATACAATCCACAATCTATTTTATTAATTTTAGTTTGTTTGAATTTTTTGTTTTGATTTCTAGTTTTGAGGACTTTTAGTGTGTTTGATAAATATTAATAAATATCCATATAATTGTGAGATTAAAGTTTAAGGTGACTATGTGTAATGGTCGAGTCCAAGCTTCGCATTGAGGGGGGAAGTAGGGCATCAGGCATGTTAGATTTTATATACAATAATTCTTGGAAAAATAATGAACAAAGCAATGTTCAAGAAGCGGAATTGAGAATCAAAAATTGAGGTTGAACTTTATAATCAGAATTTAGTAAAATAGATATCATGGCATCACTAATAAATATATTAACTTCTGTGGTACTTTTTATACTCTACAGCTTTTACTCAAAGACTTTTTCAAACTAATTTGTCGTTTACATTTTATTGAATACCAACTTAATGTTTTGAACAGAAAAATGAACAAAAATACGTTTAAAATCTTAAAATAGACAAAAGATTAAAAAGGGTGAACTATATTATATTACTTTTAAAGCGTGTTCTCTTATAACATTTAAAAAGATTCAACCTTCATTGTCTACTAGTTTGCCTGTAATAGCTGATTTAGTGAACTGTATCAAAATAGTGGCAAAACCGCAATGAGATTTCTTGGGACTTTTTTTTTATGTTCCTGAGACCACCCTTTGCAAATCCCAACCGGTCCCAGCTTGTTATTTTGAATGTCTACCATAAATGCTATTGTATCTGTACTATTTCCTATTTCTCAATCTAATATTAGTATTGCTAGTTAAAATTGTTCCTAAATATCTAAACTCATCAACTCTTTCAAATTATATGTTGTTCAATGTAATTTCTGAATTATTGTCCCCAATCTGTGTTCTCTGTGTGATCATATAATTATTACTATTTAGCCAACAAACCTAAATCGTCTACAAATCCTAATAGCTGCATTGTACCATTTAATATCAACCCTTCCCTGCACTCCTGCACTACCCTAATAGCATATTTTAAGGCTAGATTAAAAAGCTAATGGGGAAAGTGCATTTCCTTGTTTCAATCCATTATATATTTCAAAAGTATCTGATAAATTAATTCCAACCCATATCCTGCCAGGCATATCTCTCAAACATACCTCAATTAGCTTGAAAAGCTTTTTGGGTATCATCCCAAACTTAACTAAAATTGCATAAAGTTTTTTTCTAAACTGAATCGTAGTTCTTTTAAAATTGATGTGTAATTGATGAACTGTCATATAACTCATATTGTATTCTCACCTTTTTTTGAATATTTGCCAAATAGTAAAAATCTAACCTGATGTTGATTTATTTTGTTGAAATTCACACTGATGAAATTATCATTTATTTCCTCTGCATATGGCATCAATCTCATTAAATTATTCCAGATACAACTATAGCATGTTGGTAGTTGAGAGATATCTCTATTGTCATTACACTTCATTCTATCCCCCTCTGAAAATGAGTATGATGATACCTTCCTTCCATTCTTGTGGTATTACCGCATGTTTCCATATTGAACATAGCAGTTTAAAATTTTCTATTACTGATTTATCATTTACGATAGACACGTTGCAGTATAAAATAAATGTATTATGCTTATAAATGTCTAACTATCAACAGAAATATGTTTTAGTATAAATTATGGGTGTCAAATATTTGTACAAACACTAACTTTTTAAAATTTAGTTTGCTTTTCCTCCTCCTCCTCATCAACTGTTTCCAACCTGTGGCTCAGTCATTTTAGTAAAATGCTTCCATATTCCTCATTACTTCCACCATTGTTCTTTCTTTAATTGCTTCCACTCTTCTCCTATCACTTGTACACTTTCTGTTATCTGCTCCTCCCATCTCTTTCTTGGTCTCTTTAGTGGTCTTTTCCCTACATACCTCATCTACAGCATTATCTTTGGTATCCTTTCCTTTTTCTATCCTCGTTACATGATCATACTATGCCATTTTTTTATTGCTTCCTCTACTATCTCATGTACTCCCTGTACCCCAACTCTTTCGCGGATAACTTCATTCCTAATCCTGTTTCTCCTCGTGAAAGTTAGCATGCTCTTCACAAACTCTTTTCCATAGCAGGTCTCTTACACACATGTCTTCTTATAAGATCCTCTGTATTCTCACGCTTCCAAGATACTTTACATTCTGTACCTTTCTCAGCTCTACTTAATCCATCTTTAATGCTTTACTGGGCTTTACCCTCTTCCTTGTCATTACCCTCACTTCACACTTTTCCATGCTAAATTTCATTCCACACTCTTTCACTTCCTAATTCCATTCCTGTAGCTGTTCTTGTACTTCCTCTTTCTTCTCCCTCCATAGCATCAAGTTATCAGCAAACATCATGGCTTTCATCCTTTCCTCTTCGAGTTTTCCTGCCACTTTGCTCATGACCATTACCATAACTATTACAAACAGTTGTGATTAGAGGGCACTCCCCTGCTTCACTTAGTTTTTTTATTTGAAATCACTCTGTCTTCTCACCCTTCGTCTTAACATAACTACTGTTATCCTCATACATGCTTTTCACTTTCATTACAACTCCTCTTTCCACTTCGGCCTACTCCATCGCTTTCCAAACTTTATTTCTGTCCATGCAATAATATGCCTTCTCCACACCCATATACCATTACTAAGTCTTTCCCATATTCATATCGTATTTCCATCAGTTGTTTGTCAAAGATTAAGTCCACTACTATAGTTGCATACGAGTAAGTAGGGTAACCACATACTAAAAAAGTTACATAATTAATTAACTCTTCCACCCTCAAACTTGTGAGTAAATTAAATCAAACATACAAATTTGACTATGTTATCTACTTGCTTGGGTAGGAATAATCTTTTTTCTCCTTTACAGATGCCATGAGAAGCCAAAAAGTTATGTATGTCCTCGGTGTGACTTGTCCTACTGTTCACTGACATGTTATCGCTCACAGCAACATCTACAGTGCTCGGAAAGCTTCTATCAGGACTCTGTTAAAGAAGAGCTGGAGCATTCAACGTTCCTACAAGGCTCTAACAAGATAGTGAATGCTTTACAGCAGATACATGAGCAGTCAACTGGTCTAGGAAATAACAGTCAAAATCACGTTCTCCCATGGCAAACACTTAGTGCTAATGATGAAGGCTGTAGTGATGTTGAGGATTCCCTTGATTCTGATGACGAGGATGAAACCAGTGGGGAGATTACAAGCTTGCACGAGAGATTGCAAGGAGTCAATCTAGAAGATTCAGATCAAGTCTGGGAGAGTTTGACCTTGTTCGAACAAAAGGCTTTTATTAACTTGTGTAGCAGTGATAAGGGCAAGAGGCTACAGGAACTTTGGCAACCTTGGTGGTACTGCAAGGAACAGAGTAACCCTTTGTCAGAGATGGGTGGCTCATTGGTAGACTCATTTACCAACATTGAATGCATATGCCCTAAAATATTGAGTGAAATTCCATATTTTCCTAGTAGCCTTACGCCATCACCTTGTGTTCCAAACAACATTGTAAATGTATTGGCAGCATATACTGTTGTTGTTCGTCTTGAGGATGGGATGCACAATACAAATGTTAGTTCTGCCTCATGGACTCTTGCCAACATTTCAAATGTACTATCTTGCAATGAGAACTTTGAATCAGTGGATGCAGCTATTTCTAGTGTTTGTAGTCAAGTTTGTAAGCTAGGCTGTACATTGCCTGATATTGATGCAGTGGCACAAAAAGATGTTAAGACTATCCTTCATGAGGAACATCAACATTTGTTTGTGTTATCTGCACTATCAGATACACACAATGTTTTCAGTAAAGCTTCAAAGACTGCTAAGAAGGCCTTATCTCCACCAGGTAAATACAATCATGTATAGTATATTTTATCGTTTTCAGGATAACCAATTTTTTGTTTTGTTTGGATAATGTGAAAGTATTATAAATCACCATGAATTATCTGTGTATTAGTATTTGATTAGTACTTTGTAAAAATTTACGCTGCAACTTCATAATTTGCTAATGGATTAAGGTTAAGTAAAAGAGTGATGAAAGAATAAATGTGAGAGTTCAAAAAAATCTTTTATTAACTAGCGAGAATATTTTCCTGCTTAATTAAACATTTTTATAGAAAAATTGTATTAGGCCTAATGTTTTATGTTACATTATTTGAAGGAATTTAGGTTTGATATATTTTATTTACATTCAAAACTATTCCTATCATAAAGTAGGCTACCTAATATTAGTTTTGAATCTATGGCTTTCCAAAGTGTGGAACACATTGATTAAGGAGAAGAGGGTAACGTTACCTTGATTTATAACATATGTTCAGCAATTCATTAATAATATCAACATTTCTTTTTTTGTTAGATTAATAAAATTATAAACTTAGTTTTATTTAATATATGATAACCCCATTTTATACCTTCTCTCAACACCTTGGAGAGAAGGTATTTTTACCGTCAAACAAATTGAACTTGAGGTTTTGAGAAATGTTATCGTTTCATGAACTTATGAAACAAAAAAGTGGTTTTCACAATGCCGTCTGTACCTCTGGTTAGAGCTGAAACTGTTTTACCGATTGGGCTAAAACTTGGTATTTGGGGTTTTCATAAGGTCCTCCCTTGGTTTTTAAGTTGAATTAGTCATCTAACCCTAAAACTAAGGGTAGTTTAGTGAAGGCCAAAAAGAGAAGAAAAAATTTGATTTTCTCAAAATTTGCTTTAATGATTTTGATTAAATTCTATATCTGGCCATTGTTTATCATAATAAACAAGATGGAAACTCTCATTTTATCATAAAAATGACCGAGGGTACTTTACTTATGGGAAATTTTCTAATTTTCTTGATCTCTCCGCAACTATTTGAGATATGAATTAACTTATCATTGTAAAGTTGTGGTACTTTTAAAGATACATTTACTTGAAATATACTTTTATAAAACCAATAACGTCTGAACTATGAGCAAATATATGTACTTTTTAATTCAGAGGTCTTTGAAAATAAATGTATTCTTATGCTCTTTGGTGGACAAATATATTTATCTTTTCTCAGTAAATATCTATTTTAAGATAAAAGTGAGATAACATCTTTGCAGTGTGTTGTGCCATTTGTTTTAAACTATATTTAAAATTAGACAAATTACATTAGGCTAGTGTCACCGCCCCACTCTCTATTTCCACTAGGTCAGAATAGCGCAAGGAGGGGATGTGCAGTGCAAGACATGTAGAAGTGTGGTTTGATGTTGATAGTCTACAGGTCGACGATGAAAATGTGAAAAACTAACGTGTTCATGTTCTTCTCTCTCACTCACAATCTGATCATTAGTGTGACTATCACGAGTACATAATGTCACATGCCCTGGTATCGGGGGTTGATAAGAGAGTTTATTCTCTATAGGCTTTGTTAATCATCTTGAAGAGTGTCGACTTCCCCTTGATTGTATGTTCTTTCGACCAATCAGTGAGGAGCAGATCTTATAAATAGGGATAACTTACAACACTCCATTGCTAAAGAAGCTTAGTTATCATCGAGACACATCCAATATGGTGGCTGCATTCAGACTAATTGACAGTTGTCGTCATTGTTTACATTACACAACATAACTAGGTCTTATGAGGGCCAAAGTAAAGAGAAACCTAAGAGACTTGAGGAAATATACCACCTCAAATTATCAAATTATCTCTCGAGAGTGTAGAAACAGGGACTCAGGAGCCTGGACCACCTTGAGGAGGTTTCCATATTTATGTATACAAAACTATTATCACTACCAATTTATTTGATTTTTTTGGCTTATAAATGTTATTGCACACAACAATGAGACAATATTTTGAATTTTAGAATATCATCGCGAGAGAACTTGAGGATTTTTATTTCAGAATTAAAAACATTAAATCTCACCACATTTTAAACTAAACCATTTTAAGTTTCAAATTCTATTAAATTTTTAACTATTTAAAAGAAAACTTAACAAAACATCAAAACACATAATTAACAATAACCTAAAATACAAAAATTCAAAAATAATGTTATTTTACATTTGAAGTAAAGTTAGACTAGAACTAACTTAACTCAAAAGTGCAAAGCATGAATCATTATTTCATTAAATTACTTACCATACTTACAATAAAAATTGTCAAATTTATATTTCATCAAATTTTTATTAAGATTAATAGTTATGTTATATGGTGAAATCTCTTAATAAAGACACACCTTCTGGCATTAAAAAGAGTTTGTTATTAAAAAGTATTGACTATTTAAAAAACCATACTGTTTGTACATAGTTTATTCTTCAGAAGCTTGTTTATATTATTACTGCACTTTGCAGTTTGAATCACACTTAAATGTAAATATAAATTTCTTAAACTCCTTATGAGTGCAACAAAGCTTCGCCATTCAAGTCAACACAATATACAAAAGAAATTGAAATTTGTATATATTTTTTAAATAAATATACTCAGATGACTTAAGGTAAAGAAAATACAATATAGGCTAGTATCAAATTTAACACTGCTGTAGAACATTAAACATAGTTACAGTAATGACTAAAACAAAGACTATATTATATTCACTTCAAAACAGACGAAACAATTTTTTTATCTTGACCTTAAAATAAACTAAAAATATTTCATCAATGAGCTCAAAACATGGATATTTTCTTGCTAAGCGTCTGATTTAAATAAGTTAACATTTTTATCTTTTTTTTGTGTGTGTAATTTAGAATTTAATTTTAAAGACATATTTCTACTTCATAATTTTTTTTAGGTTCTACATCTTCCTTAGACAACAAAGGCCATTATAGAAATCTGTTTGTTTGCAGGGAAGTGGGGACTGCTCACTAAGCATGCTAACATAAACAATCTTTGACCACTATTTAAAGATTCTTATAAATAATCGTGGGTTTCTAGCAGTGTCTGTGTTTGTTATTTAAAACTTACTATATTCATATGTTTTGCCATAAGATTACATTTTATTTTGCCAGGGAAATTTAAACTGCCCATGATAAAGAAGAATCCTCTATTAAGAGTTGTCCATTAAGGGAGGTTTAATCATACCATTTTCTTTGTTTGAATTTAGCATGAAAGCCAGTAACATACATAGCTACCGACATTGGTAGTTGAATAAGACTACCTATTTTGATTAAAATTTTCAAACTAAATTTGGTTTAATTGATTTGTGTTTGTTTCAGCTTATATCAAGTCTTCCGGACAAGTTTGTCAATCACAGCATCAACTGAAACTGTACATGAAGAAAATAATATTCTATCTATCATACATAAAAAGTTTTGATAAAAAAAATATATTTTCAGTTGATCATTAAATTTACTCTTCAACACCATTGAGTTTATTATTGTTGAATCTGGAATATTCCACCAAACCAGTGATGTCATCAGGGAATCTGGAAAATGCCTTATGTCGTATCCCTCAGGTATGGGAACTCGAGGAAGGGAACTAATAGGCTCGTTTCGAAGCTAAATCCTTGGTAGGAACCTCAGGTCTTGAAGAAATAGACAGATGTTGTAGTCTGTGAAGATTAATGTTCTTACACTTTTATTAATTAATAACAAAAGTATAATACAAGCTTGTGGATCACGCGAAGAGTAATCCAGACAATACTTATACGTACATACAGTACAACAATTGACACAAAAGAGCAGCCCCGATTATAGGTATCAGGGGTTTATATACCCTCCCTGTTTATCAGTGGAAGGTTCTAGCTACGCAGTACAAATGGTGCAACCAACAGATTCTAGAAGAGCATGTGACTGGGGTGATTTCCACTGTTTACTCACGATGGACTCCAGCACTCACAATATTGTCTTTGAATAAGGAAATACGTGGAAGTGTTATTATAAAACGCATTTCCTAAATGACCTACAGTCTGTATGACTTAAGATTTACTTTAATTATAGTCGAACTCTATTTTGTTACACCTCTTTTGTATTGCGTCACTATTACAATAAATGTAACATTAAAATATTAAACACCTTGAATATTACTTATCTTTCAAATACCTTTATCTACCTGGTGGTATGATTATTGCTCTAAGGGGTTATAACAATTCCCTGACTGACCCCTAGGTATATGACACTTATGAAGCTACTGAGTCATATTTTTCTTGTATTCTACCTCAGCTAGTAATGTTTGAGTTAACCACACATAATTCTTCACAGATGTTAAGTTTTTAGTACTAATCATAGAATGGTGATAATAATTGTGGAAAAACTATGATAAAGTAGCTTTAGAATGACTTACTTTACAATCAAAATTCAGAATTTAGCATCTAAACTATTTTGTGTGTAGCTATATTTTATAAGTTTCATAAATATACAATCATAAAAAATTGTGAGCTGAATGAGATGAGCATTTTGATAAATAAATATAGCTAGACTTAAGTACCTTCAATTCTATGCAATATCAGCTTAATCTGAAATTATTTTGAATTGCTTGATAAAAACTAACATATTTGTTATAAAAATTCTTTAAATATACAAAATAATTTTTGCGAGTATTCTGTTAATAAATTTAAAATCATGATGTTTAAAGCTATTTAGTAAGCTTGGGAGTTATATTTTTTTTATTGAGTAATAGCGTTGTCTTTAAAATATGTTATAGTTATTACGAGATAACATAATATTTTTAAATAGGCTTTCTTGTTTGGATGAGCAGCAAATATACAAAATGTTATTTTAATGTTGAGCAATGGTGGCAAAACAAATTTCTTAGTTGATCCTAGTTATTATTTTAATGGAATACAGAAACTTTGTAAAAATCCTTATCAAGCATTGCTTGTAAAACAATTTTTTTTAATTAGAAAACCTTGAAATGTTACAGAATTACACGTTTAATATAGGTATATCCGGTGTCAGACAGACTGTTGTGCTGTGCTAAATAGACTTTGCAGCACCCGTTGGATTAATGCATTCTACCATATTTTACTAAGTACAGCTCACAACAGAATGGGAAATATTTGGTTGAAATTAACAATTAATTCTAAACTTAAATACAGTGATATCTCCCTCAACAGATAATTCTGAATATCGGATTTATCTTTATAACAGACAGTTTAAATTTCCCCAACAAATAACATAAGCTCTTATGATGCTGCCAACCTGCCAATAACAAAATTTCTCAAAAACTGACAAAAGACATCTTTATTGATGTATACAGAGGGGTCCAAAAATATACTCACTGTTTGTTGTCCATATATTCTGACAAATTTGACTTGCAGGTACAATTTATGGCACAGAGAGAGTTATGGTATATGTTCAAAATGACCACTAGCGGCTTCTAAACAACGTCGATGGTGCCAAACTGCAGACCGAAGTACGCGTGTCACTGTATCTGGTGTAATGGCAGCAGATGATGCTACTACGATTGTTTCATGTAGCTGGTTTTTGTCGATGCATGCCATCCTTGATGAGGAGACCCCAGTATGACCTGACATCTCGATGGTAGTGAGGCATATCAAGATACACCTGACCAGGTATGGTACTCTCGAAGATGAAGGGAACACTCAAACCATGCGACGACATACCACATCACAAGGTAAGCCCTGGTAGACTCACTGCCTTGTCCACATGAACGTGAGGATTTACAAAATTGTGATGGTTCACACTACCGATAAGCTGAATTGTACCTCGTCAGTCCACACAAACTTCCCTGCTATTTTCTCATCCTAGCCAACCATGTGCTCAAAACTTGGGGCGGGAAGAAAGGATTTGAAAATATAGCTTTGGATTAAAATTGAAACGAGATAAGCTATTAATTAAAGTAATTTATATAAATACTCTGCAAGCGCTAATTTAAAATCTACGTTGTTTCATAAATAACTCCCTATTTGATAATCATTTCTCCTTTTAATCACTTAAAATGCATGATATTTGTAATTTTAAAATAGGCCTACATTTCTATTTTGAAATATTTAGTTTATTTAGTAAGTAGAGAATATTTAAATAATATTTTGTGATAATCAAAGGTGTAGTGAATATATATATATATATATATATATATAGGTGACCTGGTGGTCTAGGGGTAAGGTGTCAGATCTCTGTGCTGGCGGCCGGAGTTCAATCCTCGGTCCCGGCACAGATTTATCTGATTACCAAACCCTTCCTTCACCTCTGACAAGACATCTTGTGAATGTGGGGAATGCCAGGCCTCCACCGTGGTTCGGATTCCACGTTAAACTGTAGGTCCTCCATTTCATCTCACAATCACCCTACCATTACACATTAGCGTAAGTGTGTATAACCAGAACGGGTAGTAAGACGCAGTGCTAATAATATATATATAATATTAGTTGAGCTTTGTTTAACTATTATGCTACATTCAAAGTTTATAAAGGTTTTGTCCAAAAAAGTCTGCTAAAGAAGTTATGCCATGCCATCTTTGAAAAAGTATGTAAGTCAATATATTGTGTAGTGATTTTATAGGATTCCACACAAATCCATCACATACCTTTAAATCTATAAACAAAATATAGTGCTACTTATTTTGGAACCACCTCTTACTATCTCTTTGTGTTATATGCCTATATACTTCTTACCCTAATTTGTTAGGCATTAAGGATGTTGAATATAGAGTAAGTGTACCCGCATTTGCATGGAGGAAGAGTGGAAAACTACTTAGGAAGACCACCCTTAGTACACCTGGCCTTGATCGAACCCTTATCTCCAACAGTCTAATTTATTGTGAGAATAGCGCCTTAGACCACATGGCCACCGAAGCAAATAAATCCTTACTACTCTTCATATTACACCCGTTTTGTGTTTTTAAATAACCAAAGGCTTATAACCAAAGAGTTGTAAAATATTTTCTAAAAACTACTATCCTAGTAAAAATAGGCCCTATGCAGTTACAAAATAATAATAATAATAATAATATTTAGCACCGCGTCTTACTACCCGTTCGGGTTATACGCTTATAGTACTAATTACACTAATGGATTAGGAATTGGGAAGGTTGAATTAGAGGAAGTGAACCCGCATTTGCGTGGAGGGAGAGTGGAAAATCATTTAGGAAAAACCACCCCAGTTCACCCTACCGAGATTCGAACATCGATCTCCCCGTCCTCAGTAGTCGAACTTAACACGACAAGCGTTAGCCAACTACGCCACCGAGGCGGGTAGTTACAAAATAGATAAAACTCTCCACTGAATAAATTTCTATATTATTTTACATGATTAAGCAAAAGTAGTAATTAAATAATTAATGATTGCAAGAAAATCATTCTGACGAAGTTATTTTAAATACTTTCTTATGAAGGATTCCACCAATAGAGTATTTTTTTAAATTAAATTAATAAATGTTGCATGTAATGTAACTATTACAAGTGGTTAGGTTTGTTAAGTTATAACTAATTCAGTTAAGGAAAGTTTATTTTATGTGTATCTCTTTTAGAACAATATTAGTTCTAAATAATAGTATTGTATAAACTCTCCTTTTTGGTTCTAAATAATATTACCAATTTAAATGTACACGTTTACTTTGTAGTAAGACTTGTAGAAGGTCATGGAGGGAACTTGTTATTTCTGTTGAATACAACTCCTTCAGTTGTTTCTTGAAGAAATGTTGGATGTCCCACAAAGGGGTGTTATGGTGGACCTCTATGACCCAATTTGTGCCAAGGTCAAAACTACTTGTTTTATGTTGATTATATGGATTCATAAACAAATAAGCTAATATGTGTGTAATCACTGTTGTGAGGTGAACCTTAGGCAAATTAAACTTTCTTAATATACTTTAATTAGCTTTCAGACCAAGTTCCCTCAGGGCTGGTTTTCCATCCTCACTCCATTGAAGTGTGTAACCCTAAAGTTCATACATCTCTTTTCTAAACAAATGTTTTCCATTGCATCTTACTAACCATTTGTGCTATGCACATATGCACTGATTATGCTAATGTGTTTGGGATAAAGAAGGTTGGACTTAGAAGTAGTGTATCTGCATTTGCATGGAGGGAGAGAGGAAAACTATTTAGGAAAAACTACTTTTAGAACAGCTGATTGAGATTCAAAGCTTGATTTCTCTATCATTGCGTGTCCAGTCTACTGCGAGTGTGCCGCTTATACAATTTGACCACCGAATTTGTAAACCATTTGTAAAAACTGGCTTTATGTCATACTAATGCACATGATGAATACTTACCGTTTAAAACTACACTACATTAGGCATACCTGAATTTCAAGATGTTCCTAACACTATTTTAACAATAAATTCTGGAATAACTTTAAGGGGTCATCCATAAACAACGTAACACTTTTTCTTAAATCCTCCATGTAGACATTTAGCCCCCACATTTTCCTAACAGCATTATGTGGTTTACAGCTTACCCCTAGTGAGGCGACAACTGAAAAATTAGTATCAAATGACTTCGCTTGTATACCCACTAGAAAACATGACATGCATTACTAAACAATCATGACACCAAGATAACTGGAAGTCTTGACACCTTGTCTCAATCTTTGTCTACACATTGAACTAAGGGATAGAAGATTAATTTCCATCAAAACCGATGAATTTAGTCCCCATGACAGAGATGAATTAACAGTCGAGTGACATTTTGGTGTCTATTAGAGTTAAGTTAGTTTGTAAATAATGTGTTTATATAATTAGTCAGTTTACCCCGTTTTGCTTGATAAACACAGCCTTGGCATTTTATTCTTCTATCAATGGCATCACATCTCAAATATTCTTTTTAAATGATAAGAGGATTATTAATATAGAATTGAAAAACAAAGCATTTAAATAGATACAAATTTCTGACATTTTATAACAATTATTTTACAAGTGAGATTTAAAAAGATTAAGATAGTTATTATTTGTGACAGTTTCTAAATGTTCTTCTGAATGGGTACTCAGGAGTTGTCAGCAGCTCATAAGACAGCATGCCGAACAAAATGAAGTCCTCGTGGTGTGTGTCTATAAACAAAGATGAAACAAAAACGAGTTATTATAATTAATTGCATGCATAGTTATTGCAATAGGTAGGCTATAATAAGGTTCTTCTTTCATTTAGTCATACATAAAGACATGTGATATTGAGCTGATACCTTTGTAACAATAGGCGCTACCTACAAAATATCTAAATTGTTATCAAAGTGGACTGCAAATAAACTATTGGAATTTTAAGTTTGTCCGACCAAAATCCTGTTACAAATAGTCCTCCTACCTGCAATAGTATCTCATAAAATGTATAAAATACATCTTTAAGGCCTAATGTGTGAAGCTTGCTGATAAATATAAAACTACAGAGTAATCTTAAACCAATAAAGTGTGTTAGATACTACTTACAAATAAGTTTTTTAGGTTTAGTAGAAATTTAATTAGGCCCTAGTTGATTTACCATGAGAAATATATACCGATATTGTGCTACTACAATATAATTGTAATAACTGTAACCAGGGTTGTGGACTCGGTAGGCCATACCTTCGACTCTAGCTTCTATAGTTTTCTACTGTCTTGACTCAGACTCCTCCATCAATGTCAAATGTATATAATATTAATTAGCAGGTAATAAAAAATCTATTATAAAGTAAAATAATTTTACCATAGTAAATGTATTGCTAATTAATATAATTTAGAATTATAAAATACTATATACTAAAATGATAACACAGGAAATTTCATCATCACCACCACGTGAATCATTAGGCTACTTAGGTCCCAAGGACATGGTGCTTGCTATCTTATACTATGAAAGTCAAATAGTTTATTTTATGAATATTAATTGAGATACTAATTTATCATTGAATGGAATGGCAACAAGGTAAGATCAAATCAGCTGTCTAATTACCACAAGGAAGATTAGGTTAAACTTATAATATAAATAAATGTATTCATAAGCTTGAGTTTAGTGTCATGGAATTCCCCACATTTTAAAAAATCATAATGATAGCATAAATTTAATGAAATCGAATGTTGGCCAGTAACTAATCGTCTAAATACAACAATCATTAGAGGAACTAAACATGCAACACAAGTGTGAGCAAAAAGTAATATATCATTAAATGAACAATAACCTAATTAGCTCTACTAAGGAGATATGGTAGCCACCAATTATGAAACTTACAATGAAGTAGTGTTCTGGAACTGTCATCACAGCGTCGTGACTGGTTGAAATTGGTCATGTGACCCTGCCTCCTCGCTCTCTGATTGGCTGCTATAAATAGCCCCCTCCCTCCCGCCCCTGACCTCTTTTCCCAAGTTCGAAATTTCCTCCCCTACAACCCTTTCCCTATCACCCCGGACATGTTGGTCCTTGATAATTAATTATTAACGATTGGTGATTAATTATTGGCTAGGATTGAGGTGTTGGAGTTTTTATTTATGGGGGTGTTGTAGTTTATTTGGGGAGTCTCCATCACAAAACTCTACTGGGCTGCCCGGTACAAGCAGCACGAACCTCTCATGACGACCGTTGGGGGTAGAGTGTGATAAATGTTTCCCCTACCTTGAGACCCCCTTTAACTCCCCCCTCCTTAGAGGTATGTGTCGCAACCCTTATGTGGTAGTGGGTTTTTCCGGTGTCGCAACACTGGCGCCAGTCTGGCGGGTCGTCAAGACAAGTCAGGGCAAGAATAGATCATGAGGGCATTGACTTTGGCAACTGGGGTTTTCCCTGGCACCAGTTTGTCGGCCCCAACAAGGCGAGTTGAGACAAGAATAGATATTGAGGTAATTGCCCTGGGCAATGGGTTACGTCATTGCAACCCTGATGCCTGGTTGGCGGGCAGACAAGACAAGTTGGGACTCGTAAGGGACAAACATTGAATAAAACACAGATATTACAAATATATATTTTTATTAAACATTAACTATATCATATATAATATTTATTATACATTTTTACGGGAATGCCTGATATATTCATTCATACATTTTTCTACAGTGTCTCTTGGATGCGTTGGTAAAATAGTTTTTAGCTCACAATACAGCATGTAATAGTCCAAACCGACGATTTGACGTGTATAGTAGGTAGCACTGATAAGATACAGGTTTTTGATGTGCGTTTCCACCGTAGGCTGTTCTAGGTTGATGACATCCGCCGATTCTGTTAGCGTGTCACATACATCCACGACGAGTGTGTGGATCAAATTGTTGCAATAGCGGGCGATGGGTGTCGACCACATGTCCCGTCGGTCGACGGCGATGTCGATGAGGTCCCACACCTCATAAAGATGCGCCCAGCTAGGTGCTAGATAGGCGACACGTTTGAGTCCGCCGTCTTGTTTCTTTCTGATGACGAACATACGGTCACCGCAGATTATTTAGCTAAATTTATAAGATTAAAATACCTTTAATTTAAATTTAATGATTATCATAAGGCTTTCAATTTCTATTCTAAGCAATGGCATGTAGTGCAACGGATCATAGCTGTCTTATGTATGCCGTATAGATAGTTTATGTAGTTGATACCGACGATACGTAAAATTGGTGCCACAATGTCGCCCACGGCCTGAGGCTTGACGATATCCGTGTAGATGCACATTTGCGAGGGCAAGCCTAGTAGAATGTTGGTGGCGTACGGTGACTTTGGGACTTTGATCAGATTAGTCAGAGGATCTAAACCGAGCTGTAGACTTAGCTGGGTTGATAGAGTCAACAGCTATATATTTGGTGAAAAAGAGATAACGGCCACTTTTTTGTTGGGGTTTGTATACTAGAATACAACTCCGAAATCTCCTTTAAACACCTCTACGTCGTTTAGAGCTTTGATCAATTCCTGGATAGTGCTGTAGTTTCCAGCAGGGATATGATCCTTGAATATTTGTTCCACGCCGTTAGCGTCCACCCTGTTGTACCATACAATATTTTGACCCTCGGGTACGGTGGTGAAAGAACAAGGATATTGAAATTCAGCCAGAGCGACTTCCCACCGGCCTTCGAGTGTAAGACGGTAAGGAAGTTGCGTGGTGAAATTCGCGAGGGTATTTTTCGGGAAATATCCCATAGAGCTGTCACTTGGCAAAGTGATATAAAACTGATCCTTCATGGTAGGGCGCTGATGTAACTGGGAGGAATCCAAGAATTAAACTTTGCCGGGTAACCTTTCCACTGCACGTACACTTTCTTTCTGGCGCCTTTACCCTTGACACGTAGTATTTTATCAACTTTAAAAGTTTCGGGAAGACGTACGCGTTGAAATTCGGGTTCGTAAAACGTCCCTTCCACCTCTCCGCTTTCAAGATCGGTGAGTCTGTAGACGACTGGTTGTCGCAACACGACACTGCTGACTTTGAAAATCACTTCGCTCCAATTGCTTTCGTAGCCCTTTTCAAACAGCATTTTGGATTTGCTAATACGCACCGTGTCACCGACTTTTATTTTCGGCTTACTATTTAAGTTTGGACGTCTTTTACCGTACATATTATCTCTAACTTGAAGCACATTAGTTTCTGAAACGTCATTAGGCGCCATCTTAATAGTTGGTGTTGTTAAAATTATTATGTGACAACTTTATAACTTGTATTTATAAATAAAATTAGATAAGATGGTGTAGGTAAGCGTGACCTTCCAATTACTTATTAGTTATACCCACAAAATAATTACGAAATATTATGTTTGTGTTTTGATTTATTTCAACTTTTACATTTATAGCTTAGTTTGTATGTTTCCAAATATTCCTAAGCCAACAAAAATATATTACAATAGCTATCAATAAGCTTGTGTGGATATACTTTTTACAAAAGTTATATGGAAAATTAGATTAATTTATTGCTGTGTGATTAAACTATCTTTCATTTTATATTTACCATCGAATAAAATGTGTAAGTTTCAATCTCTACGTGAAGATCCTAAACAAGGGAAGTAGTTTTCAATATATTTTTACAACCTAATAAAGTTGAAGTAAATGTAAATCTATAATTAAATTTAGACAAGGAATGTCCACTATATGTGTACACCTGATGAAAAGTAGCAATGTCCACTATACGTGTACAACTGATGAAAGTTAACAATGTCCACTAAATGTGTATAACTGATGGAAGTTAACAATGTCCACTAAATGTGTACAACTGATGGAAGTTAACAATGTCCACTAAATGTGTACAACTGATGAAAGTTAACAATTTCCACTATAATGTACAACTGATGAAAGTTAACAATATCCACTAAATGTGTACAACTGATGGAAGTTAACAATGTCCACTAAATGTGTACAACTGATGGAAGTTAACAATGTCCACTAAATGTGTACAACTGATGAAAGTTAACAATGTCCACTATACGTGTATGCATCTAATAAAGGAATGTAATGTTAACTACATGTGACTTCACTATCTGCATGGTTCAAGGCAGTAATACTCAACCTTTCTTTAGACTACTGCCCTCTTCTGAGAATTTGATGCTGCTACAGCCCCTAACTGCAACTGCCCTGGGCGCCACTTAACGGGGGCATGTCACTAAATAGTTTCTATTTACTCAATTATTGTAATTTATCTTACTTGTTTATTCCAAATACTTTTATATTTTAAATAATTTTTAGTTGTTATAATATAAACTACTAAATCGAACGTTAAATATTTGTTTTTGTACAAACTGTAGCTAAATCCATGAGATTCATACTGAAAATAGCCTATATAAGATCACATACTAATTATCATGTCAGAACTTGGCCATTGAGACAGAGCGAACCTAGGGCGCAAAGGCCCTAAGGGCGTATTTCAACATTTTTTTTTAAGTGTAAAATAATATTTAAACTAAACGCGTTTCTAATTATTTATCAATAAATAAATAATATTATCTAAAACTGAGAATATATTAAAAATATTACTAACAACACAATCATATTTGCTTTATGACGTTTGAGGTCACTTTGAATTTTACTAAAGATTAAAGAAAATTTTAACAGAAAAGGAAGAAAAGAAGGATTGAAAAGAGCTAAAAGAGTGTCAGTCACAGTTTTACGGCAACCCTGCTGTGATGGTCGACACAAGAGTAGTGTTCAACAAAGAATAAGTGAGACAAACAGCATGGTATTGTTAGTGAATTGCGACAATCACTCACTCAAAGAAAGGTCTGAAAAACGCTGTGCCTGTGGTTGTGAAGTTGGAGGCCAAAATCACATGGAGTGCAAGTATAGAAGCAATACAGCTGGTTAAAAAGTACCTTGAGAAGATACTTAGAGCTATTCAGTACATTACAGACGATGGAAATGAAACCAGTGAAATAAGAAGTGACCATTTATTGATGCCAAGGGACTGTGTTACGCTGCCGATATTAAGGATTCAAACGAGAAGTGCGAACATTTTTGAAAATTGTATAGCTGTGTTGTTGATGGACAACAATTATATGAAGAAATTTTAGATTGTCAAATTTTTTTTCAAATCGGGCCAACATGAAAATATCAAGACTTAAAGAACTTCCATAATGTATTGCTCAGTATGCAGATGAGAGCGTTTTCCACAATCTTCACAGTGCTATTCAGATACTGCTAACCATCGTCAGCTGTGAGAGCTGAAACTAATACCTTCGTATTTGAAAGCCTTCATGGGTCAAAGCTGATTGTGTGATTTGCTCTGTTGATTGTGTAAAGAGAAGAAACAGAAACAACCTACTTTAAGACATCATAGATCAATTTACGTCAGTAAAAACAAGGAAGGTGCATTGATAGTTTTCTTATGTTGCCATAATGTGTTAAATATAAAATTTACGAGTTTGTCTTATTTTTAAGCAGATATTGAGGTAAAGTTGTTTAAAAGACAGGTGTCAGGTGTTTGGACAGAGGTGCAATTTGAGTTTTTGCCATAGGCACAATTTCAGTGCTTGCCATAGTATGTTATGTAGATCCGCCACAACGTATATCGCAAAATAAAGACCTCTCATGTTCATTTAATGTTTATTAAGTAATGAAGTAAAATTATGGTCAGTAGTGTTAACAATATGATGAAAAACAAACTGAAGGGAAATATTCTTATCTATATTATCTATCTAATATTCTTATCTATACTCCACCGAGGAGTTAAACAAAATTTAATCCATTCACAACCCAATTAAGATATTTTCTTATTGATGGCTGGTCATCATTTTAAATATTTGTTTTCTCTAAAAGGTGTCCATTATTGACAATCTCATCATATTGATCATATCTGGAATCAAGTATCTCTTGAAGCAACTATCCATATAAAATCTGATTAATTGAGGCTCCATTTCACTTTTACAGAAGATGTCATCCCTCTCAATTTTCGTGAAGGACATTCCTTTTCTTGTCCAGACAACAAAGTAACACCACCGTCTTTCAGTAATGTGTAATTGTCCTTGCAATTGGTAATAGTAACTATATGTTGTTTTTTTAAATCTATAATTCCCTTGTAATGTGTAAAACTTGATTTTTCGGCATTTTATGGCTTCATTTGGTGTAAAATCTTTCGCCGATGCAGGGCACTTAATTTCGACGATAGCATCATCACCTATAAATCCATCGGGAGATGCTGCAATAAATGATGTATTTCTGTCGACTACCAACCCCACCCTTTCAACCTTTACTCCAAGAACTTATTCCAAAGCTTCTATTGCCATAGGTTCATGTTCAACGCCATATCGAGTCCTATCATTTCCAAAGAATGTTCCATGTAACATAGTCTTTACTTGATTTGCCTTCGATGTGGTGTGTCTCATTTTGCAAATTTTACCAAACCATGAAGCTGTCACTCTCTTCCTTCGCTGTCTTCTCCATTCTTCATTCTGACTTTGTTTGACCGTTTCATAAATCAAGGCTTTCCTCTGCTCTTCTGCCATACGCAAACTACAAATAAAATGTTCTTTCTTCAGATTATAGTCTTCTTCATTGAGATCAGCTTTAGCCGGAATATCAAGAACCCCATAGTGCTCATCTGGACCTGGAGACTTCTTTTGTGGTTTTCTGAGAGGAGGGTACTACAATTTCCGTTTGGTCCTTGCATTTCGACGTTTATTTTTCCGTGTGACAAACCTTTTAGTGTTTAATCCAGGACTTGTTTCACCCTCTTTTGGTCCCTGACAAAAATACCCTCGCTCCCCACACCGAGAATGATCACCAAAAACATGACTTGGCCCATTACTTATGTCTTCCTTTAGTTGTTTGACATTTTCATGATGAGGGAAAGGTTGTGCTTGCCGATATTTTATTGCCTCAGTTACAGCATATCGCATTCTTAAAACTCTTTGTTGAATGGATGACCTAATAATTCCAGGAACTGCACCTAGTTGGCTCTTTCCTCTTTTCCCGATTTCCTTTACCCTATTCACATAGTTGCGAAGAATATGATTTGCACATTCAATCTTTTTTTTATCTCTAAATCAGGACCATACGGCTTGGCTATGCTCAAACGTTTCATGACACTGCTGTCCACATTTCATAAAAAAAAAAAAAATCCACTTATTAATTCAATATCATACTGGTAAGGCAATATCATTTATTAATATTATTTTTTGTTAGGTTCCCGATGAAATAACTGGATTATAAATTAAAACTTTTCGATGTCACAACATTAACTAATTGTTTAAAGTGCTATGTTAAGTTACCTATAAGTTCAGCGTACACGATTCCATACATTGGTACACTTTGCTTGCTTGAACCCATCAACTATGATGTCAGCTTCCATCGCATTGTGTCCAATTTTTATAACATATGTTCTATTTAGCAGGTTTTTCTTGAGAAGATGCTCTTTCACAAATAGAGCAATAGGAGTTGAGAACACCCATGTATATCACCTTTTTTGTCTTGAAGCCAACAATGCATGCCTAGTATAATAAATAAAATTTAGTGTAGGGTATATTTACCTACAAGACCTTTAAAATACTTTAAACTGAAAAGCAAAAACAAAATTGAGTTTTAAAAGTTTATTTAGTGATTACTATATTATATTAAATAATATATATAGCAACATAATTCAAATTGTGGTTCTTGACTTCACGGGACCAGTTTAATGAAGCCTCCGGACGGGATTTTAACCCCTTACTCCTGAATATAGAAGCAACACGGCAAAATGAATCTAGCACGTAACCGTTGAACAGTGAACTTGATACTGTTTTTGTACTAATAAATCAGTATGTACTTACTTTGATCCATCAATAAAACGCTTCTTCCCCTTATATTGTTCATAGTCAGTAGTTTTAATTTATCGAAAAAACAATATTATTATATGTTATTAATATATAATTATAATAGCTATCATAGGAAGGTAAAGCATACACAACTGTTCGGAAATACGGGACCAGTTTTTAAACCCATTGATTTATACATTTACAATAAGAGCCACGGTATATATTATTATTTTAAACGTTTTTTAACCAACACCTATAAGTTTAAAATGTGTGGGCTCACTGTGCGTCGTCTCAACTCTCTACAAGGTGAATACATCCAACTAAAAGAGCGCATGCACAAGGAGTCAACTGCCTTTCTTCTTTCTCCAACTATTCTTTACTTCCAAAGCGTGGATGGAGGATTTGGCTTCCCTACTTGAGGGCTTAAAAGCATTAGTTTTGACGCGTCAAAACAGCAAAAGGAATTAGCAATTATCTTTACATTTTCTGTTGTGACCTTATCAAAAAATGACTATGTGTTTCTGAAAGTTTGTATCTAGGATTATCTAGTAGTTACCCTCGTCACAGTACTATGACAATATTTTGATTTTTTATATATATATTATTAAAATGTAAGGTTGAGAGTACTAGATAAGCATGTCCCCTCCTTTTATCTTCATTTTGGCTTGAGTCAAGTTTGGAAAAAATAAAATACTACTTAACAATGTCCTATTGCCTGAACGTCTGTAACGCATTCCAGTGCTCTGGTAGGCAACCCCCTTAAAACAAGTGTCGAGAATTATTAATATTGGTATCGCAACTACAATGGCGTTGACATTTACATACTTTATCTTCCAATACCGAAGTAATTAGTTCCGGAATTCACCGACAGGACATCCAACATTGATAAGTTAAATAAAACAATTAATATATTATAGACTTAAATATTGTGTTAAAACACTTTTAGTTTATTTATGTTTAAGTTCTTTTTACTTTCTCACTATCTTACAGGTAGAGAAAGTATTGTGATCATAGAAAAATATCAATCTCAAGATTTTGATGAATTTCAAAGTTTCATGACCCCCAAAATCTGAAAAAGTGTTTTTTGCATTTCCATCTGTTTGTCTGTACCTCAGAGTAAAGCTTGAACTATTATACTGATAGTGTTAAAACTTGGTATCTAGGGTTTTCATAGCTTTGCTCCGAAAGGTTTTTGGAGTTGTATATACAACTCTAAAATTAAGAATTGTCTACTGAAGGGTGAAAAGAGAAAAAAAAATCTATTTTATCAAACCCGTCCATAACGATTGTGATTAAATTTCATTTCCAAGCATTGATAAATATTACAAACAAAATGGATACTCTTGTAGCCCCTTTTTATCTCTCAGGACTAAAACGAGGCATACAATTATATAAACATATATATATATATATAAGTTGTCTAGCAAAATAAAAAAAGCTACGCCCATGGGTGTCCAAGTACAGTATCCTTGAACCACAATTTTTTTTAGGCCTACGTACACTTTATATTCTAAAAAACAACCACCCAAGGTTGGCATACTATTAAGTTTATTTATATTAAAATAGGGTCTGGACACACAGTTTGTCGTTTTTAGATGACATGTTTTTAATTAAATATATATTAAATATATTGTCATACTGTGGCAATTTGGTAATATATAAACAAGGATGCTTAAAATAATTTTCTGCCAACAACAAAATCACATCCGATGACCATGTTGGCACCATTTCTACCATTTATCTACACAACAGTCTCAGCGCGCATTGATTGGTTGAATCACTCAGACTAGTGTCGAAACTAGTACGAAAATAGCGCGTGTTCTATCCTCACAACTAGTATGGTAGCCAGTATACTTTTTCTGATTCACACGACGCTAGATGATGATGTGCTAGCTAGCACACTGGATTTCAAGTACGAGCTAGTGTCGTGCGATGCGGGTATTAGCTACTTTAACAACGCTATTTTATTATTGGGCTGAACTATTCCACATCCAGAATAAACTACAAGTCTATAACAAATCCAAGAAAAACAAATATAGCCAATACAAAATTAGTTCAGCAAAATTATAGAGAACGACCAGAACAATTAAAAAAAAGGAAATATTTAATTTCTTATAATTTCTTTCCTATTATACGTTTTTTACACTAATTATTTCATATTGAATTCTATAAAGATAGTTAATATTGCTTCCTTATTACATTTTCATCATGTATTTCAAAAATATTTAAAAGGAAAAATAAAATTGTTCCAAAAATCTCTAGAATTATGTTTGATTGGGCCTATAACACACATCTGAGTAATTTGGCCTAAACAGCGCGAATAACATATTTTTAAAAGTAAAATCCTGTACTAAACACATATTTAAGGCACTCCAGGGCCCAAACCAGAAATTGTGTCAAGAGCACAGAGAATTGCCCTGATAGTAAAATTTGAAGAGTTTTTATGAGTTAGAGAGACTTTTACGTTTTAGATTATTTTTATTGAAGTATCGTGTTTATTTTCATATTTTTAAAAAAATTGCACATATTTTAAAATTTGAGGCTTAGGTTATGATGACTATATTTCCTTTTTAACCTTTAACTAGTGAGGTGAAGTTTACAATCACAAGTGGTGAGGTGGGGTCTAGGGGACCCCAGACTTAATTCCTTTGTTATATACGCCCAAATTTTTTTTTATAGGTCATTAACCTTTTAATACGTGTTCTTGCAACCCAATACCATAAGAAACTGGTTAAATTTAAAATAATATAAAATTAATAATAAATAATTGACACTAATAAATTTACTTTATATTTAATCTTTCTTCTACAATTTATTTAGTAACAATTGCCAAAACATGAATTATAAAATAATAAATGAATTTTGTGTCAGCTTACTATACCCATGAAAAAGGAAATTATGAATAAAATAGATTAGATTAATATTTTATGAAATATGCTCAATGACATCCAAGCAATAAATTTTTACGAAAGGCAAATTGAGGTTCCTCACAATTTTCTTTTTTTTAATATATACTGGTGTAAAAATGACAAAAATTGAATTAAAAAGAGAAAGCCTACAATATAGAAGAAATAGACATGTAAAGAAAGACAAATGATGAATACAACATATAAATACAATATAAAGAAAGAGAGGGAGAGAGAGAAAAAAAAGCACTCGATGCCTACACACAGTTTTTGCATATGGCATGCGAACATTCTCCACAAATATTTTGGTTGCACTTAACACAAAAATTTGCTGTCTTCCTGTCTTTGTTTCTGGGACAAGTGTAGCATCTCTTCTTCTTCGGTGGGCCCCCGTGTTGAACAGGATCTTCCGGTTTTATTCCTGATATTGCTTGGATTTTTTGACGAAGCTCACGGGGAAGTCTGAGATTTACTGCTCTTCTCTCCAAATGTTCCTTTATCAAAAAACAGCCGAGTTTTTTAATAAAACAAAAACGATTCATTTGACTCCGTTCCCGACTGTCAGAGTACAAAACATAGGCATTATTTGCGCTAATATCTAATAAAGCAAAGAATAATGCCAAAGTCCACCGCCGTGTTCTTCTATTGCAAGAATATATTGCACATTTTTTATCGAGGTTATCAACTCCTCCTTTGAAGGAATTGTAATCAATTATCATTTCCGGTTTACCTGAAACTTCGTCACACTTATCATCGTGATGGCAGGAGCTTAGAAGAATCACAGCCTTATTTTTCTTGGGGACGTAGGACACTAAAGTGGCTGCGTTAGTGAATCCGAATAAGCTGCTTCCAGGTGCTTCTCCCCGATTGGGTAAAAATTCTTTCGGAATTTCGGGTTTATTTTTCCTTAGAGTTCCAAGAACTGTTAGGCCTCTATTTTTTAGTTCATTTAGGAGTTCCATAGACATAAACCAATTGTCACATGTAACATTTCTGTTCGATTTTTCTATGGGTTTTACAAGACGGACAACTGACTGTGTGGGGATAGATAATTTTTTTTCTTCATGTGTTAGGCCAATGCTATCTGAATTTTTTCCTCCATATAAATACGCATTGAAAAGATATGAGTTCCGAGCATCTGTAAGGCATAAAACTTTCAAGCCATACTTTGCCGGCTTATTAGGCATGTACACGCGAAATTTGCATCTTCCGCGAAAGGGGACGAGCATTTCATCGACGCAGGCATTTTGGCTTATGCAATACATCCGCTGGGAATTGAGAAGAAATTCAGCCCACACTTCATTTACAGCTGCAGTTGGATCCTCTTGTTTCCGTGCTTCTCGAGTATTTTTATCATCGAATCTAATACACACCGTCAATATAAAAAATCTTTTCATTGACATGGTGCATCTAAAAATGTCCCTTCCGTGCCCGTCGTCCGAAAAAAGGGAACTCATGCTTTCTCTTCCGGATTTAGATATACTAGAAAGCAAAAGTAGACCTAGATAAGCCCGCATCTCAACCAGGTCTACATTGCGTAAGTCAGTACGGTTCGGGTCTTGGAAATTACTTCTATATGCTTCTAATTGAGTATTTGTGAAATTCACAATTTTTTCTAACATAGTATTGGGCATTAGAAGTTCCCACATCACTAGAGGATTTATATCTCCTGGAGATAGTGCTCTGGCTTCGTTCCGCAATCCTGGTAAATGACTCACTATATTATGGGCAGGTGCCCTACCTCTGTGTCTTGGTTTTTGTTTTCCCCAAACATACGGAATTCTGTTTTTACCTTTCCCTCTGTAAACATCACGAGGCACACTCTCACCATCCTCATCGGTAGATTCACTATCACTCACCTCACTCTGTTCCGAATCAGATTGATGATCACTCAGAACAAAATCTGCATCTCCACCATCATTGTCACTGTCTTCCAAATCAGAAATAGGCAACTCATCACCCAGTGGTCTGTTGAGCTCCTCCAAAATTAATCTAGCAAACTGTGGATCATCACTTCGAAAGATTACCCGTTCGCGCGACATTTATACCAGAATATTAGAAAAAACTATATTTGAAAAAATCCGAACACTAGCAGTGAGGTGGGGTCTGTGGGACCCCAAGACGTCTTTCCTGACCAAACACACGAAGGAAACTGACTGGAAAAGTGAGTTACAGTGAGAGCATGTTGAGACAGGAAATGTCAGGTGGGGACAAGATGTTAGCATGAGGGGAAGGGGATTCACAGAAATTTAAAGGGCTGCTGGGGTCTCCTAGACCCCACCTCACCATTTAAAGGTTAATTTCTTTAATTTATTGCAATACAAATATTATGTTATTTGTGTGTTTAATTTTTGAACCAAATAGTTATTTTGTTCCCACCGCGTCTTACTATCCATTTTGATTATACTCTTATGTGCTAATTATGATAATGATTTAGGGATAAGGTATGTGTAATTTGGAGGCAGTTTACCCGCATTTTCTTAGAGAGAGAGCGTATTATTATTATTATTATTACCGGTTCTTACTACTTATGTACTAATGACGCTATTAGTTTAGGAATGATGCAGATATTATATAGATGAAGTGCACCCACATTTTCACGGAAGGAGATTGTGAAACCATTTAGGAAAAGCTCCCTATGTAGACCTACACCCAGCCTGGATATGATACCTGATCTGACAATCCAACAAGACTATTATTAGATTGCGTTCCTGTCTATGTGGGCTTGGAAAGAGCAATCCAGAACAAATAAAAGAAATAGTTTTTGAAATTAATAATTTGTTGACACTGATATTGAAGTAAGTTTGTTATAAAGTTCACCAACAACTAGCAAGATATGTATGTTGAACACAAAACATTATTTAAAAAAATTATTTAAATAGATATCATGAAATGTACTAAAACAGTAATGGAAATCTTTCTAAACAAATATAAAATAATTTGATGTTATTGATTTTAAAAGTGAAAAGTGTTAAATTGTAAATGTGATGGATCTAATACAGCTTGTCATTATGGCTGACAACAGTTTACGATAGTTTTTTTCAACTGCTTTAGTTAAAAATGTGGGCTGGATTCATGATTCAGTCATAATGCCCACGAAATGTGATTCCCTCAAGCAAAACAGCAAATTTCTCAGAAATATCGGCAGGGTCTGGCTTTAGTCTAGGCCAGAAGTTTGAGTCATAACACCAAAGTCTTAGGTTTTTATTTATAGTTTTTATGAATTGATTCGGGAAGGGGTGGGGTTTGTGGGATGAAAAGTTCTGTTGTAAGATTGAATAAGAGGAAAATGAGTGTAGGGAGAATTTGTCAGGGTCAAGCATACTGGGTAGGAAAGGAAGATAGAACCAGGGGGTGCAACAAATGAGGGAGATATTACAGGTGGTTAAAAATATACACGTAAAACCCTTATACTTTCAATAATTATTAAATAGAAATTAACTATGATTTTTACGTTTGAGCGCTTTAAACAGAATTTTACTTAGAAATAAAATGGTTTATTTCCTTATTAGATCAAATTGGCCAGATATATATAATCTAGGCCCGCGCATACATAATGTTGAATTGAGGATACTTGGAACCACCAGGGCCTCACTTTGTGCTCTTGAAATAAATTATGGTTTGGGCTTAATTAATTATTCTAAACACGAACGCATCATTTAAATAGCTAGGGCCCAAAAACTATAGGGTAGTCTCCAGACTCTTGTCTCTTCTCAAACCTTCTGTTTGCCTTAGTTCCCCTATATATGTATATATGTATATATGAGTGGTCCTCTGGATATAGCACATTGGAAGTCCTATAGACAGAGGACTGGGTGGATGTGGATATTCAATTATTTATATACATTTTAAATAACATGGCGAATTAAAATTGGTTACCGGGATAGGTAACTGACACACTTGTGGCTATGAATTTAAGAAATACGTGATTATAATTTTATAAACTTTTTTTTTCTGTCTACAAGAGCGTTTACATGGTCCTAAGTTTGCTATAAGATATTTGTTATCCAAGCCTAAAGTTGAAATACGGTATTTTTTCAACTAAACACAATAACAAATATAATTCCTTAAATAATGTTCACCCATGCAGATAAGTAGACGTGAGGGAAATGCTGAAAATATGTTTTTAGAGTATTTTTCATTATGCGTTAAATGAAAAATTAAAATGTGTATCAAGCTAGCATTCTATTTATTTGTAACTTTTTTTATTAAAAACAAATTATGTTCATTAGCGCGATTGATTAAATAATAAACAATACTGTGTTTAAAACAAATAACTATTTAGCTTAAAATGGCTATTAATATCACATAAACATTAGTTTTTAAAAGAATTTTAATTTTATGAACGTAATTACTTTAAAAAAAAAATGTCTATAGTTATATAATTGTAGACTCTGTCATAATACCTCTACACTGGCGTAATGCGAGCTCTCATTATTAGCCAGGATATTCCAGTCCTAGAATTATAGTAGTTATTTATTAAGGTATAATAGCTTTTCCAATTACATAAATAGTTAAAATAAATTCACCAACTTTCCCTAGCCATTTGGGGTGTATGCATAAATATAATAAGCAATAATGATGGGATTATGGTTGCCTTATTCCAATAAGATGTTTGTAGCAGCCTAAAAGGAAACATACATTACCAACAATGGGAGATTTAGAACAAATGAAAAAATAACATAGTCCTCCCTTCCTCCCTATCCACAGATATAATGCCTGAAAATACTAAATGGTATTTATAATTTAAAATCTTACTAGAAGAATGGTGTCATCTCTTGATTGGTAATGGGACAGTAAAACTACTTAAAGAAGACCTCATCCTAAGTAGGGCAGACCCTCAATGAGTTAGACAGACTATCCGTTATTTGAACCCTTTTGATAAAGAAATGTTTTTATTCTCTAAAAATGTAGTCGAGCCTTAAGACGTCATGTTAGGAAAGAGGAATGCCAGAACTAATGGTGCATGGGAGCCTCGCTGTCATGGGGGGAGAAGCAGCTATTTCATTCAACAAACTATAGTCCACAGTCTTCCTAATTGCCACATTTTTGCAGTCTAAAATATGCTCGTTTTGGTTACGAGAAGATAACAGTACCACAGGCAATCCTTTCTAAAGTCGACTCACTGTAATCAGCATTAGGCGAAATTCTCGGAGGCGGCTTTGATGGATGAATGATAAATAATAAAATAGATCAAACGATCTTTCTAGACATACTTTAAATTTTTTTAACAAAATTTTGTGTTAACAAAGTATTTTAATGAGTAAAAAACAAATGTTTTTTATTCTCCATAAACAGGATACTTTTTCTAATGGAATGTCTTGTGATGTTGAAGGAGAGCGTCACTTCTAATTGGGAAAGCAGGATTTAAATCCATGTAACCACCGGCTCACCTTCACAACCATCGATACATCTCTCATTAGATGATACATCTCTGGGAAAGCGACATTAACTATGATTGGCCCAGACACTGGTCCATGTAAAAAATGTATTATATTTAACTTGATCAAAGTATATATAAATAAAACTGAATTTTTTAGTGAAATTAGGTTATACAAGTAATATTAAATTAATGTGAAAGACATAAATGTGTAATATTATATAAAATATATGCACAGTATTTGAATGATATTTGAAAGAGATTGATAATATTAATTACAAGTAATAGTACATTATAATTAGGAATGCCTTGAAGTTTTAACAAACATCTAAAAAATGCAGTAACAATAAAAACTGTTGACGCTTTGAGTCAAATTAAACTTAAAACTATGTTTTTAAAACAAAGTATGATTGATCATGCAATTTTGTATGTCTATATTAATTATAAAAATTGACAGAACAAGATATTAAATTTTGAAAAAATAATTATATAAATTGAATTTGTTATGTGTATTTCTGTGTTCCTTGGTTACTGCTGAAAGTGATGCAGTGTTACTTATACGATATATCTCGATGCAACGACCTGAGGACGATGCCGTCTGTCGTAGCATCGCAACATGCCCAAGCAGGCTACATGTTACTAAGTGACATTTTAGCCCCCAACCAGACTGTATGATAGAAACTGTCCGTGCTATATTTTCCACGAAATGTGAGATTTCATAATGGGAAGCTAAAGGGAGCTCTGAGCTGCAATGTCGAACTACTACTATCGCAAACTCAAAGCTCTGGAAGATAAAAATATAATTAAAAACTATAAAACTTCAAATGACTTTCATGTATAACCAAGCACTTTTAATCTATCTGTAACTCGAAGGGAAACATTTTTTAAAGTTCACAATAGCTTATATTTAAAAAGTGTTACTTATACAACCAGCAAATGTTATGTTACAGTTTTCCCTGAGATTTTTTTTGTTTTTTTTTTGCGGCCCACACGCGGGTGTTGCTGCAAGTTTTCTTGTGGGGATAAAATATGTTAGCTTAGTGTAACTCTTTAATAATAATATATTTAAATTTGTTAAATTATTAATTTGAACTTGACTATTTTAGTTAAATTATGTGTATGGTAGATTTTAGGCCTACAAGATAGCGAGAACCTTAACAAACTATTAAAAACAATTGTGTTTTAATTACAAGTTGTATTTTACAGAGTTATTGATGAAACACAACATTCTTAGTTCCTTGGAGTGAATGCAAATTAAAGTGTAACATTGTAGGTGATTATTTAAAAATTAAATTAATGGGTTTTATGACATAAAATTGTACACATTGATATCTAGTGTTCCCTGAGCTAGGTAAATCTTTGGATGACTTGAAAACTATGTATAAGTGTATACATATTTGTAATTAGGATTTATCTCTTTCTTCTCCATCGTGTGAATCATTGTCGTCAGAAACAAAGTAATGGATAAGATCACCGCCACCTGTAAGATCTTTCTTTTTACTAATAATTTCAAGACTACCAATTTATTTGTAACGTTGATTAAGGTGGATGATATTTCCCGCTGTAACACTACAAACTCTTTTATTCAACATGAGTCATCGCTCCATCAGAGCACTATTTATAATTTTAATTAGTTTATTTTCTTCAGTTTTACTTAAAAAAATTAATAGGGTTTTTATCATGTTTTTTTTATCTAACAAACTTTCGTTTTTACACGTATGCTCAACTCTTCTGGTGTGATTGTTTTCTGCCAAGGTCATAACAAGAGTCTTTTATTTGTATCACCTAATTTATTGGCGCCCCCTTTTATTTCCCTTGTATTTCATACTTTACGGGGAGATCCAGGGCTACCAGGGATACACTTGAGAGGGTAAGTTCCCTGGTAATTATATCTGTCTCTACCGGCCCACCTTCAAACCACCAAAATATCCTGTTTACATCAGTGCGGATACCTTGAGAGATGGAGTCTCACTGAGAGGGGCTTGCGACACAAGGTGTGGCTTTAGGGTCGTGTGAATCGGGCGGCTGCCCGGGGTGTCAGCTCGAGGGACGCCATAAAGAGCACCAACATAACCTAACATAGCTTTGGAATGAAAATAATTGCCAAACCTAACGTAAAATGGGTCTAATAGCGGAGTTGCCAAGCATAACTCTTTCACTTTTTGATACTAACAAGAATTAGGACATAGTGGTGTAGTTTTTTTAATAAATAAATTGGGATGGAGTGTTCTTTTTTAGAAGTTAATTTACACACACCAACTTAAAATAATAGTGCTAAAAAACGTAATTTTGCAATTATTTGTTAAATCATTCACTATATCAAAATTAAAGAAGAGAGCATTGTCTACAAAACTTGTTTTAATAGTTTTCTTTGTATTGAAACGTGTGTAGTACTGTATGACGGCAGTTTATGGAGTTCCACCTCAGATGAGTTTCTTGTCACATCTGGTCAAGTTAGGTTTGGACTGGCCGTGAGGACAATTTAATTTGGGGGGTTGGGAGAGGTGTTAACAACCGCAAGTTTATAACATTGTTATTGTGTATAGTAGTGATGTCACTTCATTTGTGTGGGAGGAGCAGGGGCATCGCCCCCTTCCCCCCTTCCAGTTAAGGTTAGAAAATTGTATGTTCCTAGAAGCTATTTGAAGTGTTTCTTGTTTAGAGAGTTTTTGAAAATCATACTTGTTTAACAGCTATTTAGAATAGTGCTCCTCACAAAATATTTTTAAGTAGAATTTTTTTTGTATATTTGGAGTAGTCCTTCTTTGGAAATTTTTTTGAAAACTGGATGGCCCTAAAAGATATTTTAAGAAGTGATCACCATAATTTTTTTTTACATCCTAGGAGCTCTTTCGAACAGCCCTTGCCTAGTTTTTTCTTATCCTGCCTGGACTTCGTTAGGTTTAGAAATGCTAATTTTGGGTATTATTTTCTTCTTATCCCCCGTTTTATAAGGGAGTGCTAAAAAAAAATTCCACCCGGGTGCAAAATTTCTCTCGGGCCTGGTTCAGTTGTAAGTTTGCTAATACAAGTGTGAGTTTGTTGCAGCAGAGAGAGAGAGATTTAGGAGGCAAGGGAGAGTACTGAGAGGTGAAAGCCAATCGTTCCTTCTAGGCACGCTACCAGCTTATGGCCTGCTAAAAGGGGCTAAGAAACAATCTTTTAACACTTGACTTTTATTTAATCTGTTACATATAATTTAACATTGGTTTGATAAATAATTACTATGTATCCTCCCGACATACTCGATATTAATTGTATATGTAGTTAAACTCCCTCATTATTTGTACAGATTTAACCTAACATCGACCAATCTAAGCTCTTAAACAAAGTCTCTTATAAATATGTGTGGAGGAATGCTCACATGTTAAAATATAAAATTAATTTTATAAGGAGGGTCTGCTAAAAATATATATATATATTTTTTTTTTGCATAACAGTAAAATAAATCTGAAGTAAAACTTTTATTATAATGTAATATATTTTTATTAGAGACCTAAGACTCATCTACACTGAACACAACTCTATAAGTGAATCTTATATTCTTTAACGTATCCCGTCGTACAGTATTTTAATATGTTATTTTTACGCGCTCCACGTCCTTAATCCCTTTATATTGCATCAACTAGTTGGAAACCATGCCACATTTATATTGCATCAACTAGTTGGAAACCATGCCACCTTTATATTGCATCAACTAGTTGGAAACCATGCCACCTTTATGTTCCATCAACTAGTTGGAAACCACGCCACCTTTATATTGCAGGAACTAGTTGGAAAACATGCCACCTTTATATTGCATCAACTAGTTGGAAACCATACCACATTTATATTGCATCAACTAGTTGGAAACCATGCCACCTTTATATTGCATCAACTAGTTGGAAACCATGCCACCTTTATGTTCCATCAACTAGTTGGAAACCACGCCACCTTTATATTGCAGGAACTAGTTGGAAAACATGCCACCTTTATATTGCATCAACTAGTTGGAAACCATGCCACCTTTATATTGTATCAACTAGTTGGAAACCACGCCACCTTTATATTGCATCAACTAGTTGGAAACCACGCCACCTTTATATTGCATCAACTAGTTGGAAACCATGCCACCTTTATATTGCATCAACTAGTTGGAAACCATGCCACATTTATATTGCATCAACTAGTTGGAAACCATGCCACCTTTATATTGCATCAACTAGTTGGAAACCATGCCACCTTTATGTTCCATCAACTAGTTGGAAACCACGCCACCTTTATATTGCAGGAACTAGTTGGAAAACATGCCACCTTTATATTGCATCAACTAGTTGGAAACCATACCACATTTATATTGCATCAACTAGTTGGAAACCATGCCACCTTTATATTGCATCAACTAGTTGGAAACCATGCCACATTTATATTGCATCAACTAGTTGGAAACCATGCCACCTTTATATTGCATCAACTAGTTGGAAACCATGCCACCTTTATGTTCCATCAACTAGTTGGAAACCACGCCACCTTTATATTGCAGGAACTAGTTGGAAAACATGCCACCTTTATATTGCATCAACTAGTTGGAAACCATACCACATTTATATTGCATCAACTAGTTGGAAACCATGCCACATTGATATTGCATCAACTAGTTGGAAACCATGCCACCTTTATATTGCATCAACTAGTTGGAAACCATTCCACCTTTATGTTCCATCAACTAGTTGGAAACCACGCCACCTTTATATTGCAGGAACTAGTTGGAAAACATGCCACCTTTATATTGCATCAACTAGTTGGAAACCATACCACATTTATATTGCATCAACTAGTTGGAAACCATGCCACATTTATATTGCATCAACTAGTTGGAAACCATGCCACATTTATATTGCATCAACTAGTTGGAAACCATGCCACCTTTATGTTCCATCAACTAGTTGGAAACCATGCCACCTTTATATTGCATCAACTAGTTGGAAACCATGCCACTTTTATGTTCCATCAACTAGTTGGAAACCACGCCACCTTTATATTGCATCAACTAGTTGGAAACCATGCCGCCTTTATATTGCAGGAACTAGTTGGAAAACATGCCACCTTTATATTGCATCAACTAGTTGGAAACCATGCCACCTTTATGTTCCATCAACTAGTTGGAAACCACGCCACCTTTATATTGCATCAACTAGTTGGAAACCATACCACCTTTATATTGCATCAACTAGTTGGAAACCATGCCACCTTTATATTGCATCAACTAGTTGGAAACCATACCACCTTTATATTGCATCAACTAGTTGGAAACCATGCCACCTTTATATTACATCAACTAGTTGGAAACCACGCCACCTTAATATTGCATCAACTAGTTGGAAACCATAGCACCTTTTACAATAAAAATTATCGAAATAAAATAATTTCAGCAAATTTCGTAAACTCGATCAAGGTTTTTCAATTTTATGTTAATCTTATTTTATTCAAACACACTATAGCCTCCTTATATATTGATATTTTCTAGAAATAACTTTTATGCTGGTGTCTGGGGTTCAATCCTCAGTCCCGGCACAAATTTATCTTCTTTCCAAACCCTTCCTTCACCTCTGACAATACATCTTGTGAATGTGGGGAATGCCAGGCCTCAACCGTGGTTCAGATTCCACATTAAACTGTAGGTCCTTCATTTCATCTCACAATCACCCTACCATTACACATTAGCGTAAGTGCGTATAACCTGAACGGGTAGTAAGACGCGGTGCTAATAATAATAATAATAATAATAATAACTTTCAACTGTGTGTTAGTTTCATATTTATCACACGAATAACTAAGTAAGTGTGTTTGTGACAAGAATGAGAAACTTCAAAATGGGGCACTTGGGGTTTGAGGATCTTGGGGGTCTAAATATGGAAAAAGCCTTCTAGGGAAGGTAGATAATAGAAATTTGATAGGGAGGTAGGAGTAACACTCAATATAATCAAATAAGAATTGACATTTGAGATTTCAAAGTTGGAATTGATAAAATACTAGAGGGACTGGGGTTGGGAGTTCAAAACTTTCAAGATTTATAGAAACCACTTACAAAGGGGCTACAAAACTCAAATTTGGCGGGGATATTAAGAAAATACACCAAATGTCAAAAAAAAAAAAAAAGTAGGATACTTTCCCAGTTAAAATGGAATTTTGGGAGAATGAGGAGGGAGGGGGATGTTAACATAAAACCACACTTTTAGGTGGGATAGAAAGCTAAAAATTTCCAGGAATAGAGTGGTATTACTCCAAATTTCTAAATATTTCATAAATATTTGTCAAATTTGTTTGTGTGTTGATAAAATAGGGTAGGAAGTTCTACGTTTCCAAAACGTATGAAAAATATACTTTTTAATGTGGTGGGAGATTTAAATTTGTCAAGAATGTTTAAAAGTTGACCCAGGCACAATGCAAAAAATTATCTGGATAACTGTTGGATAGCTCAGTGGGGAAAGACCAGGTCTTGGGCTCAAATCCCGTTTCCAAATGTCGTTTTTCAATTTTAAGAAAATGACACAAAGAAAAAGTTTGGTAATACAATTACAAGTCAATATTATTTTATAACAGCTATAGATCCTATTATTTACACCCTTCCCCTTATCACCCAAAATCACCTTAATTAATAATAAAAAATAATAAATCTTAAAAAGCTTTTAAATGTAACCTAGCAATGTTTAAAAAAATTATTTGGGTGTAAACACTTTATCACCAGCAGTTTCTAATTTTATTTTGGGTAATTCTTTATTCGTACCTCTAGCGGTGACTGAAATACCAGAAACAATAAGGAAATGTCTGTACCTGTGGACACGTGGACTAAACGGCAAGATAATCTATTATATTTTTCCGATAAAGGAGAGGTTGGGGCTGGAGTCCCCGCCGATTTCACTGAAAGTGTTTTTTTCACTTAACTCCACGCAATTAGGTAGCTATTTAATCTTCACTCTAGCTTCAAAAGGTATTAAGACACACAGTAAAAAATAGTTATTTTTACCATATAATTTGTTTTTATATATCCAAGCTATCTTGGTGTTTCGCTGGTGACTGAGTTTTTAATCAGATAACACTGTAAAACCTTGCCGTGCCAAAGGATTGAGACAATGAGATGTCACAACACGCCATTCTACAAGATGCGTAACTGAAAGTAAACACTAATTATTGTATTGATTACATCATATACAACGATTTGTTAAGTGTTATTAGGAATCCATCTTCCAGTTGTATATATCTAAGCTTGTTGTCCTAAAATTTTCTCAAAATTATATCAGTAGAAATAAAACCAATAACTCAAGCAATAACCACTTTAGCACACTTGGTAGCGTGTTAGATTCAAAATTAGACTTTCACGGGTTCAATCCCACCCCGATTACAGTATTTTAATTTTTTGTCTGAATTTAAATCACATTTTAGTAATTAGAATTCAGTAATATATTATTTTATTTTAGCAACCATTTTTAAAACATAAATATGCACTAAAATTTTTTACTATGTGAATATTAATTAGCTTGCTTAGCCTTATTTTAAAATGTGTACAATTTTATGTCATAAAACCCATTAATTTAATTTTTAAATAATCACCTACATACAAAATTTCAAAATTAATGTAGGCCTAGCGTTTTTAATTTACTACCTTTTTAAATTATTTTTAAGGACTATTATGTTAGTCTACGTAGGCTCAAATACCTTGTATACTTATAGAAAATATATTTAAAACAAATTATATGTTTACTAATACGATCATTTAAAATTAAAGTTTAAAGTCTGATAGATTTTAAAAAAATATTAGAGTTGCCAAGATTTG
Source organism: Timema cristinae (assembly GCA_039000515.1). Lineage (NCBI taxonomy): Eukaryota > Metazoa > Arthropoda > Insecta > Phasmatodea > Timematidae > Timema > Timema cristinae. The sequence goes on from JBCFYV010011164.1 coordinate 58,250,405, forward strand.
AACACGTGAACTTTAGATCATGGGACGGTCAACTTACCGATTCAACAAAATTTATGATTAAGGATATTTGAAAAATTAGAATATATAATTATGTTTTCACCCAAAAAAATATTTTTATTGGAGGATTCAATAAAGTGTACAAAGCAATCATATTGTTTCCCTCTGTAAACCTATTTTGTACAGAGATATGTTTATTTAAACAAAATCACTCTCAGAAAGCTGCAACCGAAGAGGGGGATGGCATCCATTTTGTTATTTTATGTTCTACTCGACAGACAAGCCTTGTCTCACAAGGTGTGAGGCTGGCGAGTAGAATCTGCTCGCTATTCGATCGTGTGACGTGAGTTTTCTCAGCGCAGAAATTAGGGGTTTGCGAGATTCTGTGTGAGATGAGAGAAATACGCTAGCGGATCGCTACTCGCACGTTTCAAAATTAGAGGCCCTAATCTGCTAGCCCTGAGGTATGCGCGGTGAACATCTGTTACAAGCCATGTGCTTGTCGGTAAACTAGTCGTGCTCAAAGGCGCCTCACTGCGAGCGGAACGTCTCGTGTGGACGGCTATTTTGTTGCCTCGCTCAGCACTTCACACGCACCATGGACGACAGCGAAGTTCTACGTCAAGTAATTCGACTTTATGAAAGTAATCCTTTATTATGGGATGTGAAGATTTCGGAATATTATAATAAAAATAAGAGAGAGGAAGCATGGTGTTAAATTTCCATCGAAGTAAGTATCACTGTTAAAGAACTGATAAAAAGGTCAATTCGCTCTTGTGATCTTACAGACGAGAAAAATCAAGAGAGAAAAAAAGCAGAGCTACTGGATCAGGTATATATGTATTACAAATTAAAAAAGTGAAGCGTCATACTATCATAATTTAATGTATTTGTACTGTAAATATAGTTAATATACGAAGTACCTTCAAAATTTGCTCAAATATTTTGGTGAGCATTTATCAAATTTGGGGTTCATTTCAATTGTTACCTTAGTTAAAATCACAAATACAACATTATTTTTCAAGTGCAGACGATATCTACACATCAAAATGGTTTGCGTATATATGGTTTAAATTTCTTGTGGACAAAAATACCAAGTAATACTACAGATAGCAATCCGATGTAAGTATATTTATACCTACAATTTGCTTTACTATCGAAGAACACAAGATGTAATGTTAACCACTACTTTTTTACTTAACTACTATTTTTTTAGATAGCTCTGTGTACAAAATATTACTCGATTTCCTTGCCCTAAATATATCTTAGCTTATTTAATAGTTATTTTGCCATGAAATTGCACTGTTTGTTGCAAAATGTTCAGCTAGATCTTTGTGGCCGTGTTGCCTGCTCTTCCAGGTGTGTTACCAATAGATTGTAATGTATTGGATTCTTGGTAATTCCTCCATCTACCTGGAATGAGCAGTCTCTTTCTTCTCTGTCAAATTTCCCATTTGGCGTGTAAAGATTCCTTGAGGCAGATCGTTTACGTAGAAAATTATGTAGATACATCACTGTTAAAACTACCTTCTTAACTTTCTCTCGTCTTAGTAATATTGGTTTTCTAAGAACTCGAAATACTCAACTAGTTATACCAAAGGCATTCTCTACAGCTCGGTGGGCCCTGGACAAACGATAATTAAATATTCTTTCAATTGAATTATTTATTGGAGATCCTGTGAACGGTTTAATGTTGTAATTATTTCATTCAAATGTTTGATCTGATAATATCATGTAAGGAACTTCTATAGCTTACGGAAATTGTAATATTTTTGGCTATAGTAAATTCATTCCTTTGTTTTCTTTCGATATAATTGTGTATTTTTGAGGACACCCCCATTCTATATTCTACCAGGGCACCTAATGTTGACACACAAAAAATTATAATTTGCATCAACTAAAGCTAACAAAACTATACTGGAAATGTTATTGTAATTCTGAAATTCAGTTCAACTGTATCATGATGCTTGTATCATACCTTGCTTTCCATCCATAGCCCCCAATACATTAGGGAAATTTCACACCTTTTAAATATCCTTCAGCAATTTTTAATATCATATTTTCTGTCGCCAGTTCATACTCCTGAACTTGTGATTGACCTTGGGGGTTACTTGTAAGTTGTAAATAAGTTGTGAAGACAGCAGCAAACAGAGCTTACTAAGTCAACTGTCTCTGGTCTCAAATTAATTGGTGTGAAAAAAAATTCGAAACAGAGAACACATAATTCCAAACGCATTTTCTAATAATCTACAAGCTCTGCATAATACATAATTGTAATTCCTATTGATGGCATCAACTACAGTCTGTTTTTGAAAGTGCGGTTTTAAGATGTGCTTATCCAATCTAAAGGCCTCATCACAGACAACGAAACGAGAGAGAAAAATATTTGAATTGGGTAAATATAGTGGTGGAGGGAAAATAGTCCCATCTGTTACTAACCTACCAATGTTAGATTTGTTGAATATTTCAGCATAGTGCTTTTTACCGTATGCTCCCACATCGACAAGAATGAATTGCAGTTTGCATCCACCATAGAAAAAAGAACAATGGAGAAGAATCCTTTGAAATTGTGAAAAAGACTTCCAGAGTTATCAGGTGAAATAATTCGTACATGCTTCCGGTCCAGTCCATCGACACAGTTCGGAAAGGCCCAGCGATTCCAGAATTCCTTCGCCTTCTCATTCCAGTCTATCTGAGACGCAGTAGGAAGACACATTTCTTGCAAGTTCATTTTCAATGCTCTAAGAACCTCCAGGACAAATTTCTAAATAGTACTGTGAGAAATTCGGTATGAGAACGCTAAGGAGTGAAATGACTCGCCAGTTACCAGGATCTGAAAGAGTAACAAAAATAAAAAAATTAAAAACACACAGATTGATGGTAGATTATTCAATTAGGATTAAGTTAGTGGATCAAACTATAATCGTCCTTGTAAGACACGATGGAAAAGCATTCATGACTTCAGAAAGTAAATAAGAGAGGAAAAAACCAGTACCGGCAAGCCGGCAAAGAACAAGAGAGCGATGAACTGGGAAAGGTTGAGGTTCCTTGATGACTTTGAGGATGTATGACAGTGAGTGTAAATTTGACTGTAAAATAATACGATATAGCTATGTTTTACATACTTGGCCCACTGACGCAGAGGCCCATGGACAAAGGAGTGCGTTAGCCCAGAAGGAAATGTTTTACCATTTATTTTGCTTCAAGGTGACCTGGTGGTCTAGGGGTAAGGTGTCAGACTTCTATGCTGGCGGCCGGGGTTCAATCCTCGGTCCCGGCACAGATTTATCTGATTTACAAACCCTTCCTACACCTCTGACAAGACATCTTGTGAATGTGTGGAATGCCAGGTCGCCACCGTGGTTCGGATTCCACGTTAAACTGTAGGTCCTTCATTTCATCTCACAATCACCCTACCATTACACATTAGCGTAAGTGCGTATAACCCGAACGGGTAGTAAGACGCGGTGCTAATAATAATAATAAATATTTTGCTTCAAGTTAAAAAAACTTTAATGTTGTCTCTCAACATTTAAATGGCAACCTAACATTAACTATCATAACCTACACTAACCTAATCTGTTTCAAACCCTCTTCAGTGGCCGAACGGTCTAAACGTTTCATGTTAAACTAACCTGCTGATGACGGGGAGATCGGGTTAGAATACCAGTCACGTCTACTGAAGGTGGTTTCAGTGGTTATAGTAATAAACAAGAGAATGGCAATTAAGAGGTCATATCTGTAGGCCTGACAGGTGGCTGTGAAGATAATAAAAATCTTGATGGCATTGTGGAAGATGATCCACCTGAAGTACACGACACAGATATAGTACAGGCTGACCTCACAGCAGCGTACACAAATCCATGGTTAAAAAATGAAAATAAGTCCCAAAATATAAATAATAATAACATAATTATTGGCATGTTGAAAGGGAGAGGTGAGGAGCCAGTGGAATTTGAAAAATGTATGGAAAAAAATTATTAAACCTGAAGGTCGAAGAGATGATGAGGTCAATAATTTCTTCAAGGCAATGGCTGCAACTGTCAATTAATTTAATCCAGCCGAAAAAATTGAAGATAGAATTAAAATATTCAAGATTGTTAGTGACTTGGAAATCCGTCGTCAGCTACCTCCTGTGCAGACCTTGTCAAATTTTAACTATGCCAATCTGCCTATCACATCATCTGCCTAGCACATCATCTGCTGTTTTGCAAAGTGAATCCTTCACTACCTCTAACACTTCACTCCAAGAGGTTCGTACACCAGGCCCGATTTTACATGAATCATCTCTAGATGAATTAGTATTAAATTCAAGAGAATTTTACGAACAACATAGTTCTACATGATAATCTTTTGAATCTTTAAATACTTTAATAATAATGTGGTATTTTCACAAATTCCGATTTTTTTTATAAATCTTTGAAATTGTAATAAAGAGTTATTCTGGTAAAAACACACTTTCATTGCTGCCTGTGAGTTTGTCTTTATGTTTTATAGTTACAGTACAATTTTGATTCAAACATCAACATCATTATTAATGTTAGTTTAGGCTAGGTTATTTTAGTATAACTGCTAATACGTACTGTAGCGTGTTTTATATTTACAAATGATATATATATTTACACTTAAGGGTACACATCTTAATACAACTATCATACATCAATATATACACGTTTAATACTTGGACACCGTGTCCACGACACTAGTTTAACACGACCAGTCCCAAACGCACTCACAGGAAAACTACCCTGCTACCTGACTATTTGCAGCTGTCACCCCCACCCCTCTTTCCACATTCCAGTTACCGAGGTGGGTACACTCACTGCACTCACAGAATAGTCACTACAGCTATACGTTACAGTACCTTAAAGTAAGAGCAAGTTTTATATCTGGTGATAGAGGATTCTGCACTTGATTGGTTGGTCCCACCATAAAATATTCTACAATTAGATTCCCTAGAAACGAAAATTGTTCCCGTTTGTATCTAAAATACCCCTTAACTTCAACTCATCGTCCAAAATATGCTTGTAGACAAGTGTCTTAAGAACCACCTCACAGTCCCTAGTTAAATACATTTCACTACAGTCTTTTCGAGTCTTAAAGGTTTGGGCTATTAAAATGTCAACGTCATCTTCAAAATCCTGTTTTTTTTCATTAGCATTAACGCTAACACCCTTCTCCTCTTAGGTAGTACACTCATTAGAAAAAATATATGATTAATACTAGAGAGTTGTACGTACACCTGAGATACAACTAAATACGATGAAGCACTTTACATCTGTCTAGGAAAACACAATTGCGCTGCGTGATACGTACTACGCTCCCATCAACGCATTGCGTATTGCGACGCGCATATATTGTGTCACTAGGAAAACATAGCTTAAGACAGCGTTGTGGTGTGAATTTCCATTCTACCTCCAGGAAAATTCTGTACACTTCAGTTCTATCACCTAATATTTTCTTATAACTTTTAGAAGTGTCCGTTAAGCGCTGGGTTAGGATCCCTGCTATTCAGTATTATCTTATACTCTCGAAATATATAGAATAACCAGTGACGTAATACGGTTCAAGGAGTAAAAAATGGCGGTCGTGCCTTTGGCAAGTGTGAGTAGTTTTCCAGTGACGGTTTACCGCTCTCATTCTCACTCAAATGTGGGTACATTAAATTCCTCGTATTAGTGCGACTTACCGGTACAAAATATATAAATGACTGTCTCTGTGTTTGTGAAGAGAAAGCACTATCACAATATCGAATCGGAGCACGATTTTCAATCCTAGGCAACAATTAACTAACATGTAAACGTATTGAACATAGTTTAGTAACAGCGAAGGTATTAGTTTTCAGAGCTTTTTTTAATCATTACGAGTTTATTTCCCTACTCTTTTGAAAGGTAAACCATCCCCCAAATCATCCAACAGAGATTCAAATCTCAAACTTCCACCTAGGAAAAATGTACCCAAATTTGCATGGAGGATGATTAGAAAAATACCTCCAGTACACCCGACCAGGATACGAACCTTGATCTCCCCCAGTCCACGGCAGTATATTTAAACATGAAATTAGACGGTAGCTAACCACGCCACCAAAATGGTCGCATGGTCTAAGTTGTCACTATTGTATTATACCGAAGACAGAGTGTTCGACCTTTGATTCCCGTTCTGAGCGAAATTTTCTCCCTCCAAGCAAATGCTGATACACACTCTACCTTGTATAATTATATTAAGCGGCTAACCAGTTTTAACTAATGTTTTATTTCGCTCTCACAAATGCGGGATACACTAAACACCTGCAAAAGACACCAAGGTTTGAATCCCGGAGGGCACGCCTTCTAAATGTTAGGCTTATTTATTTCTGTGGGGTAAGGTTGGAATCAAATCCCCGCCGTGTAAACTATCGGTATTTCTCCCTCCGGAACATTTTCTTAATGTTCCCTAGCACACGTTTAGCCTGAAAAGGTTGCGTGTAACCCGGCAGCGGAGATTGGAGTTCGAATCTCCTCGGAGGTACCTACATCCTACATACCTGATACCTACATCCGCGCATGTCGACGGACGATACCATATATCCAATTTTAGTAGACTTCTGTGGTGGGGGATAGTGGCCCCTAACTGAGGATTCCGAGAGCCCTGATTGTGCATAATCAAAGTCGTGTCAATGCTCTCTAGTTACAGAAAAAAATCTTTACCACATTTGTGGTGGAAATGGGTTGAGGGTAGGGGTTGCGACACTTGGAAACCCCGTTTCTAGTTGCGAGAAAAAAACCATTACCACATAAATGGGGGAAGGGGGTGAGAGAGAGGTTGTGACACCGAGAAAACCCATTCCCTGGGGGAAGGGAGGGGAGGGAAGTGAAAGGGATCTTACGGCTAGGAACCATTTCTCACACTCTTAGCTAATCGGCCGTTGTGAGAGGTTCGTATTCCCTCCCTAGTCAGCGATGCCAAGAGAGGATCGCCCGACACCATGGACTGCACGCCAATAAACAAAAAATAAACTCCAACGCCCATAGCAATCTTACGACAATAAACTCCTACACCAATACAAAACTCCATCGCCGGTTCGAATCCTACCCAGGCATAAAAAACCCAATGAAAATACATAGAAAAATAGTTCGAGAAAAAAATAAACAAGTTTGGACAAGAATAAACAAGTTTGGAACACTTGAAAGGTGGCAGGGGGTGGGCACGGGAGGGAGAAAGCCAACAGGCAATCAGAAAGCGACACAAAATTACGTAATCAACACTCTCTCCTAGTCAGGTTCAAAGATCAAAGGTCAAATTGTGACGAGAGAACATCCTCGGTAGTTTAGTGGTAAAGAGAATTTTATAAAATATAAACCAAATTTTTCGTACTAAAGAAAATATCGGCTACATTTTTAAAACATTTTATATCGTGGCAATATTATTTTTATTTTATTGGGAGTATTTATTACAGAGTGTGTTTAATACGACAATGTGTCCTGTTGGTTTAAAGTTAATTTTATATTACAATGACAATTTAATCCTTTTCCCTCAGGGTGTTCTTAGGCTTTTCAAATAATTGGGAAAAAGTATAAGCATTGATTTATTATATTTAAAAAATGTGAATATTTCAAATAATTATTAACTAGAAGAAAATGTGAGAAAAATAATTAAAATTAAGTAAAACTACACATATTGTTTTTACATGACCATTAGGACAGTATTCCTTGAAGCTATACAGACAATTTATTTCTGGTTTGAATCCTGGTCAAGGTTAGGTCAAAGTCCATTATGTTTTCCTTGTTGTGGAAGCAGTATAGAAACGCAGCTACTGGAATCCATGACCAGGCTTTCTAACACGCACTCTCGTATCAAAACTGATGTTGACAGGAAGATTGAGGCGCTAACCCCAGCTGGGTGTATGGAGGATGGTTTTTCACTCTTCTTCCATACAAACGCAGCTACATTGCTTCTAAAATTTGTAACCTTGCTACAACACGTAAATAAGTTTACCGCTTCTGCCCCAGTTGACTCTTCACGACAAGGCTCCACGCCACAACATCGCGGCACGACTCATTTCAGACTGACCTGAGGGATCATAGTACGCTTCTCACCTCTAATTGTGCCTCGCCCAAGAAAACAATAGACAATCGATATGCGCATGCTGGGTGCGTGCCGACAGCTGTGATTGGAAGATAATGGAACTATTGTTTGGCGCGCGTTTTAATTATGCCTAGACTGTGTGATCCTGGTCCAGAACAGTGCTACCCCACTTACCCCTCTGCCCATCCTTGCTTCCCGTGCTTTGAGAACACATGACCCAGAGCGTGTTTATATAATGGCAGAACTCTGTAGTGCCAGTACACATTGCACTACGATCGCTTGGTGAGGCACTTTGGTCTTGAATTGATTTAGCTTTGTTTATTTATAGATTCAGTTCGGCATTAATCATTCAAAATTACCATTTGGGATGTTATATTATAACTCGAATCTTTATTTATCTATACCGGGTCTCCTAAATTTCGCTTAAGGACTATGGCTAAACGTAATACTGCTGCACGGTTAGATCCAAAACATTTGTCTAATAGGGAAACTCTTTTATTCGCTTTATGGATGGATTTACGTTTTAGAGCACCGCCAATTTTGGTCCTGTGTTGCATTGGGCTGTATTATATTGTAATTTTCCTAAATCCTACGTTTTAAGATTATGTCATGTGTTATTAATGGGAAATTTATTTGTTATTGTTAAACATAGGAGATCTATTCTTTGTTGGTTAGATCAGGGGCCGTGAGTCAGCGTGATTATTCTTTTAACTCTAGTTGAAATGTTTAACATTAGTTTTCCCAACTATAACGAATGTTTCTATTTTTGTTGTATATTTCTATTATGCCCATTTATGGCTGTTAAGATATTCTTTTATCTAGAACATTTTGTCTATTACTTTGATAAATTGAGAGTTGCCGATGGTGACAAGCTAATATCCTTTTGATATTACCGTATTCTATGGTTTACCATCGCCGTTCTTCTTTATCATTGTTATCTCTACCAGATTTGTGTGAAGGTCAATTTAACCATAATCGTTTAAATTGTTTTATTGGCCATTTATGAGCTTAGGGAGGCGTCCCGTATTTTTGTTGTGTTATTATTACTCTTCAGCCATTGTGTATGGATACAACGCCTAACGTTGGACATGCCTCACTCTCTCATAGAGCCTTTTGTCATTTTGTTGAGTAAAAATAAAACTCTCTTGTAACCAACCTGTCTATTATTTATGGGTATAAGAATACATAAAAATGGGGGGTTACAAATTATACATAATTCATTCCAATAACATTTACATAATTAATGTATGGGTATATCCTTAACGGGCTGTATCAAGCTACGTCCCAAGAGTTAACAGATGTTTTTTACGGCCAACTGAGTTGCATCCAAAAGGGTAAATTGTAAAAAATAAATTTATATTGGCAGGATTGACAAAAGTATTTTCCGAATGATAAATCTCAAGGAGCTGGCTGGCTGGATTTTGACAATGGCTTTTTATTTTAAAGGTTAGGTACCCAAGATTTACGTTAAAAATAATAACAGCTCAATTCTTACTTGGTTTGGTGCAACGAATAGAGAGTTCTCGGCGTGGCGTGAAGGAAATAAATATACGTTGTGACTCAAATTAAACACAGAAAGCTAGAAATATATGTAAATTTGATAGCATTTTACAAGTAAACTGCTAACTAAAAGGAAGAGTTACAATAAAAAGTTTAGAACATATCTTAGTAGAAAAATCTGCAGTCATCGCAGCAACAGCCCACTAATAACAGTATAATTCAGTCAAATGTTACATAAAACATACCAATTAAACTAACCTAACCTAACTAAACCTAACCTAGTCTAGCATAATCTAAGATAATGATCAGACAGATTTAAAATAAATGGTATGGAACTTTGCACGGACTTTCTCGCTCTATTGTTTAAAAATGTGATATTTATTCAAAACTCGTAATAAGTGTGAAACGAAATAATATACAGTAGCAAACTCAAGCATATATTGCACTATATTTATGTAAGACTTTTTTAGTCCTGATTTTAAATTTTATAATTTTATTTTTAAAGAATTAATGTCCTCATTTGTATGTTTTGACCGATAAAAAGATCAATATTGGTTCCACAAGGATTAACACTTCGTATTAAAATGTCAGCTTCCGGTTAACATTTTCTACATTTTATTAGGTGTTGCAAATCTACATGCCATCGCATTTCTATTAAATTCCTCGTTTATAAATTTCGACCCATAAACAATGGAAATATTGACTATTGAGTCTAGAATGGATATAGATCATTGTTGTACAAACATTTCTCCTAAAAGGTTTAAGGAAAAACAACACAAACTTTTAGAGACTTATATTTAATTACTCTATGTCATTGGAGAATTATTGCGTTAAAATTTATGTAGTGTTTCTTTACATCTTAAGCTCACAAAATTGTATTAATATATTTGCCAATATCTCATAAATTGTTGGTTTTATAAAAATATATTTCATATACAAGTTTTTTATTTTTAATACTACTAACATTTTTCAATGATAAGTTATTTAGTGTCTCAAATAGTAGAGCGGAGATACGGAAATTTCTGCTTCTGTAAAGTACCCTAAAAGTCATTTTCATGAGAAATGAAATAGTGGGTTTATTTATAATCTTAATCAACGCCTAGATACGAATTTTAATCAAAATCGATAGAGCCGATTTTTAGAAAATATATTTTTTCTCTTTTCATACTTCATTAAAATACTCTTAATTTTAAGTTTAAACAGACACACAGACAGACGGCATTGCAAAGACCAATTTTTAGGGTTCGAGGGATCTTGAGACGTTGACATCCATCACATTTCAGGTTAGATTTAATTTTACGGTCGCAATACTTTACCTTTTGTGTTCGAAAAGTTAAATTATTATTATTATTAGCACCGCGTCTTACTACCCGTTCGGGTTATACGCACTTACGCTAATGTGTAATGGTAGGGTGATTGTGAGATTAAATGGAGGACCTACAGTTTAACGTGGAATCCGAACCACGGTGGAGGCCTGGCATTCCACACATTCACAAGATGTATTGTCAGAGGTGAAGGAAGGGTTTGGAAAGAAGATAAATTTGTGCCGGGACCAAGATCAAAAAGTTAAAAAACATATATAGTTGCGTATAGCTTGAAAGTTATTGGTTTTATAAAATATGTTTCAAATATAATATTTGTATTATAAATATACCTACATATTTGTAATGATAAGTAATTTCATATCTCAAAAAGTTTAGGAGATATTATAAAAATATATAATTTACGCATCATACCGGAGCCCTTAATGTCATTTTGCCGAAAATTGAGAGTATCTATTTTGTTTAGAATATTTATAAATGTTCAGAAATAAAATTTAATCAAAACCGTTTAGCCGATTTTGGGAAAATTGACTTTTTCTCTTTTTGCCCTTCAGTAAACTACCCTTAATTTTAGGGTTAGATATCCAAAAACCCCTCGGGGCAACCCTATGAAAACCCTAAATACAAAGCTTTAGCCTGATTGGTAAATCATTTAGGCTCTAGTTGGAGGTACAGACAGACATACGGAAATTCAAATACCACTTTTTCGGATTCGGGGAGTCGTGAAACGTCGAAATTTATCAAAATCTCGAGTTCACTTTTTTGACGATCACAATACTGTCTCTACCTGTAAGATAGTAAGAAAGTAATAAAGATTGAACGTTTGTCGTATTAATATTGTAATCAATTGACTGACTGACTCATGGCTCTAGTAATAGAGCAAGATAGGTGAGACACAGGTGGACGCAACCAGGCACTCCTGATGCTCATAGCGTTGTACTTACCTTGCACCCCTAATAGTGTGGGTCCCTAGCTAACTGCACAGACACAAACCCCCTTTCTAAAAACATCATCTCCTAACTTATTTGAAAACATTTATTTCCCAGTCATGTTACTTTAAATTCAATCCGACACTTTAAACATATATATTAGATAATTTATTAACAACCACGTCTTACTACCCATTCGAGCTATTTGTTTTAATCTCTATACTAATGGAATAGTGGTCCGGAAGGTAGACTTTAAAATAAATTCACCACCATCAGCGTTGAGAGAAAGTGATAAACCACGGAGAAAATATTTAACTCGTTATATCTGACTGAGGCTCGAGCCTACGATGTTTGTCACAGACAAACTAAAACAAAAGAATCTGTAACTTCACCAAATGCCCACTCTTAGATCCTACTATAATATTATACCTATAGTTATCATTTAATGAGAAATAGCAAACCATTACTTATATTACTGTTGTTATTATTATTATTATTGAGAGGGTTGAACTGTTCCAACCTTCATCAGGTTGTATGAAGTGCGGAGAGTTTGAAACCAACATGGTATTGGAGGAACAAGAAAGACCAGTTAGACACTTATCGTGGGGGAAACACAGCCATGGTACAAGAGATGGTTAGTTCACCGTTGCTCGGAGTGTACCCCACTAGAGGGCGTGTCCCGTCACGAACTGCCGCTACCAGAGGTGGGGGCCCACGCCCCTGGGAGCATGCCTCCAGGCTCTGGCCGATCACCCGCTTCACTTCAGACTTGTTTACGCACAAAGGTAGCGTTTCTTTGATACAGAAACATACATAGTCTACCACAGAACACCAGATAGATACAGAAACATACATAGCCTACCACAGAACCACCAGATAGATACAGAAAACATACATAGTCTACCACAGAACCACCAGATAGATACAGAAACATACATAGCCTACCACAGAACCACCAGATAGATACAGAAACATACATAGCCTACCACAGAACCACCAGATAGATACAGAAACATACATAGCCTACCACAGAACCACCAGATAGATACAGAAACATACATAGCCTACCACAGAACCACCAGATAGATACAGAAACATACATAGCCTACCACAGAACCACCAGATAGATACAGAAACATACATAGCCTACCACAGAACCACCAGATAGATACAGAAACATACATAGCCTACCACAGAACCACCAGATAGATAGAGAAACATACATAGCCTACCACAGAACCACCAGATAGATACAGAAACATACATAGCCTACCACAGAACCACCAGATAGATACAGAAACATACATAGCCTACCACAGAACCACCAGATAGATACAGAAACATACATAGTCTACCACAGAACCACCAGATAGATACAGAAACATACATAGCCCACCACAGAACCACCAGATAGATACAGAAACATACATAGCCTACCACAGAACCACCAGATAGATACAGAAACATACATAGCCTACCACAGAACCACCAGATAGATACAGAAACATACATAGCCTACCACAGAACCACCAGATAGATACAGAAACATACATAGCCTACCACAGAACCACCATATAGATACAGAAACATACATAGTCTACCACAGAACCACCAGATAGATACAGAAACATACATAGCCCACCACAGAACCACCAGATAGATACAGAAACATACATAGTCTACCACAGAACCACCAGATAGATACAGAAACATACATAGCCTACCACAGAACCACCAGATAGATACAGAAACATACATAGCCTACCACAGAACCACCAGATAGATACAGAAACATACATAGCCTACCACAGAACCACCAGATAGATACAGAAACATACATAGCCCACCACAGAACCACCAGATAGATACAGAAACATACATAGTCTACCACAGAACCACCAGATAGATACAGAAACATACATGGCCTACCACAGAACCACCAGATAGATACAGAAACATATATAGCCTACCACAGAACCACCAGATAGATACAGAAACATACATAGCCTACCACAGAACCACCAGATAGATACAGAAACATACATAGTCTACCACAGAACCACCAGATAGATACAGAAACATACATAGCCTACCACAGAACCACCAGATAGATACAGAAACATACATAGCCTACCACAGAACCACCAGATAGATACAGAAACATACATAGCCTACCACAGAACCACCAGATAGATACAGAAACATACATAGCCTACCACAGAACCACCAGATAGATACAGAAACATACATAGCCTACCACAGAACCACCAGATAGATACAGAAACATACATAGCCTACCACAGAACCACCAGATAGATACAGAAACATACATAGCCTACCACAGAACCACCAGATAGATAGAGAAACATACATAGCCTACCACAGAACCACCAGATAGATACAGAAACATACATAGCCTACCACAGAACCACCAGATAGATACAGAAACATACATAGCCTACCACAGAACCACCAGATAGATACAGAAACATACATAGCCCACCACAGAACCACCAGATAGATACAGAAACATACATAGTCTACCACAGAACCACCAGATAGATACAGAAACATACATGGCCTACCACAGAACCACCAGATAGATACAGAAACATATATAGCCTACCACAGAACCACCAGATAGATACAGAAACATACATAGCCTACCACAGAACCACCAGATAGATACAGAAACATACATAGCCTACCCCAGAACCACAAGATAGATACAGAAACATACATAGCCTACCACAGAACCACCAGATAGATACAGAAACATACATAGTCTACCACAGAACCACCAGATAGATACAGAAACATACATAGCCCACCACAGAACCACCAGATAGATACAGAAACATACATAGCCTACCACAGAACCACCAGATAGATACAGAAACATACATAGCCTACCACAGAACCACCAGATAGATACAGAAACATACATAGCCTACCACAAAACCACCAGATAGATACAGAAACATACATAGTCTACCACAGAACCACCAGATAGATACAGAAACATACATAGCCTACCACAGAACCACCAGATAGATACAGAAACATACATAGCCTACCACAGAACCACCAGATAGATACAGAAACATACATAGCCTACCACAGAACCACCAGATAGATACAGAAACATACATAGCCTACCACAGAACCACCAGATAGATACAGAAACATACATAGCCTACCACAGAACCACCAGATAGATACAGAAACATACATAGCCTACCACAGAACCACCAGATAGATACAGAAACATACATAGCCTACCACAGAACCACCAGATAGATACAGAAACATACATGGACTACCACAGAACCACCAGATAGATACAGAAACATACATAGCCTACCACAGAACCACCAGATAGATACAGAAACATACATAGCCTACCACAGAACCACCAGATAGATACAGAAACATACATAGCCTACCACAGAACCACCAGATAGATACAGAAACATACATAGCCCACCACAGAACCACCAGATAGATACAGAAACATACATAGCCTACCACAGAACCTCCAGATAGATACAGAAACAGACATAGTCTACCACAGAACAACCAGATAGATACAGAAACATACATAGTCTACCACAGAACCACCAGATAGATAGAGAAACATACATAGCCTACCACAGAACCACCAGATAGATACAGAAACATACATAGCCTACCACAGAACCACCAGATAGATACAGAAACATACATAGCCTACCACAGAACCACCAGATAGATACAGAAACATACATAGCCTACCACAGAACCACCAGATAGATACAGAAACATACATAGTCTACCACAGAACCACCAGATAGATAGAGAAACATACATAGCCTACCACAGAACCACCAGATAGATACAGAAACATACATAGCCCACCACAGAACCACCAGATAGATAGAGAAACATACATAGCCTACCACAGTCATATTGCAAGATACAGAAACATACATAGCCTACCACAGAACCACAGCTAGCTACGCCTGTATATTTGAATATTGACTGCCACAAAAGTATCTTAACTGCAAGCTAGGCCTGTATATTTAATAGTGACTGTCTCAAGAGTATCGTAACAGCTAGCTAGGCTTGTATATTTGAATAGTGACTGTCTCAAGAGTATCGTAACAGGTAGCTAGACCTGTATATTTGAATAGTGACTGTCTCAAGAGTATCGTAACAGCCAGCTAGGCCTATATATTTGAATAGTGACTGTCTCAAGAGTATCGTAACAGCTAGCTAGGCTGGTATATTTGAATAGTGACTCTCAGGAGTATCGTAACTGCTAGCTAGGCCTGTATATTTGAATACTGACTGTCTCAAGAGTATCGTAACTGCTAGCTAGGCATGTATATTTGAATAGTGACTGTCTCAGGAGTATCGTAACAGCTAGCCAGGCCTGTATATTTGGATAGTGACTGTCTCAAGATTATCGTAACAGCTAGTTAGGCCTGTATATTTGGATAGTGACTGTCTCAAGAGTATCGTAACAGCTAGCTAGGCCTGTTTATTTGGATAGTGACTATCTCAAGAGTATCGTAACTGCTAGCTAGGCCGGTATATTTGAATAGTGACTGTTTCAAGAGTATCGTAACAGCTAGCTAGGCCTATATATTTGAATAGTGACTGTCTCAGGAGTATCGTAACAGCTAGCTAGGCCTGTATATTTGAATACTGACTGTCTCAAGAGTATCGTAACAGCTAGCTAGGCATGTATATTTGAATAGTGACTGTCTCAAGAGTATCGTAACAGCTAGCTAGACCTGTATATTTGAATAGTGACTGTTTCAAGAGTATCGTAAAAGCCAGCTAGGCCGGTATATTTGAATAGTGACTGTCTCAAGATTATCGTAACAGCTAGCCAGGCCTGTATATTTGGATAGTGACTGTCTCAAGATTATCGTAACAGCTAGCTAGACCTGTATATTTGAATAGTGACTGTTTCAAGAGTATCGTAAAAGCCAGCTAGGCCGGTATATTTGAATAGTGACTGTCTCAAGATTATCGTAACAGCTAGCCAGGCCTGTATATTTGGATAGTGACTGTCTCAAGATTAACGTAACAGCTAGTTAGGCCTGTATATTTGGATAGTGACTGTCTCAAGAGTATCGTAACTGCTAGCTAGGCCTGTATATTTGAATAGTGACTGTCTCAGGAGTATCGTAACTGCTAGCTAGGCCGGTATATTTGAATAGTGACTGTTTCAAGAGTATCGTAACAGCTAGCTAGGCCTATATATTTGAATAGTGACTGTCTCAAGAGTATCGTAACTGCTAGCTAGGCCGGTATATTTGAATAGTGACTGTTTCAAGATTATCGTAACTGCTAGCTAGGCCTGTAATTTGAATAGTGACTGTTTCAAGATTATCGTAACTGCTAGCTAGGCCTATATATTTGAATACTGATTGTCTCAAGAGTATCGTAACAGCTAGCTAGGCATGTATATTTGAATAGTGACTGTCTCAGGAGTATCGTAACTGCTAGCTAGGCCTATATATTTGAATAGTGACTGTCTCAGGAGTATCGTAACTGCTAGCTAGGCCTATATATTTGAATAGTGATTGTCTCAAGAGTATCGTAACTGCTAGCTAGGCATGTATATTTGAATAGTGACTGTCTCAGGAGTATCGTAACTGCTAGCTAGGCCTATATATTTGAATAGTGACTGTCTCAGGAGTATCGTAACTGCTAGCTAGGCCGGTATATTTGAATAGTGACTGTTTCAAGAGTATCGTAACAGCTAGCTAGGCCTATATATTTGAATAGTGACTGTCTCAAGAGTATCGTAACTGCTAGCTAGGCCGGTATATTTGAATAGTGACTGTTTCAAGATTATCGTAACTGCTAGCTAGGCCTGTATATTTGAATAGTGACTGTTTCAAGATTATCGTAACTGCTAGCTAGGCCTATATATTTGAATACTGATTGTCTCAAGAGTATCGTAACAGCTAGCTAGGCATGTATATTGAATAGTGACTGTCTCAGGAGTATCGTAACTGCTAGCTAGGCCGGTATATTTGAATAGTGACTGTCTCAAGAGTATCGTAACTGCTAGCTAGGCCTGTATATTTGAATAGTGACTGTCTCAAGAGTATCGTAACAGCTAGCTAGGCCTGTATATTTGAATAGTGACTGTCTCAAGAGTATCGTAACTGCTAGCTAGGCCTATATTTGAATAGTGACTGTTCAAGAGTATCGTAACAGCTAGCTAGGCTGTATATTTGAATAGTGACTGTCTCAAGAGTATCGTAACTGCTAGCTAGGCCTGTATATTTGAATAGTGACTGTCTCAAGAGTATCGTAACGCTAGCTAGGCTGTATATTTGAATATGACTGTCTCAAGAGTATCGTAATGCTAGCTAGGCCTGTATATTTGAATAGTGACTGTCTCAAGAGTATCGTAACAGCTAGCTAGGCCTGTATATTTGAATAGTGACTGTCTCAAGAGTATCGTAACTGCTAGCTAGGCTGTATATTTGAATAGTGACTGTCTCAAGAGTATCGTAACGCTAGCTAGGCCTGTATATTTGAATAGTGACTGTTCAAGAGTATCGTAACAGTAGCTAGGCCTTATTTTGAATAGTGACTGTCCAAGAGTATCGTAACTGCTAGCTGGGCTGTATATTTGAATAGTGACTGTTCAGGAGTATCGTAACTGCTAGCTAGGCCGTATATTTGAATACTGACTGTCTCAAGAGTATCGTAACAGCTAGCTAGGCTTGATATTTGAATAGTGACTGTCTCAGGAGTATCGTAACTGCTAGCTAGGCCGGTATATTTGAATACTGACTGTCTCAAGAGTATCGTAACAGCTAGCTAGGCTGATATTTGAATAGTGACTGTCTCAAGAGTATCGTAACTGCTAGCTAGGCCTGTATATTTGAATAGTGACTGTCTCAAGAGTATCGTAACGCTAGCTAGGCCTGATATATTTGAATAGTGACTGTCTCAGGAGTATCGTAACAGCTAGCTAGGCCTGTATATTTAATATGACTGTCTCAAGAGTATCGTAACAGCAGCTAGGCCTGTATATTTGAATAGTGACTGTCTCAAGAGTATCGTAACAGCTAGCTAGGCCTGTATATTTGAATAGTGACTGTCTCAAGAGTATCGTAACAGCAGCTAGGCCTGTATATTTGAATAGTGACTGTCTCAGAGTATCGTAACAGTAGCTAGACCTGTATATTTGAATAGTGAACTGTCTCAGAGTATCGTAAAAGCTAGCTAGGCCTGTATATTTGAATAGTGACTGTCTCAAGAGTATCGTAACAGTAGCTAGACCTGTATATTTGAATAGTGACTGTCTCAAGAGTATCGTAACTGCTAGCTAGGCACTGTATATTTGAATATGATGTCTCAAGAGTATCGTAACAGCTAGCTAGGCTGTATATTTGAATAGTGACTGTCTCAGGAGTATCGTAACTGCTAGCTAGGCCTGTATATTTGAATAGTGACTGTCTCAAGAGTATCGTAACTGCTAGCTAGGCCTGTATATTGAATAGTGACTGTCTCAGAGTATCGTAACTGCTAGCTAGGCCGGTATATTTGAATATGACTGTCTCAAGAGTATCGTAACTGCTAGCTAGGCATGTATATTTGAATAGTGACTGTCTCAAGAGTATCGTAATGCTAGCTAGGCCTGTATATTTGAATAGTGACTGTCTCAAGAGTATCGTAACTGCTAGCTAGGCATGTATATTGAATAGTGACTGTCTCAAGAGTATCGTAACTGCTAGCTAGGCCTGTATATTTGAATAGTGACTGTCTCAGAGTATCGTAAAGCTAGCTAGGCCTGTATATTTGAATAGTGACTGTCTCAAGAGTATCGTAACAAGTAGCTAGACCTGTATATTTGAATAGTGACTGTCTCAAGAGTATCGTAACTGCTAGCTAGGCCATGTATATTTGAATATGACTGTCTCAAGAGTATCGTAACAGCTAGCTAGGCTGTATATTTGAATAGTGACTGTCTCAAGAGTATCGTAACAGCTAGCTAGGCCTGTATATTTGAATAGTGACTGTCTCAAGAGTATCGTAACTGCTAGCTAGGCCTGTATATTTGAATAGTGACTGTCTCAGGAGTATCGTAACTGCTAGCTAGGCCGTATATTTGAATACTGACTGTCTCAAGAGTATCGTAACTGCTAGTAGGCCTGTATATTTGAATAGTGACTGTCTCAAGAGTATCGTAACTGCTAGCTAGGCCTGTATATTTGAATAGTGACTGTCTCAAGAGTATCGTAACAAGTAGCTAGCTGTATATTTGAATGTGACTGTCTCAAGAGTATCGTAACAGTAGCTAGGCCTGTATATTTGAATAGTGACTGTCTCAAGAGTATCGTAACTGCTAGCTAGGCCTGTATATTTGAATACTGACTGTCTCAAGAGTATCGTAACAAGTAGCTAGACCTGTATATTTGAATAGTGACTGTCTCAGAGTATCGTAACAGCTAGCTAGGCCTGTATATTTGAATACTGACTGTCTCAAGAGTATCGTAACAAGTAGCTAGACCTGTATATTTGAATAGTGACTGTCTCAAGAGTATCGTAACTGCTAGCTAGGCCTGTATATTTGAATAGTGACTGTCTCAAGAGTATCGTAAACTGCTAGCTAGGCTGTATATTTGACTAGTGACTGTCTCAAGAGTATCGTAACAGCTAGCTAGGCTGTATATTTGAATAGTGACTGTCTCAAGAGTATCGTAACAGCTAGCTAGGCCTGTATATTTGAATAGTGACTGTCTCAGAGTATCGTAACAGCTAGCTAGGCCTGTATATTTGAATACTGACTGTCTCAAGAGTATCGTAAGCTAGCTAGGCTGTTATATTTGATAGTGACTGTCTCAAGAGTATCGTAACAGTAGCTAGCCTGTATATTTGAATAGTGACTGTCTCAAGAGTATCGTAAACTGCTAGCTAGGCCTGTATATTTGAATATGACTGTCTCAAGAGTATCGTAACAAGTAGCTAGACCTGTATATTTGATAGTAGACTGTCTCAAGAGTATCGTAACATGCTAGCTAGGCCTGTATATTTTAATACTGACTGTCTCAAGAGTATCGTAACAAGTAGCTAGACCTGTATATTTGAATAGTGACTGTCTCAAGAGTATCGTAACAGCTAGCTAGGCCTGTATATTTGAATACTGACTGTCTCAAGAGTATCGTAACAAGTAGCTAGACCTGTATATTTGACTAGTGACTGTCTCAAGAGTATCGTAACAGCTAGCTAGGCCTGTATATTTTAATACTGACTGTCTCAAGAGTATCGTAACAAGTAGCTAGACCTGTATATTTGAATAGTGACTGTCTCAAGAGTATCGTAACTGCTAGCTAGGCCTGTATATTTGAATAGTGACTGTCTCAAGAGTATCGTAACAGCTAGCTAGGCATGTATATTTGAATACTGACTGTCTCAAGAGTATTGTACCTGCTAGCTAGTCCTTTATATTTTAATCATATTTGTAGAGGATTGGCTGTAAGGCTTCTGCAATTTTCTTTATCTCCATCCAGGAAATATGTTATGAATCTATTTTTAACGGTGCTTGTGTTCCTCAATATAAACAGGCCATTAAAATAAACTACATCAAAGATTTCTTGCTATCTTATTAAATTTATTTGGATCCATCAAAATTTACGTAAAACAAAATATTCCAACAATGCGTTGTCATTAGATTAAAAGAAAAAGTTTTATTTGTTAATAACATAACCATCACTAACCATATTATTGGTTACAGTTATTTTCAAGAGAATTATTAAATGGTCTAAGGTGTTTACTTTTCTTAACTTCCTTAGAGATACTTCACATTAGCAAAAAGTGACCTTCCTAGTAAATTTTCTCCATCTTGGAAACAACAATAAAAGGAAGCGTAAGAACAAACTGCAAGAAGAAATTGAGTCTTCCTGGTGAACATAGTGATCCCGTGGAGACGCTTCATCACGTACCAAACAGTTTCAAATAATCACAATAAATTGATCTAGTTTTTTGTGTTGTTAGCAATTGTGTGGTGGAATTACTCAGCACGAGGTGGGGTCAATGGAGTGTAACGACTAGCAGTAGTGGGAGTTGGTGGGAGTAGCACTGTAGCCTACCCTCACATACAAATTATACTCAGAATGGGTAGTAATCCGTGGATACGGACATTACCACGTGATAAAGTGTGTAAATATGACTTTTTATAAAAATCCGTTAATCCCATACCTTTTGAGAAAAACTGCATTAAAGTTAAAGAGGGGGGCAACACTGTGCTGTGTCATTGGTGATTAGACGTTAGCTGTCATCCAGGTAAAGAGCTCTCGTGAATGCCGTATATGTATCATGTTCCAACAATAGACTAGATTATTACCTTTTCATCAACAGACATCCAATTTTTCTTTCTTCTCAAAATGTTGTCAATTATTTCTGAATAAAGCCAAAACAGAGCTTGTTCGAGATAAACATAATAGTAAGGAATGTACTTAGCTTTAATTGTATTTCAAATCAAACATTATATTATTTTATTAAATGAATAAAAATGAAAAGATTTTCTCTTAATTTTGACGTTGTGGTTAATATTTTAAATTTTATCCTGAATATAGCTCATACGGCTCTAGAGGGAGAGAAAAACAACACATTTAAAGAATATTTACTATATAATCTATATTAGAGCCAAAGGTTTAATTTTCTCTCTTTATTACGAAGTAGTGTACAGTGTATTAAACACGGTTCCATATTGTCTTGTTACCAACCTATGAATAGTTCTCCTTGTACTAGAGTACCTTTCTTCATCATCCTGACATATGCTGAGAGTAGTACACAGGTAAGAAAGGGCTATTTTGAGAGGCATTTCCTTCATTTCTTTTAAGGGTATCCAACCTACGTCCAATGGTTGTTCATGTGCTATTGCTTACCGACTGACTAATCGGGTAAAGATAGGCTATTTAGTAAGTAGTCTGCTTCTCAGGGTGAATAGCGCATGGTGTTTGATAGCTTCTTACAGTGGCAGCTAGTAGGATCGCTCTGGTCTGAATGTGTTTATGCTTATATATAGTTATATGTTGAGGGTTTATTTATCTTCTTGATTCACCGGTTTCTTTCAACTGTGACCCCTATATATACCCGGTTTGTGGTAGGTAGAGTGGTTCTCGGTTCTCGGTTCTCAGTTCTCAGTTAACAGCTAGCATGTTCTAGAGAAAATCAGCAAGTTCACAAGTGGAATGGTCTAGATTATTCGGTGGGGGGGGGGGGGGGCAGGGGTATACAGGAGTTGACCAGCGTGTCCGGGCTTCTATTAATTGTGTAGTGATTTAATCAATATAAGATACTGGTATTTAAAAAATTGTTTACTTATTTTTCCACCACGATCATGACTAGTGGCTTTTCAATTGTTTGTTTATTTGATTTAATTTAATTCTATTCTATGTGTTTACATTTAGTTATTAATTTACATATTCAAGTATGAAATTTATTATTTAATTCAGTGATAATTTAATAACAGTTAATTCATTGGATATGTTTTGTTGTTTTAAATGAAAACAATTAAAAATTGTTAAGTATTCCGTGTGTGTCCGCGATCGTGTATTCACCAAATAGTGCACCCCAATCTCCTCAAAAGAACTCACAGCTCATACGGCGAGATGATGATGATGTTTTATAAACCCAATTTAAAATTAACAATTAATAATTAATTGTGTATGCATTCGTTGAACATGAGACATTATTTAACTCCCTCTCACCAAGCAAGTGTTTACCACACCACGTGGTTACCGCTTGCTGCTATGAAGAGGTTTCAGGGATAGATAGATAGATCCCACCCATGACGCAACCATGATTCAGCAGTAAAGAAATGGGACGACTAATTTCTCGGTTTGATCACTTCACAAAACTCTCGCACTTCTTATTAGAGTGTTTTGTGGCTGTTCAATAGATGCTCGACTCGTTTAAAGCATTCGACACGGACAATCTGAACTCGTCTTCTACCGCCACAGCGAGAAAACTTTACACGGAGTAGTGGAAATGGGCCTAGAATGACATGTCATAATTACATTTTGAAATATCTTCTTAAATATATATTTTTGAAATTTTATTTTACAATTTATAATAACAAAAAATATTTTAAAGAACCATTAAAATTATCAATAATACGTATATATTTGGTTAAAAACATAAATAAAAACATTTCAAACATGTAATTTAATTATTTTTGTATGAGTAAAATGAAGGTGAGCATACACAGGTTCATAAATTCTCCCTTATTTTACGTATAGATCACTGCAAATTTTATTACAAGTTTAGATTCTGTCCAAGTTAGAACTCATCTTATATATGGAGGCTATATTCATATCTTAAGGACATGAATATTTACATATTTTCTAAATCTATTTACTAAGATTACAAGTTCATGGAGGCAATTATCATCGCATCAAAGGTAAAGAAGATACTTAATCAATTCAAATTACATTTTAAATATTGAACACATTTTAAGCAAGAGCTGGGGGAAACAGAAATACTTTCTAAACTAAAACCATTATTTTTCAAATGTGTTTATTTCAATTCTTTTAAACTGATTGAATTGTATTTGTTTGGTATTCGTTTCCGAATATCTGGCTGCACGTTATTGTGGCGTGGTCCTGGTTCTTTTAGTGTAGATCTCAAGTAAAACTGTGGAACGTCGTGCTTAGTATTCATGCGCAGTACATTGGGATGTGAGTTGATTCAACAACTTGAAGATGGTAGAGTTCAGGAACAATATTACCTCAGGACCACGGCAAGGTATCTGATTCTAGTAGGACTTTCAGGGACTATGATTTGGAAATGTGCCCGTATTTGCGTTGAAGGTTAATTTCAAGCATATTAGGAAAAAACACTCTCAGTACAGCCTATCGGTATTCGAACACTGATATCCCAGTTATTTGCAGTCCAGTCTAACCAAGAAGGGAATCCTAAGGAATTGTGTTCGCAGAAGCTGGTCACAAAATATTTAATAATTCATCTACAAGAACATTTCCAAGACTCGTGTCTCTTAGTTTAAACTGTAGAAGTACTGGCATTGTATATTTGGGTCCAACACTTTCAATTGCTTGAAAAGTTTTGCTCGATGAAATTTGGGGGGTGGGTGGGGGGAGGAATCACCGCTACCTGGACTATATTGACCTCTGAGAGCTTGTCTTTCTCACGAGGAACATTTCGAAAGTGAGTTGTTTGAAGCGCTGTTATCACTGGATA
This sequence comes from Timema cristinae, assembly GCA_039000515.1. Classification (NCBI taxonomy): domain Eukaryota; kingdom Metazoa; phylum Arthropoda; class Insecta; order Phasmatodea; family Timematidae; genus Timema; species Timema cristinae. The sequence continues at coordinate 58,275,435 of JBCFYV010011164.1, forward strand.
TTTTAAGTTCTACCTGACTCGAGGGGTGCAACAAATCTCCCGTAATGCTACGTATCTGTTATTTCCTTGTCTGTGGCCTCGGCTACACAAATATTGGAGTGCTAAAAACTATTGGTTACATGGCCCAATTCATGGTCGTTTGGTCGTAATACTGAAAAATGACCGCTATATTGCTAAATTTTTGGCCTCTGTCTTGCAGTACTCAATGATCTGATTTTAATGTATAGCTCATTTTACAGATTTTTGAAAGATAAATAAAGATTCTTCTTACACTTTTGAAGTTATACTTCTTTAGGCGCGTTATGAAAAAATGATGAGTGAAATTTTAAGATGCGCGTGCATCACTGTAACACAAAAGTAACAGGTTGAAGCTAAACCGCTCATTAAGTCTCGAAGAAAAAAAAGCTACCAACAAAATAGAAATAGAACCTCTGTTAGTCGCGCATGTTGGTACGCTCGTCGCCTCTGATCACTGTTTTCATATATATAATATTTATCCACATGTTTCTAGTTTCTACATTCACAACACGTGTTTTAGTTTCATACAAGTGCGAATTATATATGTGCTAATAAATTATATTCAGTAGTGATTTAAATTGAATATTTTGATTAATATTATTTACTATTCGTAAATGTTAGTGAAAAAAATTGTGCTTATAGACTTTTTCAAGTGCTCCAATATAAATGAGGTTAACTATCCGTATGTATTATTTATTGATATAAATTAAAATATCATTTAACATAATTAATATTAAATATTATTAAATTATTATTGTTAAATATTTATTATTTGTTATTTAATATTTACAAAATAAAGAAATAAAATTAATAAAACATTTAATAAAAAATTTGTGATAAACATTTAAATCGAACATAAAATTAAAATATTTATTTTTAATATTTATTATTAAATTGAATAAATAATAAATATTTATAAAAATAAATGAACAAATTTAATGAAAACTTTTTGATAAAAATGAAAAGTGAATATTAAATTAAGAAAATAATAAATATTTATTTAATGATGCCAAAGAAGTATAACTTCTCACGCGCGTACATAAGTACACAGACCCATTTTTTTTATCAATGAAGTAGTTTTTGAATCAAATCATAAGGACTACAAAAGTATTATTTTCAGTCTAGTATATCTCCGTACTCATTATGCCAATTTTTAGTTTTTAAAGCTCATTTACTCCTTTTTATAGGGAAACAAAACTTTACGCCTACCATTTTTTTACTAACCCATAAGTTTATGAATAAAGTTATATAAATTATAAAATGCATAAACATATTATTTTTAAAGTAAATTGTGCTTCAAAAGCTATAACGTATGTTTATTATAAAGACAAATGAATGTTAACTTGAGAATATTTTAAAAATTCAGTGTAGTAATTTTCTCAAACTATAACATGATTATAATTATTTATGAGGGTCTTTGCACTGGCCCAAATAACGGTTTTTTTTTTTTTTTTTGCAAAATTTTTAGCACATTATTTCCAATCTTTGACAGGGACACACATTTTCTCTAAAGCACTTTTGGCAATTACAGGGTTTAGGGAAATCCACAAGCTCCACTGGATTATCTTTTACTTGTGGGATTCAAATTCCCTCCTTCTCCATGTAGCCATACTCCAATGGATTGAGCTTAGAGTACATTTGTAGCACTGAAAGTAGCGTCTTTTTATGTGAAGACGGATCAACCTAGAGGTAGACGCCAAGACTTGAAAATGCCGTTTTTTGTTGTTGTTTTTTTGCTATAAAATTGAGTGAAGCGCAATATATCTATTGTAGATAAGTTTGAGGTAAGTAAATGAACCAAAAATGCTTCTGCTCACTTCATCATGTTCTTGTTCGGTGGCTCCTTAAAAAAAATCAAATAACAGGTCTGCAGCACCAGATTCTGCTGCTTCCAATGCTATCATTTTTGTACTGACTTTACTTGTAGTTTCGCAGCCTGTCAAAGAATGAATTGCTAGCAAAATTTTCAAAACAATGTTTTCAGTAACAATAGAGTGGAGTGGAACATATCGCAAAGTTCCTCCCACATCAAATATGACCCAAAGTTTTTCAAGGCTTTCATTTTCCCACTTCAGTGCACTAACGATTACATCAATATCAGTATAACAAACAACGCCTTTGATCACATTTAGAAGTTAGTATCATGGGAGAAATAGGGGTTAGGATCCTGTTATCTTCTACTTTATGATCAGATTCCAAACTCAAATATTCTTGGATGATGCCATTTCATATAGTCAAGCATCTTATTTGGTCTTCCGTGAGTACTCTACCCATATGAATTATAGAGGAAGCGCTATTAGCAAAAGATTCTTTCGGGGATATTCAATCAATGAAGTATGACTACAACAATTGTTTTAGGTGAGGCCCAATAAGCATCAGTACCCACAAGAAATGGTGTAAATAGGCATAGTAATGCAAAAAAAGGCACCAAACCACTCAAAATTTTTATTATTCACTCTTAAAATCCAGCATACACTTTCTATAAACACAAATTAATTACTATTAGAGTTAAATATCAAATACTTCTCATGATTTTCAGGTGTAAACTTTGTTCTGTTGTCTGACAACATGTTTCTATACTGTGAGAAACTTTTCTCGACTTCCCATGAAGTCATTGGGCCAAACTTCAGACAAGCTATTTCAGCTGGGCTAAGCTTGACTTCTGGGAGTGATGTAGTTTGTCCTTCTAAGATGCCCGCAATACTTGCCATCACTTTCCCCCCAGGGTTTCGCTGCAATACTCTGTTAAATTGGTTGACGATGGCTGTGCCAACTGAGTCAGAAGCCCGATTCAGGTTTTCTTCTATTCCCCGTATTATCTTTACAGCTTTCACAAGAGGCAAATCGCTCGCCTATAAAGCTGTGATTGCTCCAGGAAGATTTTCAAAATTGCTTTTTACGTATGCCAGATCCGCACTGACACTTGATCATTAGATGGCAGCATTTGCTTCTGTAATGGCGACAGCTTGTTCTTCGTCAAATGTTTGGACTACCTACAAGCAAAACGGTTGGTATAGCAAAACTCACCATTCTTTCAATATATTGTGTTCTACAAGTATAACAATTAAATAAAATAAAATTCCAATAATGTGGATGGACAGGTGGAATCAATAAAACTAGTAGTAAACGCTCACTGCAATTTTAATTTGGAAACGCACCTAAAGATAATGTATTGTATAATACCTTTTGAATGTCACCCAGGTAATCTGCATAGTACAACGCAGCACGAAGCCATGTACCCCAACGCGTTTACACTGGTTGTGGTGGCAAAGGTTGTGTTGGGCAGGGTGGCCTTAAATGAGAAGATTCGTGATGGAGCCTTCAAAAATACATTCTTGATTGTGGAAATAATAGCGTTAACATTTGGAAAACGTTATATATTATCTTCTGCAACCCTGTTAACAGCATGCGCCAGACAAGTTACGTGAATTAACTTGGTGTAGAATACTTTTAAGCTCGCAGCTACTTTCAACATGTAGGCCGCACTGTCTGTCAGCAACACCAAAAACCTTTCGTCGTTGTTTTCTGATGGACACAGTACACCTAATATAAACAAATTAACTTATTTATAATTATAGTTTTTACAGGACTAACACTGCGAATCATTAAATTAACACAGTATATCTTGTGCAATTACATTATATACTTAAACAAAGTATCACGAACAACTATTGCAATTGTCGAGCTGTTGGTTGCCTCAAGCATCTTTGAAACAACCAAGTGAGGTTTCCCAGGACCCGTAGAGTCTAGTTTTCCAACAACAACATTTGCAACATATCTGCCACAGAGGTCAGTGGTTTCATCAACAGTAGCCCAGATGTATGATTCTCCAATATCTTCTCGGATTTTCTCAACTGTCTTAAACGAAATAAAAAGAATGTTTACTGTAAATAGTTTAAATAAATACAATTCAGTTAATATTTTTTAATGTCAGAAAGAAAAAACTGCAATTGTAAAAACTTACGGATAAATAGGTTGAATGCAAGTAGTGTTTCCTCAGAGTTTATTCATCTGGTAGCTTCATGTTGGTATATTTGTTGAGAAAAGCATTTAAATCTGGATTCTCCAGCTTCTTCCAAGGAATATTTGCAGCTATCATCGTAGTGCATACGTCAGCAGAAAATTGCTCTTGGGTTTTATCGGTATCGTTAACTTTAGGAAAAATTTGTTGAGATCCTGTTTTCTTTCCGGAATTCTTCATGTGTATTGCAGTATTTTTGTGTTGTTCTAGGGGATACTTCTTCTCGCATTTTACCTAAATATTAAAAATGTAAATTTTCATCCAGTAATATATGTGGATTCTACAAATTAACAAAGCATCCCCTAACAAGATAAATAAGATTGCTTTTTTGTAAGATAGTTATGCTACGCTTTAATAAATATTTCCACTTTGTCGTTGAAATCCTTCAATAAGAAATGAAACCTAGTTTGAACAATAGCAAATAATCGTGATTTACTTTTAAACAGTAGACAATATATTTAATAAAAACCTTGACTTTAAAAATTAATAATTTCATTTCCCCTTTTTAAAAGATAACTTACCTCCTTGGGACATGGCTGACAAAAAATTATTTTGCCATCCGTTGTGAAATTCCTATCACCACCAATCCACTGTTTGAATAATACACTTTTACACGATTTCTCTTTAGGCATTTTCTACTAGTTCAATAATTTACACCGAGTCCAATACAAAGAAATATTAATTAACAGATATGCACATCTAACAACAGCGTAATATACACAACCACTGAATGAACTGACACTGTTGTGCGCTAGAAGAAAATCTTTGTTGCCGGACTGACCAGTCTGAACCTACCAGACCACTGGACACATGGGTTTTTCCTATCTATCTATCATGAGTATCCACGTGGAGTGACCTAAGGAATGAAGGAGGGGGGTGGGGTGTGTGGGGCAACCGCAAGTAATTAGAAAAAAAAGAATGCCATCTGTAGAGCAATGGAGCTGATTGACTCGGCTGTGGACAAGTATGTATTGGGTGTGATTGTGGACATCTCGGGGGCGTTCGATAATCTATGGTGGCCGGCGCTGTTTAATCGGCTACGGGAATTGCAATGCCCAGGAAATCTGTATAGGAGTTTGAAGGACTATTGTCGGGACAGATACGCTTCGTTGAGATGTTCGAGATACAGTGTAAAAAAGAAATTTACTAAGGGGTGTCCCCAGGGCTCTGTATGCGGGCCGGTATTCTAGGATGTGGGATTTGAGCCAGGATTGCAGGAGTTATAAGTACTTCCCGAAACACATGGACTAGTTGCCTTCGCAGACGACCTTCTAATCATAATAGAGGGTTTATCAAGAAGGACTCTAGAGGAGAAAGCCAATGCGGTGCTTGATAGATTGGCGAGATGGTGTAACAGTGTCAAATTGAAGACAACGGCGAAGACAACGTACATGTTGTTTAGGGGGAAAATGGCGAGAGACCCCGCATTAAAGGTGGAGGGAAAGAATATAAAGAGGAGTCGAACGGTTAGGTATCTGGGAGTCACAGTTGATGAAAATAGGAATTTTAAGGCACACATTGAGGAAGTGACAGGGAGAGCACAGAGGGTAATGAACAAAATAGTGAGCATTGGCAGAGGAGGTTCCATCTGCCTATGCGAGTAATTAAACTATACCATCAGGCGATCTTGCTCTCCATTGTGGGATATGCGGCATGTGTCTGGGCCCATAGGTTAAACAATGTCGTGCCAGCTAGGGCTGTCAGGAGCATTCAAAGGAATGTCCTGAGACTTTCGGGGGCCTATCGGACTGTGTCAAAGGACACGTTGTGTGTGGCCCTGGGTATCTGGCCATTGGATCTCCTAGTAATAAAAAAGGCGATTGGTTACTGGATGAGGAAGAATAAGCTGGACAGGGTAAAGATACTCACCTCACCAGAGTTGGAAACACCCGCTGATGCAGAAATCTCGCTGTGGAGGGAATGGCAAATACGCTGGGAGGATAGTGAAACAGGAAGGAGAACGTATCAACTCTTTTCTAATGTGATTGAAAGGGTTGATAATGTGCATCTGAAACTTTCCAAGGGTCTAGTCCAGTCCATCCCAGGGAAGGGACCATACCCAGAATCCTTATGGAGGATGGGGCTGGTCGAGTCGGAAGCTTGTGAGTGTGGTGAAGTGGGTACTCCGGACCATGTGGTATTAGAATGTGACCGAACGGTGGAGATCAGAAGGTCGAACCAGCAAAAAGTGCAAGGAAGATTGGTGGGAGGCGTAATAAGAGACCCCATCAAATGGAGATTCCTGGATAGACTAGCTACGAAAGCGACAGAAAGGAACAAGACTGAGTATAAAAGGGCTTTAAGGGAAATAAGAAGACTGAAGACTAAGACAAAGAGACAACAGGAGGAGGGTCAATTAAGGGGGGAGGGTGAGACCAGTGACAGGGAAAGTGATAATGATAAGGAGGTGGAGGGTGATGAGAGTGGGGAGGTGGGGAGCGGGGCTGAGGCGGACGGTGGTATAGTCTCAGTGGGAGGCGATTGAAGCGGTTAAAATTGTCAGGTTGCTCGTGGAGAGAAAAATGGCAACCTTTTGTGGGAAATAATTTAGGATGCTGGGAGGTTGCAAGTAAGGTAAAAATCGGACTGGGATGCCAGGTCAGCTGATGAATCTGGAGGGGTTCTGTGGTAACTATGGTACCATGAAGGTTCAGCATTCCAGCTGAGTACAAGGAAGGGCAGAGGATAGTTTTATTAGACGCAGAGGGGTATCCCGTGGCTGGAGATACATCCTCTTGGTAACAAGAGGAGTGAGATCAGGTCTAGAAGGGGTCCTCTACGTGAATATGGAGATAGGCGGCTGCTCTGCAGCCCCCTTGTACCATCGGGGCAAATGGATTACCCCGGAGTGCTCAAGGGAGCAATTTATTTAGTATTAGGTTAGGTTAAGATCAGGTTAGGATTGGGGTAATAGGGACTGGGAAGGAAGGGTATAAGAAAGGGGGTAGGATAGGAGAAATAAGCTTACAACTATCTTAAAAGGGTGAGACACAGAAGTGGTGATGCTATGAAGTAGACGGAGCACCAACTCCAATAGGGTGCCTCCCCAGGAGGTGGATAGGGGGATGCCTGCCTCCACTGAGTTCTCCGTCGGGAAGGGTGGATACTCTGTCTGGGGGAGTGGCCAGCGAGGGAGGGTACCGGGGAAGTAATATACCCGGGGCGGATAACTGGAAGGAGAGTAAGTTTGTTTTCTCAAAATGTAGGTTAAGTGCTAAACCTGTTAGATGTAAATAAAATGGAAACAACTGATATAAGTAAATTGTGAAAAGTTTGTTAATAAAATGTCCTGGATTTAAAGTTGTAAGATGCCAGGCCAATAAATAGCAAAATTAATAAATAATAAAAAGACCTTTACCTTTTCCAATCCCAAACAACTGTGACGTGGTGTCAATCACCAAAATGTCGTGAATAAAAAGCCAGCCGTTGCAGACATTTAATCCCAATGACGTATTTGTAGTTTGAATTTTCCATTGTTGGATGTTGGTTCTACCATGCTTTGGTTCTGGTTTGAATATTACGTTTTTTATTCTCCATTATAACATAGAAACACAGGTGTATCAAGATATCAGTGTCGTCTTCAATGATAAAAAATCTCTCTTTGTTCAGACTCACCAACTGCTCTCTGGGTGATCAGAAGGTCTCTATCTCCACGTGCATGTATTGTCTTACATCTAACACTGTCAAAGATTTCACTAAGCATCATAAAATAACACCGCATATTCGTTTTGTTAGACCGTAAAATTACCTTCTTCGTTGTCATTTTCATGCCCATAGAAAATAAAACATAATGGGAGATTTTACCTTCACTTATTTTATTGTGAATGGCGTCTTTAATGGAAGGACCATCCAAATATCCATCAAACACAATCATAACCGATTTACCATAACTTACAGATGACTGAGAACTGCATACCAACTGACCATGATAATCGACGCACTTCCATCGAGTGCATAGAGTATATCAGAAAGTGGTATTTCTGTTACAGTTATCTGACATTTCTCCACCTTGGCTCTAATGGTATTGGCCAGAGTCGATTTATTTACTTTTCTTGGGAGGACTGAATCGGCAAAAAAAGATGCTGGATAGCTACAAAGTTCATAGTTGAATATGCCCCTTTTATCTATGTCCTGTTGTTCAGAAACAAAATCAAGTCTTTTGAATAGCAATTGTGGGTCAATATTGACATCTTGACATAATTTAATATTCTTCAATCTCATTGTAACAACCTGTAAATTTTGTTTGAATGAATAGTTCCAAATGTTCTGAACATGTATGGAATGGAGACTCATATCGTCAGCTTCTTTTTCTTTGTCAACGGTGACATTACCATGAAGAAACACTCCTGATGTCAAACTGCACAAAGGTTCATCTTTGGTAAATGGGCTTCGATCCTATAGAAATGTCAACATTTTCCTCGTGTCTAAGCAGTCTCTTGTCTGCCTGGTGTATGAAACTTCTTTATGTTGTTCACTAGTATTATACATGACAGTAGTAAACGCTTGAATGGCATTGTTGACCTCTGTGCATGGAATCATTGATTGAATCCATACTTGTCGCTGTGCTTCTGTCATTCCTCTTCCTCTAGTTAAACCCTCCTGTAGATTTGATGCTTCTCAACAGTGCCTGTTCAATGATAATATCACTGGAAAGACCTGACATATACTCGTTACTACTACGAACAACATGTAGATCTTTTTGAACTTGCTGTACAGGATCGGGTGAGACTTCTTTAGCTATTGCATATTTTGGAGGGGTACATACACTGTGTTTGTGTACTAATTATTCCCTCCTGCTGCAAAGTATGGCAGCATATCGTTTAGAGCTAACAAATGTATATTCAAGTCCCGGTACGCTGTACTGTACCCATAATCTACCATTTCTGCTTTCCAGCTTGTACTTGTTCTTGCTACATTCTATTTTACTATTTATATATAGAAATATGAGACGTGGCTCATAATCCAAACATTGATCATCCCCACCGTAATCATACATTATCTTGTTATATATTTCTGCAGCACTGACAATAAAACTATTAATGTCATCCCTGACAGATTCAGTATCATCCTCTAGTGGGAGCTCCCGATTTGTCTCAGCCTGTTCCTGTCTTGTAGAAGTTATCTATTTACGTGGCAAAGGTATTATCAGAGTCTCTGTTATTGCTAATATGTTCAAAGTAGTAGCTACCAAAATGTGTCCTATTCTTGCTTTTGATACAGCCTTCCCACTAAGCATATAAATGAACCACAATTAGGATCTACCATCCAAAAGAGAGGGTTCAAACACTTAATAAGGAAATTTAAAAAAAACACAATAACAATCGATAGAGTGGGCTGGGTGAGTGAACTTGTTATACCCGCTGGGTAAGCTAAATAACACCCAGCACACGCAATTTGAGATAGATGAGGGCAAGTTCTCACGGTCGCCCTCAAAGGTCGATAAACACAGCCCAGACGTTATACCATATTTGTGATTACCTCCCATGAACTACTTAACTTAAAATTACCGAAGGATGATACTTATAAAGAAGGAACGAATATCACCATCAAGAATAATTTATTATAACTTCTCAAAAAAGAGAACAAAAATAGATATAAATACATAAACAATCATCAAGTATGTAACGTCTTTACAACCTTTTCCAATGGCCTCATACCATGAGCGCCAAATTTGAAAGCGAACATCTACGCTTACTCTGGAAAGCTACAGTTTGGCGTGAAAGCAACAATTAAACCTCAGCCTAACCTCGTACAGTTCAATAAGACAATTACCAAAATATAACCTATAAACATTATTATTAATACCTCATCAGTCCCAAAAAGGGGAAGGGGGTATATGATTAAACCTAACTGACGTATTACCAGATGTTGGTGTTGGATTGACCCATGCATTATATTGGCCTACACCTCTCGTTTACAATCACAAACTTGGTTACTATAACAACTTCCTTTTACCCCTATGGTGCGCTGATGGCGGCAGGTAATTCATGTTCAAAGGTGAACATCAAAAACAACCCAACAAGAACTATTCTAATACAATAAACATTAGCTTAATGAAACACCTTGCGAGGTTTATATTTAAAGTTCATAGACAAGGTAAAATTATGAATGACATAATTTTTAGGTCTTAAGTTCAGAACCAAACTTATTAACCTTTGAAAATAATTAACAAAAGCAAGTTTTTTAGAGATTACGCTCAATAATATAAGTGCACAAAACGTAACATCATAAATAGTATAAAGAACATAATATGATCCAGCAATCTTTACGCGATTTTAAATTTATTATGCCCGAAGTTTTACGTTCAATCATGCCGGACATAATAGATCTAAATCTTAACTGTGAACTTTGCCTTGTCATTTAAATCAACACAAATGCCCAAACGAAGTAAAATCGTAACTTGTTTCACTAAAATATTAAATCTGAAAAGTCTTAAAGTCCAATTACTATATGCATACTGCTAAGTGCAAAGTTTTAAGTTATATGTAGGCAGATATTTGAAGACGCAACCAAATGCAAGTATGAAAGTTTTAAGTCCATTTATCATGGAAAGTCACTAAAGCGCAAGTTTGAAAGATCAAGTCTATTCATTATGAAATAACAACAAAGTGCCTAAACGGAATTTTAGAAACGTTAAAGATTTCATCTAAACTGAATTTAGCTTACATCGTTAATTTTGAAGCGTTCGCCTGTTCAGGCGAATTCCAACGCCAGCCCAAGAGTGGCTCACACTTCACATGGTCGGTCTTTTATATGCACAAAACACGGCTTGCAGAACATAGTCAAGGGGGGGGACCAAAGAACGTAGACAGGGTGGAGAAGGTTCTAGGAGCCTCACGGATCTAGTAGAAGCCCGCTCGTAAACTTGGTGGAGTGTTACTTCTTTTCTTCTTATGGTCTTTGGGCAAGCAGAAACGGCGTGATGTATTCCAGTGGGCGCGCCTCAGTCTTACAAGGAAGGTCTTGATGGCCAGGTGTGTGTTGATAAGTGGCTCGCAGTGTTTACATGAGCATGGCCGCTGACGTCTTGTAGAATTGGGTAAGTTTACAATTCCCAGTATTGTAACATTAGCTAGCGGCTAATGTTACATAAATTACTGCGTTACTGCCATATATCTGCTCCAAAATTTCTTTAAAACCATAATTTATCATGAGGTGACCTATACATCCTAGAAAGCTCTTATCAGTATTATACCCCAAGTAGAAGGATGAATTCCTTCAAATTACTTCTTTCGGGTTCATTTTCAATAATGCTGAAAGCCTTCCACCATAACGATTGGTCATTCAGAAAGAGTAAAGTAGAGTATTTACGCGACATATTTGACGGTTATAGATCAATAATAGGCAAGATAATAATAGATGACTTGCCTGGGTGCTGGTGACCTTTGTGAATCACGTGCATGAAACCAGACCATTCGGGCCTTGGATATGATACAAATGTTGCTATTTCCCAAAGGATGTCAGTCTGTAGTTTCAGAGGCTCTTCTAAAGACCTCATGCATTGTAATTCTTTGAACTTGAGTTATTTAAGTGGTTTGTGTGTCTGATATTGTATAATTTTCATTCTTCCTGAATTAATAAGCTCATATGATGTGATTACTTTCTTGGGAACAGCTCTAGATATTATCTTTCCACGAGTTACTGCTACTATGGAACCCGTACCATGGAAGGTGCCATTTCCATCAAGTTTGTTAATCTTTTGGTCTATGTTGTCAGCAACATACTGAATAAATTGATGCAAATCTATCATTGTATCAAGGTTTTAATTTGTTGACGCACTCCTCCATACTCCTGTACTTTTCTATAGGAGAAGCAGAAAACATGGTGGTGTAAAGAATCTATCAAAACCCTTGAACAAAAATGGTGGTGCATTTGCACTGTCAGTCTCAATTGGAGAGGTGCTACAAAGAATAGTGGTTTTATTGCTTGCATAATCGCTTGACCTATATAAGTTTATTTCTTATCATATTTTAGTCTAATTACTGTTTTCATAAACACTTGAAGACTGTCCTGCAACAGGTTCATTGCTTTGTCTAGAGAAGCCATATATTCAGTCAGTGGATAATAATCATTAGAGGTTTGAAACGATTTCACTTCGTTCCTAATGTATTTTGAAGCTGTTTAAATTATTCTTTGTTTTTCTACATCTTCATTCTCTCCTTTTGGAATATTGTAGTATTGATGAAAAATTGAAGAAGCACTTGCTCGAAATGTTACAACATTTATTCATCCTTTCATATTTGTAAATATAACATTATCACCTAATAATTTTGTAACTTTTTGATTCATATACTTTTCAGAATATGCATGATATTCTAAAACAGAAAACTCCAGATTTGCTTTCATTCTTTTCAATAAATCACATATGGTTATTTCGTCTTCATCATTATTTTTTAGGTATTGTATGATAGCAAGAAAAATATTTGATCTTTCATTCTGCTGTGATTGGCCTTTCATTTGCAGCTTTTCATTTTTTGCTTTATTTTGTGGCATATACCTTGTTGGAATTGCTTTTCCATTTCTGAATTTTATGTAACATTGATTGTGGTAGACCGCATCTACGGCTGGACGGTTCTCAATAAATATAAGTCTTGCCAATACTTGTTTACTCCCGTCCCAGTTATCGTCCCTACTGGTGCACACATTCATTATGGTAGCATGCAATGCATGCGTTTGAACTGGGAAAATATCACACTCTCTCTTTCTACCATGAAATTTGGCTTCGTATCCACAAAACAAGTATGATTATTGAATTGAAATTTTTACACTTGTGATTGAAGCACAGGTTCATTACTAGTTCTAGCAGCTAGTTTTGTCCTTTTAAATGCTTCAAAGTTGTTTGGATTACACTATGTTTCCCTACATTTCGAATGAAAGGATTGTCCTTCTTGAGTTCATATATCACTTCTTCTTGATTCAATTGCTTTGTTTATTCCCTCACTTCCTTTGCTTCATAATGTCACTATTTGTTCAGCAGATAAGTTCTTGTCACAAAGGACACAATTCAGGACTACATTCTTATTCATGATAATTACATCCGCTCATAATAATCATCACCCGAAACAAAAAATTAAACGTTAAGACCGGTAGCAAATAAAACGAAGCTGCATGGTTTACTATGAAGAAAAAACCAACAAACATAGCAAATGTCTTTCTCAAGTTTATTATTGGTAAACAGGTTTTTAAAGGGCTTAAACAACGTTCCTGGTTTAAAAAACTTTATATTTGATATATATTTGAAGTTAATCAGATCAATATATGCATTTTGTAGATTCTGAGAGTTAATCCAAGATGGCGGCCAATATGGCTGCTTTCCTATACTTAGATTTTTCTAGACTTTTGATATATTGTTGGGGATATTATTCCAAGTCTAAAAAACTTGTATATATTTATTTTACAATTAGTTTGATGTTTAACCTTTTTGTTCACCTGGAATGACTTGGCTATAAGTATTTCAAGAATAAGAATAGTTTATGTAACACACTATTAATTTTTTGTTAGGTTTTACATCCATACTAAAGTAAAAAAATGTGTTCATGTTGAAATAAATGTTTAAAATATAACTAGGCTTAGAATGTCTTCATTATTTTAATAATATATTACATTTTTTCCTTTTATTTTTCTGAGGGAATACAATTTACATAGAACCCTTTTAAAGACGTTGAGCATTGTCATTTTACAGTGTGGCATGTCTCTTGAAATATTATTTACATCCAAAAATGCAAAGGGATGAAATTTAACAAAACCACTTTAGAGCTACATGCTAGCTTGATTACTAGTTCATAAGCCTCGACATCTACTCATGTGGCTATTAGGGGTGTTTGTTAGTTTAAGATTCTAGTAATGGTTCCCTTGAGCAAACGGCTAGTTCTATAATTAAAATGTTTTGACACGTATCAATCACTTGTCTGGATTTGCAGGAAAGCAAGTCGTTTGTGAATTGTATTCATCTGTTTTGTACGTGTGGTCATTTTGGCCTTAAATTGATCGATTGCTCCCAGTTGTTCTCTGTGTGTTTCTTGTACTAAGGTCGATCCATGACCACAAATTTTCTCACCAGCTCTCTTCTTACGTCTTCCAGCTCTTTTATCTGTAGGAATGTTGTACGTTTTGCACATCTGCAGCAGCGCTTTCTCATTTGCCTTTGATATTAAATAGTCTCGTTTTTCCTGGAAAAATATAGCTAATGCTTTCAACTTAAGCACATTGATCAAGTGCAAGTCATTCTTGCTGTAGGTAGATCTTAGAATCATTCACTTCCGTTAGTACTGGGTACCCAAATTACAAGACAAATATACTATTACATTTCTAAGTTTCTAAGGAAGAAGTGGATATGCAATCTGCGCTCCTATCTCCAACACTACTGCCTGGATAGTTGTATCACACCACAGACAGTTGGAGAGGGGAAAGTGGGCAGCACATCTCTGTCATCACTTCCTTTCCCTCCACCACTGGATAGTTGTATCACACCACAGACAGTTGGCGAGGGGAAAGTGGGCAGCACATCTCTGTCATCACTTCCTTTCCCTCCACCACTGAATAGTTGTATCACACCACAGACAGTTGGAGAGGGGAAAGTGGGCAGCACATCTCTGTCATCACTTCCTTTCCCTCCACCACTGGATAGTTGTATCACACCACAGACAGTTGGAGGGGGGAAAGTGGGCAGCACATCTCTGTCATCACTTCCTTTCCCTCCACCACTGGATAGTTGTATCACACCACAGACAGTTGGAGAGGGGAAAGTGGGCAGCACATCTCTGTCATCACTTCCTTTCCCTCCACATTCATCGCCATTAACGTCATTGCCATAAAATTATTTTCTTGGCAGAAAAAAATATCCTCATTCAAAATTTGCCATCCCTAATATCTGGCACTGTAGCCACGTGCCTATTAGGCCTATGCGTAAATTCATACGGTTCTTGAATAATATCATTAACTAAGACAAACTGTTTCTACAGGCTGTACGTGAAATAGTCACTATTTTTAATTTTGAAATTTTGCGTCCAGGGCAACCACCCTAAGGACCCCCCTACCCACACACACTACGCGACTGACTCCAGCCAATATAATTATTCAAGTGCTTTAATGTGGGGATGTAGGGAACACAAGAAATGGTGAGTGTTCTTGTAGTTTTTATAGCAAATCAAATCTTGCTTTAGTAGAAAAATAGAATTTAAGATTTCCACATGGTGATGTCAACAATTTGTTGAATATCTGTCATGAAAATTGATAGAATTGCTGAGACTTATATATTACTAGATAGCTGTTGCCCGCGGCTTTGCTCGCGTGGAACTTGATTATATACAAATACGAAAATATACATATGTATTTACAGATTAATTTTAAATATTACGTTACGTTGATGACCATAACTTGACCTCAGATCAAAAATAATGCAAGTCCGATACAAACTTTCCCCCCCTTTTTCATCCCTTATTAAATAAATATTTCCAAAATTCCTGAAACACGTATTTATTTGTTTTACGTCAATAACCGAAATACAAAATTTTGTTTATGTAACTTTCAAAATGACGGACTTTCATACATATTATCATACATATTATCATCCCCTATTTTGACCCTTTGGGGTGGAATTTTCTAAAATCCTTTCTTAGTGGGTGCCTACATAACAAAATGAATATACAGTCCGAATTTCATGCTTGTAGCCTTGATAGTTTGCGCTCGGCGATGATGAATCAGTCAGTCAGGACATGTTATTTTATAAGTATAGATGTATATTTATGACGGCTAAGTTTGAATCATCTTGGATTGATGTTTATTGCCAGACTACAAATGTGTCTCAATGCCATTTTGAAATATATGATGTATCCTCATTACCTTTATATTTGACTAATTTCAAATAAAACTCTGTTTTCTCTTGTGATCCCTTGGTTGTTCTTTACGCACGCTTCCTGGTTATTTTGAGGGTGTCACAAATCGTATAGAGATTTGAACCTCAAGCTTTCCTTAGAAGAAATATAACCGAATTCGCCTGGAGGATGAGTGAGAAAACAAACCTCAGTACACCCGACCAGAATACGAACCTCGATTTCTCCCAGTCCTCGGCAGTCTAGCTCAACACGAAACTAGACACTAGCTAACAGTGCCACCGAAATAAAATTAGTTAATAGTAGAATATATAGCCTTCTTAAAACCAATAAAGTAATCCACCTCTCCCATAAAGTGGTCGGTTGGGGAGGGGGAGGCATAACCTCTAGATCACTTGACCAATGATTCGAGACACTCGACAGAGATTAAATCAAAACTCTATTAACAGACAAATACCAGTCTCAACCCTCTCTTCACGGAGAGAGAGATACATTCTTTTACAAGCAGGCACCAATTTGTTTGTAGATATGGGCAGCTTGCACCTGGCAATTTGGCTCGCTTTTACAATTTGAAAGATGTTCGTGAGTCTATTTATAAACAAAAGTATTTTCACAATTCTCGATGTGAAATAAACCTGTCTAGTCATTGGCTCTCTGAGAAAAATGTACAGAAATGTAAGGTCTGGCCGAGCCTATTATGCATTATCATCCCATTCTAACACTATAATGTAAGGTGGCGCGATCTCTCATTTTGTAAGTAAGGGAGCCAGAGCCAGAGGCTCAAGAAAACTCTAGGACACACACTAGCTGAAATGTCACCACCTAGGAAATTCCAATGACGTCATAAAGCACCAATTAACGAGCTTAGATCCACGTTCTCCAAAACCATGCGATGCTTGAAATCGCTTCTCACAGATTCAATGCTCTCCCAATGGAGTCAGCAATTATAGGTTTACGTGCGAATGCAAAGGAAATACCTTACATTTAAGATACTTGGCCCTACAATAATTAGCTGACCAGTAATAGTTTAACTTTTCATAGATATCAAACATGTTGGGAATAAATCACTAAATTGAGAGACTAGCACAAATATATATTAATAATATGTCGCAGCAGCGATGGCTGCAGCTTATTGCAATAAAATGTATTTTTAATTCTTTATTGGGAAAGGATATAAGAAAACTTGCTAGGAAAATGGGGTTTTATTTTTAAGCAACTAATATCGGGTACATTTCCTCTAATTTTGCCTTCCTCGCTCCTAACATATTGGTGTTATTAGTTCTTGTGCATCCAACCCAAACGCATAATTAGTTGCTTTGAGTCTATTCTCAGCTTAAGTGAATAATCTAGGGAAATAGTCCAGTCATTCCCACGCAAATTCTAGTACACATACTTACCCACTTTAATCTCCCGGTCAAATGACATCAAACAGGGTAGAAGTGCTGATATACTCTCAGGAATCCATCCGTTGGGGTCGTGACTGTCGAGTTTTTCCAATTTTCCCTACCATGCAAATGCTTGTACCCATCTTCACCTATTTTAATGGCCCAGTCAAATGCTTAATTTTTACATAGTTTTTAATAAACAAGTGGGTAGAGATGAAGAAAGAACAGTGATTATAATACTCTCCTTATAGGCAATTTCCTCTAAACCTCAACCTTTCAAGTCCATATGCGTATAACTTGAGGAGGGTGTCACTGTCAACACAACGAACACTTCGGTAACTGACAAAACTGTTTACAAATACAACACAAAACTAGATTGGATGGGTAAACAGGAGATTAAATTTAGTATTTGTTGTTGGAATTAACTTATCACTAGTCCACCTCAATAGTCGCATGGTCTAAGGCGTCACTCTCACAAAAGACTAGACTACTGATGATGGGAAGGCTTCGACTCGAATCCCTGTAGGTTGTACTGAGGGTGGTTTTCCACTCTCCTGGTGGGCACGCGTTCTAAATGTCAGGTTCACCTAACTCTGGTGGGGGACTCACAAATTCGAGGTGCACTCAACCATTGGTAGGAAGTATTTGATTGGATGACCGTTCTAGCATACATTAGCTCTGATATCGAGGTTCGAATTCCTGTGAGCACGCCCTCTAAATATCAAGCTCATCTAATTCTGGCGAGGGAGTTTAGAATCGAATCCCTGCTAGGTAAACTGCAGGTAGTTCTCTCTCCAGGTAAAATGCTGAAACAGTTTCATAATCATCCCTACCACATTATTATAATAAATATAGAGACGCTTAATCATAAAGGTTGCGTGTAACTCCTATATTTATGGCGGGGGAAGTCAGGGTTCCTTGTTGAGGTGTACTGTCACTGGATCTCGCTAAATGGTTTCCCTCTACCTCACTCCACGTAAATGCTGAAACATTTCTACCTTACTTCTCTTTACCACCTTATCTTTGCTAACAGTGGTCCATGTTGGTATGGTGGATATCTAAATCCCCACATGTCGACGATAGGTACCAAAACAACCAATTCCAGTACACTTTTCTGGGGGATAGAGGCCCCTAACTGATTATTATAAATCACTGTGCTGCTTCCATTTTGAAAGAGGCCCCTGAATGTGCATAACCAGAGCTGTATTAATGCTTTATAGTTGCTAAATCACCCTAATGAGCGATTACGTTACTGGGAAAAACCCGTTACCACATATATGGGGGAGGTTTGCGACATCATTCTGGGTCTCGACTTGTCTTGTCGATCCGCCAAACTGGTGGCAGGGTTGCGATGACGCCACCAGGAAAAGCCATTACCACATAGATGGGGGAAGGGGGGAGGGTTGCGACACCAATATATATTCAGTCTTGTGACAGGGAGACCATGCCAGTAGCTCACACTCTGTTAGATAGACGTCAAGAGAGGATGCTCCTGCGTGCTCCTGCACTCACTGTCAATGGCGACATTGTATGGAACGTCATAGGAGGTGTGCCTGACACCATGGACTGCACGCTCCTCTTCATCAATAAATATAAAACTCCCATCCAAAACCCTCCTAACAGGGACATAAGTAAAACATGATGATGCACACATACAATAAAATGGGGCAATAAATAAAATGGGACAGGAATGAACAAGTTTGGACATGAATAAAACCCCTAGAAACCAACCCAATGACACCCACACCTCCCCAGGTCCTACCCTCCACCCCACAGATAAGAAATTGCGATTTAAAAAATTACTAAAAATATGCTGGGATCACAATACACACTCTTTACTCTCAAATTGTGCTGGTATGCCACACATTCTACTATATTGTCTATCAATAGATCAGAGGTAGTAGAATTGGAAATGAGAATGGTGTCAATATTTACTATCAGCCTTTTATATACACAGTCTGAATTAACAGGAACAGTAAGGTGAATAAGGTTTAGACCTGCTATAACTTTATCAACTATATACCTAAAGAAACTGAATTTGAAATGTTAATTTTAATCGAATTAAATGGTGATATATTGTACAGTACATAGTTTTCTTCCTTTAATGCATCCAAATTGTTGTGAGCAATGGATGAAATCCATCTGGGGTGAGGGCTCCCCCCCAAAAATAAACTGATTGGGATTCCTCGTGACCACTTGATATATATCTGTCTGGAAAACAAAGGACCGGTTTGATGACTACGAAATGACATGAAGAGAACGACTTGATCTACTTGTAGCGAGGTAGAAAGAGAAAGGTACGATTGAAGGAGCTGATAACGGCTCCAATGAAGGAGAAACTCACGGGACGTGAGTGATAGGCAGCTGAAATTAATTGGATCAAATTATATAGTTTTCTGTTGTTACGCTTGTTGTTGAGCGTCACGAACAACCTCATCTCAACAATAGTGGCCAGAGGGCACTACATTACTCAGGGTCACGTGGGAGTAGTTCCCTCAAACATAGTTTTAACAAAATAAACCCAATTAAATTATGTTCACTTGGAGAGTAACAACATATATTATGGGAAACGGGTATCGGTCAGTAGGCCTAAAATAATTTGGTCTAATGTGTGTGCTAATTGAACGTTAGGCAGACTGACTCACGGTTAGTTTAATATTTAGTCCTAATCATTTCAAATAAACGTTCTACAGTAATTTGGCCTCAAGAAATATGTTTAATTTGACCTCGGAAACATTCTCTATGGTTTTTTGTGATGTTAATAGATAGCAGAATGTCTCTGATTTACTTAATTAGTACATACTATCGCTTCTAAATATATGTAGTCTTCTTTAAAATTGATCCAGTTTAAAGTTTACAGGCCTGGCTTATCTGGAGTTCCTGTTATCTAATATGAAATTAATGATCGCTAGTATCCTTGTACATTAGGATACACGCTGTTTAAATATTGTATACAAGTTTGAATCACTAGCTTTTTTTTAAAAAAAACACTCTACAAATACTTTTTAGTAAGGATAAGTTAAGATTTGAAGGGGGAAAAAAAGATTGATTTATGCGATTGTTAAAGATGAGAACATTAAAAGGATCTGGACAGAAATTGATAAGTTATATAAAAGATTTTAAGAGATTTAAAATAATATAAAATGCTTTTTATTAAATAAGTAGGATTACGATGGTATTTTACTAGTTTATTAAGCAAAGGTTAAATATGAGCGCTAAGCCAGGAACTATTGAATTCTAAATTTTTCGGTTACAAACCAGTCAAAATCTTTAAAGACTATGTATTCTTACACTATGTTTTAAATTCCTTATAAAAACTCAATTTCTTATTTCATAGAAAGTATTTAATATGTCCTAACTTTAAAACAATCCTTGAATAATTTTTAATGATTCATATATTTGGCGTTTGAATGAATAAAAATACATTTATGATTGTATTTTGATGTTATTTTTGGTCGTTTCTTGTTTCTTCGGGTTATCTGATATTTATTTATTTTATTATTTAGCACCGCGTCTTACTAACCGTTCGGTTATACGCTAAATACTAATTACGCTAATGGATTAGGAATTGGGAAGGTTGAATTAGAGGAAGTGAACCCGCATTTGCGTGGAGGGAGAGTGGAAAACCATTTAGGAACCCCCCCAGTTCACCTGACCGAGTTTTGAACCTCGATCTCCCCGTCCTCATTAGTCTGGCTCAACACGACTAGCGCGTTAGCCTACTACGCCACCGAGGCGGGGGACTGATATTTAGCCTAATACTTTAAACTATTATATATTATTTAACAATGTAGCTTTGCTTATTTTATAAAGTGTTACATATTATTTTAAATCTTCTAATAGATATTTTAATTTTATAAAAGCTTTTTTCAACTTATCAATTTAATTTGATATCCTATTAATGTTCTCATCTTTGACTATTCTATAAATATTTTTTTTTCTCTCGAATCTTAGCTTATTCTAGTAAACACTAAGTTTTCATTTTATTTTTTTAAGTAATGATTAAGGTTAAATATGTATATGGTAGCCAGAGAATATAATTAACTATTTACAATAAAACTATCTTATTATTATTTTTTTAGCACCGCGTCTTACTACCCATTCGGGTTATACGCACTTACGCTAATGTGTAATGGTAGGGTGATTGTGAGATGAAATGAAGGACCTACAGTTTAACGTGGAATCCGAACCACGGTGGAGACCTGGCATTCCCCACATTCACAAGATGTCTTGTCAGAGGTGAAGGAAGGGTTTGGTAATCAGATAAATCTTTGCCGGGACCGAGGATTGAACCCCGGCCGCCAGCTTAGAAGTCTGACACCTTACCCCTAGACCGACAGGTCACCAACTATCTTATTAATAAGATAATATTTAACTACTATCTGTGTTTGTTCACGATTGTAAGAGCAAATAATTATGCTTTGTGATTAATATATTACATACAGGATGAAGAATTTAAATTGGCATTCCTATAATGAATATTTAGATGCAAGCGTATTATTTACGCGTACACAAGTGTAAATATTTACACTGTTACAAACATGAGTTGTTTACAACATATTTACAACTTATTTCCAATTTGATCATTTCAGTTCAGTTTATTATTTAGTGTGATGTAGTCATACTTACTTCATTAAAACTGAATTGCTTGACATTACAGTGAAAGTATATGATTTTCCTTTGTGATGTATTTAAATAAAAAAGTAAATGGAGTACGTATTTTATACGCTGAGCGATACTCTCAGAAAATATCAACAATAACCAGTGGCGCAGGAACGTTTTTATTTGGGGGGGTAAATATAATCATGGGCTTTTATAGGGAATAACATTTTTTAGATTTAAAAAAGACCAATAAAATGTAATATTTAATAGACCAAACGTGTTTTTTTCTCATTAATTATGGGCATGCCAAACATTAGAATGAATACACACAAAACTAATTAAGAAATAATATATCTGATGCTGCTCAACTCAAAATGATTAAAAACAACAAAATTAAAGTACGTTTCCAAACACCTTTGCCCCATATTCGATACTAGCTATAAAACCACTAACTAGTTTCGCAATGTCAAGTTTGTCGAGTCTCTTAGGGTATGCATTAAGCAGATACAGGTGATTTAGTCTACGTTGCCTCATCGTAGAGCGAAGATAGTTTTTTATGCGTCCAAGCATTGAAAAACTTCTTTCTGCAGTAGTTGGTATCACTATCAGAGTTTTCAAAATCTCTTCAGTGTGAGGAAAAAAACTTTGTGTTTCCTCGTGCAGGCCTTGAAATTCGGTGAACGTGCTGGAGATGCTAGAAAAATGAATGATTTTGCTACACATCGTCAGCTCAGTTTTCAGCTCTTTTGGGCAAATACTTCTTTTGTTCAAAACTTTCATCGTGGGTTCAGTAAATTCATTTGACTTCGAGAGTAAGATTTCCTCCAATATGCAGAACTCTTGAAAATCTGGTTGGTTGAACCTGTATTCAATTTCTCCACAGATTGTGTCCAAGGTTTCATAGTATACCGACTTCATATTATCTTTGGGACTTGCCCATGTGTGACCTTCTGTTTGTGTTTCATTGTGTTCGAGTCTTCTAGGACACGACACACTCAAGTCACCACTCCCCACATGAATGAGTGAATACCAGACGGTATTTACAACCCTACCTCTCTTCTGGCTCAACCCCTCCCCTCCAAGACCTTGGCACAAGTCACAAGTGGACTTGTAAAGTAACATAGCAGCACTGTCGCGCCTAGCAGAGGGGCGTGGTGGAGACTGGTGATTGCTGTCCCAAGCACTAAGCAGTACCTACGATAGGTCAGGACTAGCCAATAAAACCACTCCAAACAGATTATATTTTAATTTTAATATGTTACCTTAGAGTGAACTGTGTATCTTGCCTCAACAAGATCTTTCTAGTATCTAAAAGTTTTATTATATTTGTTTGAGAGCGGAGGGGTAAAAATTATATACTTTTTACCCCCCTCCATTTCTTGGGGGGGTAAAATTTACCCCCGTACCCCCTAGTTCCTGCGCCACTGACAATAACTGACTTATTCAACTTGTCACTCATGACCGGACAATATCCTTCACTGTGTGAACTTGCACTTATTACACCAGTACCTTTGAAAGGACTAGCAAAAGATTTACATGACTTTAAACCTATAAGTATCCTTCCGTCCCTTTCTAAGGCACTAGAATTCCTAGTGCATCAACAAATTTACCAACACATTAACAAACACAATTTGTTAACTGCCTATCAATCAGGATTCAGATCACAACATAGTGCATGTACCGCGTTGTTAAAGGTCACAGACGACATTAGATTAGCCATGGATAAGCGCGAGTTAACACTTATATTATTAGAATTTTCAAAAGCTTTTAATACTGTGGCTTTTAAAATTCTATTGTCAAAATTGCATGTATTATTTAATTTCTCTCCAGGCAGTGTACAGTGCATGGCCACCAGCAAAGTTTTATTGAGCCCTCCTTAACTAAAATAAGGAATAAACAGAAGATCCAAACAACCATTAATAACAAAGGGGGCAAAAAGAGGGCAATAGGAGTGAGCGATCGGAGTTCTGTTCTTTGAATGCCTGTGACCAAACATTCGAAACTCAGATCTCGCAACCCACACCAGTTTCGGAAGTAAATATATGGACGGTCAACCTTGTAGAACTCATTAACCAAAAGGTATATATCCCCAAATTAAAGTAAAACGAAAATACATGTAAAAATACTCTACCTATGGGTATGGTGAACCATTAGACTAATAAATACATGAACTAGTTTTAAGTTAATATTTATTCATCAAGAAGTTAATATAATATGAAAAATATAATAATATATTATATAGAGATAATCTTTGAAATATACAAGAAGCTTTTGACAAGCTATTATTCCCAAATTCTGACGAAATGCGAAGTTTTAAATGAAAAACATCAATTAATCATTTTAAGCGCCATCATTAAAGAACAACAAAATAATAAAATGTGACTTTAGCTCAACAACAAACTTATCATAACGTCAAGTCTTCCATTAGTAAAGTTTCATTACGGAATAACATTCATAATCATGTTATCCTCAATAGTTAACTAACAAAATACATTTCTTATAAAACATAAGAATTAATCCATAAATATCATAATAATCTCAGAACAATTACCCCCTATTCAATTATGCGCTTAACGCTAAACCATCTCGTTATAACAACAAACAATTCCATAGAACTTCTCAAAAGACAATTAACTAAACATACGTTGAAGCTTAACGATTTCATAGTAAAATAAGATCCTTCTACGCATTATCTAAATTTCAGCACAGTTAATAAGTTCCAAATATTTACAAAAGTTCAAAATATCAAATTTGTAACTAATAGAATTCAATATTGACATTATTTCACAAAAGTTAAATATATTGATAATGTCCCTAGTTCAATGATCGATCCTTCCAGAACAAGTAATTAAATCGATATCTCAACAATCGATATTATTGACATGATTAAGTTAAAAATTAATCACGTATAAATAAAAAACAGATCTTATTTTTATTTAAAGCATTTAATAAATGGCTGAAAAAGAATTTTGAAATATGAAACAAACATTTTAAATAAAAGGAAAATATACTAAAATTGCCAAATAGAATTTAGACCTTACATTTTAACAATCTGAAGCCGGAGCTTCTACTTGCCCAAATATAATCAAGTACAAGAGTGACGACAAGATGTCTTGCCGCCACTATATATACAACACAACCCAGAGAAAATGGATGACGGGAAAAAGGGCGGGGGACAACATATGGAACACTCGGGAACAATATGTGCATGACACCATAGCTTCAAAACAGTTTCTTAGAGCCTCGAGATTATCCTAGATCATAGACGAGTAAAGTGTCTTTGCCGCTAGAGCTCTTTGCATCTCAATTTCTTTTTAACTACTTCATAACAACACCGGTGGTCAGTAAAATTCAGGCCACAGGTGCGCGTAGTTGTGATTGATATTTTCTCGCGTTGGTGTTCTGCATCGGCGCTGAAGGTGGTGCAATGGGGTAAGAAACCAGTTTCTCTTCAATTCTTGTAGTCTAATGCTACACTATAATAGGCAACACGTTCTCAATCTGGCCGGCAGCAAAGTGTTATTATAAGGAACATGTTCTCAATATGGCCGCCAGCAAAGTGTTATGATAAGAAACACGCTCTAAACATGGCCGGCAGCAAAGTAATATGATAGGGAACATGTTCTCAATATGGCCGCCAGCAAAGTGTTATGATAAGGAACACGTTCTCAACATGGCCGCCAGCAAAGTGTTATGATAAGAAACACGCTCTAAACATGGCCGGCAACAAAGTAATTGATAGGGAACACGTTCTCAACATGGCCACCAGCAAAGTGTTATGATAAGGAACACGTTCTCAACATGGCCGCCAGCAAAGCGTTATGATCAGGAACACGTTCTCAACATGGCCGCCAGCAAAGCGTTATGATCAGGAACACGTTCTCAACATGGCCGCCAGCAAAGTGTTATGATCAGGAACACGTTCTCAACATGGCCGCCAGCAAAGTGTTATGATAAGGAACACGTTCTCAACATGGCCGCCAGCAAAGTGTTATGATAAGGAACACGTTCTCAACATGGCCGCCAGCAAAGTGTTATGATAAGGAACATGTTCTCTATATGGCCGGCAGCAAAGCGTTATGATCAGGAACACGCTCTAAACATGGCCGGCAGCAAAGTAATATGATAAGGAACACTTTCTCAATATGGCCGGCAGCAAAGCGTTATGATCAGGAACACGCTCTAAACATGGCCGGCAGCAAAGTAATATGATAGGGAACACGTTCTCAACATGGCCGCCAGCAAAGTGTTATGATAAGGAACACGTTCTCAACATGGCCGCCAGCAAAGTGTTATGATAAGGAACACGTTCTCAACATGGCCGCCAGCAAAGTGTTATGATAAGGAACATGCTCTAAACATGGCCGGCAGCAAAGTAATATGATAGGGAAACACGTTCTCAACATGGCCACCAGCAAAGTGTTATGATAAGGAACATGTTCTCAACATGGCCGCCAGCAAAGTGTTATGATAAGGAACATGTTCTCAATATGGCCGGCAGCAAAGCGTTATGATCAGGAACACGCTCTAAACATGGCCGGCAGCAAAGTAATATGATAGGGAACACGTTCTCAACATGGCCACAAGCAAAGTGTTATGATAAGGAACACGTTCTCAACATGGCCACCAGCAAAGTGTTATGATAAGGAACATGTTCTCAATATGGCCGCCAGCAAAGTGTTATGATAAGGAACATGTTCTCAATATGGCCGCCAGCAAAGTGTTATGATAAGAAACACGCTCTAAACATGACCGGCAGCAAAGTAATATGATAGGGAACATGTTCTCAATATGTCCGCCAGCAAAGTGTTATGATAAGGAACATGTTCTCAACATGGCCGCCAGCAAAGTGTTATGATAAGAAACACGCTCTAAACATGGCCGGCAGCAAAGTAATATGATAAGGAACACGTTCTCAATATGGACGGCAGCAAAGCGTTATGATCAGGAACACGCTCTAAACATGGCCGCAGCAAAGTGTTATGATCAGGAACACGTTCTCAACATGGCCGCCAGCAAAGTGTTATGATAAGGAACACGCTCTAAACATGGCCGGCAGCAAAGTAATATGATAGGGAACACGTTCTCAACATGGCCACCAGCAAAGTGTTATGATAAGGAACACGTTCTCAACATGGCCGCCAGCAAAGTGTTATGATAAGGAACATGTTCTCAATATGGCCGGCAGCAAAGCGTTATGATCAGGAACACGCTCTAAACATGGCCGGCAGCAAAGTAATATGATAGGGAACACGTTCTCAACATGGCCACCAGCAAAGTGTTCTGATAAGGAATACGTTCTCAACATGGCCGCCAGCAAAGTGTTATGATAAGGAACACGTTCTCAACATGGCCGCCAGCAAAGTGTTATGATAAGGAACATGTTCTCAATATGGCCGCCAGCAAAGTGTTATGATAAGGAACATGTTCTCAATATGGTCGACAACAAAGTGTGTAACATTACGTGGTATAATGTTACAACTGGACCTCGCCCCATACTGACGTGATTAGAGATTTGTAACATTACGTGGTGTAATGTTACAACTGGACAACAAGCTTACGACCCGCTCCAATAAATTCAACTCAATTAGAATCCCTACAATAGTATTTTTCTCTGTTGTAGTTCTTGTAGGCTAAGAAGACATAATAGAAACAATGCTGGACAGTATGTTTATTACTCAATCCAATTCTAAGTATTAATTTGTTCATGTACTTACAATATTAATCTGCTCACAATAGAATCCTGCAAGTCTGGCCGGCACCTGAACTCCTAGATTGGCGAGTGGGTCAAGGGAGATCCAGTGGGTCAACAAAGCGACCCGACACTCCGACTGTACTAGCGTGAAATGAACCAAGAACTATCATCATCAACTAGAAGACAATTATGTATCTGACCTCTAACAGAGACTAGAGAAACCTCCTTCAAAACATCGGGTGATTGGAGATATTCACGGATATTCCGATGGAGCAAGCGGAATCAACAATGGTCTACGTGACTGTTTCAAGGCATCGTTGACGTCATCATATGCGTGTTTGGTGTACTCCCCCCTTCTTTCCAGAACAACGAAATCCCTATATAATGGCCGTGCAAGCTTGCCATAATCGACTATCCTACGATCAACGATCGACGATAGACCATTGTCATTGACCTGGACAATGGCTGGTAAAAACTTGTAAAATGTATCAAAATCGTCGCTTAGACGGGTGGAGTTATGAACTCTAACTTCTTTATAAACTTTAAACTTTTTGCATATAATATTCAGATTCAAAATCTAACGTATTAATATTTTGATCGTCAAACAATGTCTAAATTTTCTATCTTAGATATGTCGCCGCTCGGGCGCTGGACTTTTGCTAATTTTTATTCTCGTAAATATCCTCAGTTATGTGCTGATTAGAAGTTTGACTTGTTAATATTATATTGTTTGGAATTGTAGAGTAATTTTTTTTTTATCGAAGTAACTTTTCATATTTAAAATTATGGTTTGAATTAACGTAATGTGATGTAACTTTTTATTGGAATTTGAATTAGGATGACTTTAATCTTTTGTAACGTAAGTTCTGTTTGAACAGCTAAAGTTTTGTTAATTGATGGAACTGTTTGTTCCATATTCTCAGTCAGATCTGATAGTCCCGTGGGAGTTTGGCTTATGTCTGGTAGTCAAACCCTTACGTTTTGTAAACTCTGTTGAGTAGTCGTCAAATTTAAATCTTTATATTTATGATATAGTTTTCTGTGAATTACGAAACCTTTGGAACCATATCAAGGTGCCCATTAGGCCCTTATATTTTATCGCATTTAAATATATTGTCTCTTATAGACTGGACTATCAATATTATGATGGATTTCATGTTTCCTTTTGTTAAAACACTTGCGCAACTTTAATGATATAAAGTTGTTGGCTTCGAGCATAATTTCCAACTGTACCCATAATGATATAATAAGAACATTTTTTGTTATTTGCGCTATTGTCATTTAATTGAATAAACTGCTCATTTTGTTGAATCTATATATTTTTTATAATTTCCATTTTTTGTATGTTAAGTTCATCCTCTCCCTTTTATCCCTTTTTATGGCTGGGGGGTATAGGACTCAGAGAGGGTGCAACAAGTGTTATGATTGGGAACACGATCTCAACATGACCACCAGCAAAGTGTTATGATAGGGAACACGTTCTTAACATGGCGCCCAGTTGGGACTGGTGCTCCACAGGGCTCAATTTTAGGTGTAACATTTGATGATGTTACATCATACCACCCACCATACTAATCTTCAAGTCAGACTACCCACTCCGTGTGAAACCACCATATTAATAAACTTCCTGCAATAGTAAGCTTCTCTATTGTAGTCCAATGTAGAATCCGTCTACAATACTAAGCCATATCAAACAAGAATAAACTCCCTGCAATCAATAAAAGAAACCAGCTAAGGCACATGACAGTAGTATCTGAAACATCAATCTACAAGTATAGTAAGCCAAATTTTATATGATTAAAGAAACCAGCTCAACCCCAAAGACGCGTATAGTATTTGATGCATCATGTAAGCCTAGCATTGACATTTCACTAAATGACATTTTGATGGTAGGGCCTACAGTAAAACAGGATCTTTCTTATATCATCACGAGATTTCGTACTCCCACTGTTGTATTTACAGCTGGCATTGAGATAATGTATCGTTAAATCCAAGTTGACCCAAGATACACACAACTATAAAGAATACTTGAGAGAGAATCCCCAGAAGGTGAACTACGAATTCCTCGTCATAATAAAATAATTTATATAAAAGCATCAACTCTATTATTAGCTACAATATGTCTTAAATAGTTTTCTCTTGTAGAAATAGCTAAACACCCTGTTGTTTTAAAGGTCCTTCAAGAAGACATGTATGTTTATGATATAATTCGTAGTGCACAAACACTTGAAGAGGCACTAGAAATGCAAACAGAATTAATGAATTTGACAAAAAAAGGGAGCATTTCAGTTAAGCAGGTCGGCGTCAGACCTCCCAGAAGTGGAGGCGGTCATTTCAGCAGAACTGCAAGAAAATGGTTCTTCAAGCCTATCAATTACAATGGATATTGATCGTGTAGTTCTGCTTTGGACTTATTATATCAACCAACTACAGACCAATTCCTATTTTCTTTTCAAATCAATCACCAACCACCAATTACTAAACGAAAGATGCTAGGAATCACTGACAGCATGTTTGACCGACTAGGTTAAGTTGGTCTAGTCCTGGTAACATGTAAAATATTTTTACAGAAGCATTGGCAAATCAAACTTCAATGGGATTATGTTCTTCTACCATTGCTGCTTCACGAATGGCAGCTTGTTTATGCATCGGAAAATGAACTGAGTGATGAAATGGCTAGTGCGGATGAATACAAAGCTAAGTAGGAAACTATGTGTATTCATGTTGGAAAATTTAAGGTGGTTCGTGATGCAGATGTAGATTCCACAACCGGTACTCAAATCGATTGGAGGCATAGCTAAATTGTGAAAAAGTACTCAACAAGCCCATCTATTTAAACAATATGCCACTCTCTCACATTGAGATTTGGACTCAAAGCAACAGAAAACAAATTAGAAATTTTCACATTCAGTATTGCTTTGACGAAATTCAGAGTATTCGAGTCATTGTTATTTTAACACCTGAACACAAAACGCAATAATTACATTATGTTAAATACCTTGCTTGAGTAGTAACCTTCCTAACCTTTCTGGTCTGTTTGTCTTTTGAAGGATTTTGATCTCCCTCTTCTAAAGCCATTTCTGTTTGGACGTTAGATTTGCTAGAGCACGTACCTTAGGCTTTGAGTTTGATTCTGCCTACTCGAGACTATACATTCGTTCAATATGTCTCATGACAGTGCCAGTACCCGTTTTCAGTTGAACCAGTTGGTAAATTCCATCCCGTCCAGCTTTCAGCTCTTCTACAGCTAAGGGCCAGTCCAGCCATATGAGGTTGTCACTCCCGATGAGAGCCACTTCACCAAACTCTAAAGGATATTCCTTCTTGCTCTTTGAGATTTCAGATAGCTGACCCAGATATTTACTGCTGAACCTATTCCTCAAAACTTACCCAGTTTTTGCCAGTACCTTTACCTCTTCTTCAGATCAGTTGTTCCCAGTTGGTCCAAATCAGTCACTCATGCCTCCAATGCTGACCTAAATAAGGTGACACTTCGTTATTGTCAACTGCAGATCTCTAATATTCCCATCTTCTCAGCTTAAATTTGGCTGATTCTGTAATAAACTGATGTAGCTCACTCACCTTATCAATACTCATGACAAAATTGTCAACATAAACACCCTTCTGCAATTTGTGTACCTTTTCTGGGAATACATTCTAGTCCCAAAACCATTATTTTCACAATCTCTCAAGACTGAATCTATATGGTATTAAATGACTGCTCCAAACAGAAAAGGCCTAGGTGAAATGCCAAAAATTGAACGTCCATGCCTTAGGACTATACCTTCCTCATTCGGTGTTTTCCACAAGAAATGTATGAGATCTTGATCTCGCCAACAAAATCAATTCTGCAAGAAGGCTTTATTTATATCAGCAATAACATCAAAGCTCCCACTCTGGAACGAAGCAGGAGAGATGGAATATGTTCAATCAAGTTCTGGCCTTCCTCCAAGCAATCATTCAGCAAAGAACAGGAATTTATTTTTTCTGAGGCATCAAACATGGGGTGAATTTGTGGTGCGATATTCCTTGATCACTGGTTGGTGGTGAAGATAATGTCCCTCATTACACTTCGCATTGACTAACTCTTCTACGATTCCCTCTCTCTTCCATTCTTAAAACTCTTCTGCTTAAAATCCTAATACTTCAAAAGATTTCACTTGCCTAAACATCGTTTCCAGACACTTCTGAGCTATTGCAAAATTGAAGTTCAATCATGTAACAACAATTCACATCCCAGTTTACAATTTGTTCAAAATATTCTGGTGCCACTTATTCTCTTTCAGACTTTGTCCTTCACTTCTATGGGTCCTCGAATCCCAGAATATCTTAATCACATAGTGTGGAAATAAACATATATTTAGCAAACAAAAAGTTACGGTCATGGTATGAGGAAGTGAAAATTTTACCCGAAACCCTACCCCGTAGTGTCCATTCTAAATAAGTGTTAACAGTTACCAAGACACATTTAAGAACAACTCTTTCACCTGTGATTATTTTCCCCGCAAAATCAGCCCTAGCAAAACTTCTACCAATCCAACAACATCATTTATTTTAAACCCAAAATCTGTAGTTCTTTCTGACACAAATATTTTCTGGCGGAAGGCACAGCACAACATATCTTGTCATAATCAAGAACTTCAAAGTTGCATACATAACTTTTCTTTATGTTTTCCAACTGGATTATAAAACGATTGTATGAAACTTCACCCGACTAATTTCCTCCAAACAAATCATGCTGAATACTTTCTTCTCCTACTGATGTGTATCCCATTTGTCTACCACTTCTTTCAGAATATATGATCTCTGGGATCCCGTGTCTATCAGAGCTCAAACATTTCTATTGCCCCTTTTCCCCTTCAACCGTACAGTAAGAGTTTGAAGAAGTACTTCAGAGCAAGAATTATTTGCTAATGTATTCTCCACAGGAACCCTTGTACTTTCAGGTAAGTCTTTCTTCAAATTGTCTTTATCCCCAGACTTAAGAACACTATTTTCTAGTTTGGGGCAAAGTAGAATACTGTGTTTACCATCACAGATCAAATCCTTTAGTTTACATCTCTTTGCAATGTGTCCATCTTTTAGACAAACATAACAGTGACTATGTCCAATAATTTTAAGCTTCTCATCTATGGTCAATTTTCTGGAAATAAAAAATCTACAGAAAAATGTGATACGTTACAAAATATACACACTGAAGTGTTTGAACTAGGCCTATTTCTTGTATCCATTAATGCGGCTGCTGTAGATACCTTTGTTTCTCCATGGCCGGGGATATCCCTCCTCTTACCTTCTACAACTTCCTCTCTACCACTGATATTAAAACCTTTTACCGCAAGACAGATAAGCTATTCTTGTTCTACTTCCTTCTGGAGAAAATCCATTAGGCTCTGCAACCGCCCCTCACCTTGACCTTAAGCACCACTACGTTGCCAAGCACGGAGTAAATCTTCTGTCAAACAAAATTCAACCATCGCGTATAACATTGCCACATACTTATCAGAGGTCTCTAGTTCTCTCAGCTGAGTTTCCAAACATTCATACAATAACAGCACCCCTTTGTTTGGTTTGAGTAGCACCTTCGGACTCTAGATCGGTATCCCGTACCACCTTAAATTTGACAATATCAATATACATAGATTCCCAATTATCTTTGTATTCATCCGCACTGGATATTTCGGCACTCAATTCATTTTCCAATGCATCAATTTCAAGCAGGGTATTCAATGTCTGCTCATCTAGGTTTGCAATTTCAGTTGATTTCCCCCAAAATAGTTCGTGATTTGTTTAATTGGCCACTAAGACCTTCTCACCATCAACTGAAAACATATCTGTTGTAATCTTCACAATAGTTCGTGATTTGTTTCATTGGCCACTAAGACCTTCTCACCATCAACTGAAAACATATCTGTGGTAATCTTCACAATAGTTCGTGATTTGTTTCATTGGCCACTAAGACCTTCTCACCATCAACTGAAAACATATCTGTGGTAATCTTCACAATAGTTCGTGATTTGTTTCATTGGCCACTAAGACCTTCTCACCATCAACTGAAAACATATCTGTGGTAATCTTCACAATAGTTCGTGATTTGTTTCAATGGCCACTAAGACCTTCTCACCATCAACTGAAAACATAGCTATGGTAATCTTCACAATAGTTCGTGATTTGTTTCAATGGCCACTAAGACCTCACCATCAACTGAAAACATATCTGTGGTAATCTTCACAATAGTTCGTGATTTGTTTCAATGGCCACTAAGACCTTCTCACCATCAACTGAAAACATATCTGTGGTAATCTTCACAATAGTTCGTGATTTGTTTCAATGGCCACTAAGACCTTCTCACCATCAACCGAAAACATATTTGTGGCAATCTTCACAATAGTTCGTGAAAAGAGCTCTAATGGCCGCCCTTTTCTTCTTAAACAACAACTCTAATCTCCACCTATACGTCCTGTCGTCATAATATCACTTATATTATAAGCTAAGATAAATAAACTTTATATCTAAAACAATATTTTACTGTTTTTTAAATTGTAGCCACAATATGCCGAAAATCTACAACACAAAGAACATACAAGTTTTATAAACATAATACACCACTTACTTGAATATTATTCATTTTAGTTTATTTAATCTTAAATCTCATTTTCGGATATTTTACTGCCGATATCTCGCTATGGATGTCGCTGGGGATGTATTGTTTGATGAGCGTGTATTGAGAGAATAACAGGGGGCGGGGGGGGATTTCCACTGTTTGGGCTTGCACATGGAGTCTTCTCGTTAAGAAACGTGAGTCAGTAGTTTGTGTAAAGTCGCCCTTCACACACACAACAAATGACAGTCAGAGACACTCTCTGGAACATGAAAATAGGAGTCTGACACACGGGATTGGTCAAATAACGCTGTTAGAGAAACCCATAGAAAATTAATATTGCCATGATTGCTTCTTATTCTATAAGAAATGGCCCGACCAACGTTAAGAATAATTATGTGCGCTTTTAGTTTCCATTAGTTGATGAATTACAGCTAATTTATAGTAAATGATTTCTCAATAATTGATTTCTAATAGCTAAAATCTAGCTGTTGATGTCTAGTAGCTCATGTCATTACAATTTGTTTTGCAATAGACAAAGGTGTTTACTGGTTTTATCAGCATGGACAGGTTATGCGCATATTTACTACTAACATGAAGGGGTCTAGGTTAATTTTTCAAAAACAAGTTATTCGAAAATCAATTCACCGAATACAAGACCATCGAAAGTAATTTTGTTGAAAATCAATTTTTTGACGAATAAATTTCGCGAACTGCAATTATTTTTTATTTTTTAGAAAATCAATTTAGTGAACTGCGAGTTTTCCGGACGCTATTTTATCAAGGACTATTTTTTGACTATATCATATATTGAAAAAAACTATCGAAAAATGCTATCGTAAAACAATTTTTTCAAAAATATATAATCGAAATGTTAAACTTTTTAAACACACTTAAACAACAACAATTTAATCTAAATGTTCTCTAATATTTTTATATTCATTGATTATTTATTTTAATAGTCATTAATACTACTAACACTTTATAAATAACTATCGTAAGGCAAGATTTCTCAAAATATATTTTTTGTAAATATTTTTTTAAATCTATGAATGCACAAACCTATTTTAAAACACTATACAAAATAATCAAAATTATTTTTTAAACTTCCATACAGCACAAGTTAGCAAATTGAAATAAATTTATTTTATTTTTAATGGCTATTTATTTGAATGTAAATATTTTTTATGGATGCTAAGAAAAATTTAAAATTTTCAAGATTTTAGATTTAATTAAAAACTAGTATTTAAACAAAAACTAGTATTAGTACCCAATGTTGTAAGAAACAGCTCGCAAATAGTCACACACGCTCCCATTTTGGGCCCAGCCAGCAACAATTTGCCTCAACCTTTTCATGCTGTTTCGGTATTTATTACGTTTACGCTGCCCACCAGTGTACTGCTCAATTCGCACCTCATTGAGAGACTGCAGCATCTTGGTGGTTGAGACGAATTTCCAAATACTGGGATGGCTTCAGAGATATGTTGTTGGAACCCTCTTGGGTAGCCCCTGAAGAGCACTATCATAACAGTTCCAAATTTGGTGTGTGTAAATTGGAGGATGGTGGCCCAAACGACAATATGAACAAACTATCCACACATCTTCAAAATAATCTATAATAGGTTGTGCTTATTGGGGCAATACATTGCTATTGCCCAAGGAATCAAAAGTTCCCACGACTTCTTCAGTAGGAACAAACGCAAGAGCGGGTAACATGTGAAGCTTTAGTGAAAAATCGGCATCATTCTCTCATAGCGTTGTTTCAAACCATTTGTTGGGATTTTACGAAAAATACACAGGTAAAAGTTCAAAAAACAGCCACGATGATTTGTAAGAGGATACTCATCCTTCACTGCATTTATCATTGACATCTCAAATTCAGTCATAAAGGTCTGTGGGTTAGAAGCTGGCTCTAGCTCCTTCACCTTTCTTAAAAGACGAGAATAAGTTCCTTGTCTCTTGTCCGCTAGAAGCTCACATACAGGTGGGACGGAGTTATTTGCTTCAAATCCGTGAATAGTATACAACTGCTCAAATAGGGGTGGAACAGTCTTGAAGGTGCCGTCAGCATGCCAATGCTTGGAACGTCCAACAAGCTGTAAGTGTCTTTGAGTAGCAAATATAAGTATACGGTCATCTTTAGAAACATTTCTCCATTTACAGTTAGCTTGTATTCATCAGGAAACACAATGTCGCGACGGAAGCTAGGGACAGCTGGTCCAGAATTTGCTTTCATTCGAATATTTCTTAATGTTTGTTTCATATTCGGCACACTAGGTAGTTTTGCCACGACACTTTGACTATCTCCACTCGAGACTGAAGCCAGGATACAAGTTGGTGTATCACGTGTCACGGATATTTGCCATTAGATTCTCTGCATCCACATGAGCAGCGTTCCCTAGACTATTATGCTCTTTTCTATTACTTAAAATATTACTTTCGGATTCTGTTATGACTCGCGCTCCACACTTTACACTTTGAAATCTTTCACACTTCCAATAAACCCTTTCTTCAACTTGCTTTTATTTGTAATGGCCGTCAAGTAGGAGCTTACGTCTTCTTTTTTCACTCATAACAAACTTTAACGCCTTAACAATACTTTTAGACTGAAAATAAATAAATGTTAACACACTTTGTATTAAAGATAGTGGAGCTTGGATGAGCCTAATGAAATGTGTCCAGCTTTCTCTCCACAAGGTTACAGGAAAGGGACTCACCTACCCCTACTTTCACCCCCTGGAGGGGAGTATTACCTACAATAACCTACACTAATGTTCTAGGAAAAGTATAGTTGGTTTAGAGTAAAATAATAATGTTTTAATGAAGAGCGCACTTTAAGTGGAAGGACTACCTTGTAAAACTTGAAGCGCTATCAGCACAACTCCTAAGAAACGTCCATATATTGAACTATTTGGATTGTTTAACCCACACAGAGCTGGAGTTGCGGTGTTGTCATATCTGTCAAGTTTGGTCTGAATGAGTGAAGGTGGTGCGAGCTAATCTTATGTTTACATGGGTCGAGTTTCTTGGAAGGCAAAGGCTAGAATGCGGCTTTTATCAAAGACCACTCACTTACTTTGCAGAAATATGCTGCTTTATTTATAGGTTCAACTCAATCGTTTTATTAATATTTATTACCTAGTGGAAGAAAACATTTTTCATTCGACTTTCTCGTATTAGACTGATTTACTGGTGCCGAGATTGGGGTTCAAACCCCAGTAGAGTGTACTGAGGGTGTTTTTTTCTTCAAACGGTTCCAAACACGTTTTTATTATTTATAGCACCGCGTCTTACCACCCATTTGGTCTGTACAATTATGTACTAATTACTCTGATGTGTTGGGCATCAGGAAGGTTAAATTAAGAGGAGGTGAATCCAAATTCTCATGGCATGAGAGCGGAAAAATATTTAGGGAAAAGCCACCTGAGTGCACCCGACTGGAATCAAACCGTGATACCCGTCTTCAGCATGTCAGTTGAACAGGGCAAGCAACACACACTATGACTGGATTGCTGGTGGTGGTTTGAAGTTCAAATCCCAGTCGGGTGTAACAAGGTTATTTTCCCCTAAAATGGTTCTCCACTCTCATTCTACACAAATGTGGGTACATTCAATCTAAAATGCCACCTTCCCCATTCCTAGTTCATGAGGGTAATTAATGTATGTGTATAACTCAAATGGGTAGTAAGTCACCAAGAAAAAAAATACTATTGTGAGGACTACCAAGAGTGTTGGCAAAACTTTATTAGTGTTGGGCGAGGTGGTTTGTAAAAAATATCTTTTTGAGGAGTTTTAGGGGGATTGACTCCAATCCAGTGGAAAATGTTTTATAATAAAATGCGACTAAACGGTATTTGGGGTGTCCTTTAAGCATTTAGAAATAATGATAGATTGTTATAGAATCTATTTGAAGTTTGATGCAAACCATCTTTCAGCTTCAAACAATATTATATCAACAAACTGGAGAAAGGCACATTTCGATGGGGGGAGGAGGCGGAGGAGAAATGGGGGGGTAACACCCCACCCTATTAACCCTCCCACCTTCCCAGTTCACCCTCAATGAGTAACATTGGATACAAAACTATCGACAGACACACCGTAGAATGTAGATCATTTCCTCAGCATTTGACTTAACCCAAGCTAAGAGGGTTGAGGACAGCGTCTGTGAGTCACAATGGTTACATAATTTTCTTTAAAGGATTCATACGTTAAGTCATGTAATCACTTTTGATAGCTAGTAATGAAATCCAAATAATAATAATAATAATAATAATAGTAAAAAAAAATCTTATCAATTGGCAAACAAGTTTTTTATTTTTTAAACCTTTCTTTCATGGACATAGATAATTGGGGGTCAGAGGTGTAGACCTCTTGAAATTTGTTAGAGCCCTTAAAAGTAAGGGGGGGGGGGAACATATACGTTTAAGATATAAATGGACCCATGGGGGGTTCTCCAAGGAAAAAAAGACCCCACCATCCCCAAATCTTATGTATAATTGTAGATTATAAAAAAAATGACATTTATTATTGAAATTATTTTATAAGAGGAAGTGCACCCACATTTGCGGGGAGATATAAGAGTGTAAACACAATGAGGAAAAACCACCCTAAGTGCATTACTATACAGCCACAGAAGTTGTTAAAATTGTTGCTGAAAAGTTTAAATATAATGTAAATAACTCAATTTGAATTAAATAAAACAATATTTATAAATATAATAAACAAATCTCTAATCAGCTATCAATATTAACACTTATAGAGACTAAACAAACATTGATCTCAGTGAAATTGTCTACATTTCCTCCAGGGACAAGCTACGGGCAGTAGCTCAACTGACAACATAGCTAATACCTGCAGCCTTTCTTGATTCATGTGATTCTTGAATAAATTTTAACAAAGCTTTGAAAATTACCTTTCAGCTGTTTCTATTGATTTTACAGAAAAATATGTACATACTTTCTTGTACGGCATAAATTATGCGCAATAAAGTGAGTATTGAGCCATTTTTGATTGAAATATTAGATCTTAACGAAACCAAAATAGACTTAAAAGACCAAGCTTTCATCTCTTATCAAATTAATTTTGGGTGGGTGGACCTGCATGGTGGGCCTATTTTGGGCGTGGGCCTGAGGCATTTTACCACCATCCTATAGTTACAACACTGAACATTACTTTACACGTTTAAAAATATTTTAATAAGCCTAACACCCGCTTTGGGGCCTCATGGTCTAACGCGCTATTCTTGCAGTAGACAACACTGCCGATAACGGGGAGATCAAGGATTGAATCTCGGTCGAGTGTACTGAGGTTGGTTTTCCACGCCCCTCACTGCAAGTGCGGGTACACTTCCTATGAATGTAACCTTCCTGATCCCTAAAACCATTAGCGTAATTGTTGAAAAACAAAATCTATTCACGAATTCCCTGTTTATTTGACAAAATTTGAATCTGGCCATTTTCTTCAGGAACTTTATATCCTACTGAGAGAAATTATTTTGACCAGCCTACATAACATTATATATATTTATACAGAAATTTAATTTGAAGATAGCATATAAAACTATTTTCTGTAGAAAGAAACATTTCATTTTTAAAAATGGATAATTTGTATAGGATAAATATTAAAACTTACATAGGTAACCTTTATTGCCTCTACTACAAAAATAATAAACACTTACTCAAAAAATAAGTATTTAAAATTACAATAAAACATATAGAACTATACTGCAAGAAAAGGTTTCTCACCCAATTATATGGATAATATCTATCTATCGATTTTGACCAAAAGTGATAGATAGGCTTATACACAAGTTTTACGTTAAAACATGATAATTGTATAATCTATGTGTCCCTTATCAATAACTTTTGTGTCGGGTGTGCTCATAATATCTACACATCATTAGCTATTTTATAATTTTAGCTACACACAGTATATAATAATGCATGCATTCTACAGTTTTATACATTCTAAGTCCTTCATCAAAACTTCTCCAATGAACACACTTAAAATTATGTTTTTAATTTTTATTAATTGGGTACCTGTGCTACAAATTTCAGTTAAATCTTGACCGCGTCAACCGAGGTGTTTTCCTTATGATTGCTCATTTCCCTCCATGCAAATGTAGGAACACTTTCTCTAAACTACCGTATTTCTTATCCACCCTACTTCATTATTGTAAATTTACAGATAACTTTGAAGTAAATAAGTCAAGCATTTCTAATATCACAAAAACAAAAAACTGCCATGGAAATAATCTTTTTACAATTCACATTCTTACATGTGTTGAGTAACATCCTCATCCTAGTATTTGTGTTCCCCCCTCCCCTTCCACCTAAATATTACGTTACTTCCATCTCTTTGACTTGGCATGATATAGCACCCAAGGGGTAAGAGAAACTAAGAGTGATATTTGTGATTAATTTATTGTGCAAAATAATAATTGTCAAAATGAAATATGGAACTATGTTAACTATGTTATTAATTTTAAAATAGTGGTGGTCAAGGCCTGTTCACTAGTGCCCCCACTCCCGTTTCATGCTCTACCTTTACAATTGATAGCAATATAGTTTCAAGACATTTATCTATTGTGACAAGTGTATTTCTTGTTAATATTTCCAATAGTCCATAGTGATCTAGATAGCCCTGTATTATCAACACCAAATTATTGACTCTGTTTAAAGATCAGATTACCAAAGGTAGGGCCAGAGTGATTGATTGGTATACCTAAGTGAACCGAGCCCATGTGGGTTTTACGCCGATGTACTAATTAATCTAATGTGTTAGAGAAGAGTAAGGTTGCTTTTTGATTACATACATTCACATTTGCGTGGAGGCTGAATGGAAAACAGTTTAGGAATAATAACCCCATAGCACCCAACTGGGATTGAACCCCGTTCCCCCTCCTCGGCCGTCCAGTTTATTACGAGAGTAGTGCCTTAGATCCTGCGGTTACCAAAGTGAGTCCCGTAATTATATTAATTAGGTTAGTACGCACATGATTTGAAATTAATGGATTAATTCTAAATTACAGTATTAAAATTGTATTTCCCATGCAGAAACGATATTAAATTCATAACACTTTAAAAAAATATATCTAATTCACAAGAGCAGAAAATTTATTTTTCTTTCGTCTGGTTGAGAGATAAAGTAGTTTTTTATTTTATTTTATTTAATCTCTTTTTACAGAAATAGATTCCATCGGAAACACATCGTATTCACACAATTGATTTTATAAATGAACCTAGTCGAGTTGATATTTTTCCTGCGAACATTATGTGAATCACAGCGCAACGCTTGGCATCACTGCCTTGAGTTTTCACGAGGCTCATCTTGTTCAACCTTACACCGATAGGTCGCAGCATACAGCACCACAACACTCATTTGAATTAAAATAAAACTGTACCACTTTATTTTAGTTTAGAACAATACGTATGTTGAAAAATGATAGGATAACTATTCTCAATAATATTTATTAGGTTTATGCTTTGTCTGCAGATTAAATAACACAACATTAAACCAGCTGGCGTTAAATTATACTAAATGATAACGAACTGTGTTTATTGTAATATAATGAAAAGAGTTTTAGCCTAAGTCTTCC
Organism: Timema cristinae; assembly: GCA_039000515.1. NCBI lineage: Eukaryota > Metazoa > Arthropoda > Insecta > Phasmatodea > Timematidae > Timema > Timema cristinae. The sequence goes on from JBCFYV010011164.1 coordinate 58,317,182, forward strand.
CACATTTCAATGACAAGATCAGTTTGTTTTAAGCAGTAAGAGAATTGATCTTTACAGTAATAAAAATCTTATTCAAATGTGTATAACAGTTTTCATAGTATTCGGGTACACCTTAAAACCAGCCACGCTCATCTCCCATGGTGATCCATCCCCTTAAACCTCAGATAGCAAGTTGTATGCTGATAACTAAAATGGTTTGGGCTCTAGGCTGAGATATAGACAGACAGACAGACGGCATCGTCAAAGCTACTTTTCTGTTTAAGAGGGTCGGGAAACGTCGACATTTAACAAAATCTCAACCTAGGTTTTTTATCAACGGTCACAATACTTCTCTCACCTAGGTATCCTAGACACATTCCTCACATTTCAGATGAAACACAAGAGTTGTACGTCTTACTACCCGTCTAGGGTAGCCACATATTTACACTAATAGGACACAAATGAGATAGGTATAATTTAAAGGAAGTACACCCAAATTTGCTTGGAGGGAGGTTGAGAAACTATTTAAATTATTAATTTATTTAACTAGTTAAACTATTTATCTCGTCTTCCAATAAAATTTCAAGCATTTTAACTTGAAATTAAAATTCTAATAAAAATTCCATATAGACAGTTTATAACTCATCAAACCTTTCATTCTAGCTTACATTTAATAGACAATTTATTGTGCTACCTTTGCACGGTCAAAATACCGCGGCCATTAAAATAAATCACTAGGCAGGTACGACTTCATATCATTAAATCAAGAAGATATGTTATTATTAAATAGGCGAGTAAAAAAAAAATATATATTTTGCCTAGTTCCTTTATCAAACTTACCTTAAACATTAATTAATACACCCATATTATACTAATTGAATCATTATTTTAAATCATTCAAAATTGAAAAATTAATTTTAATATAAAATTAAAATAAAAATGATATAACACTAATAATAAATAATAACATTCTTAATTCGACTGACCAATTTCAAGCCTATAGAAAACCCATTTACCTGCCATCGTATTTTGAGCCCCAAACCTTGACTTGGCCGAAAAACGGTAAATGACGCGACTAGCCTTTGTCATCATGGCTTATAATTTAGGATAATATAATAATTATTGTTATGACTACTCCACAAGCAAGCCCTTTAATTCGAATATTCCTCTCATAATTGTTAGTTAGAGAGCATCAAACCTAAATACGTCATTACATCTCTAATTACTTGATCATGCTATCGTGTGACAACCGCTGGAGGTTTCACCGGTGAGGGGATTCCCCGTGATACGTATCTTCACCACTACCCAATGAGTGTAATACGACGTGCGGTAGAGTGAACAAATACGCCACACGTATAGAATAATGGCAGTCAGTACGAGCACAACAGGGCCAGTAAGCTCTAGCCATCTCTGTAATTGGACTTGAAAGAGACCAAATTAACGAACAGGAGTTATGGCGGATGGTAGAACCACCTCTTCTCTAACGATACAAAGAGAGCGGAGAGTATTTCCCTGGAATGCAAGCAACCAACCAAGTAACCGTCGGCCCGAGATGCCGCGAACGAGTCTGTAGGCAGCCCTTGTGCTCTGTGCTGCTACCTGTGCGTCTGGACCACTTGTTAGATGCCCCGTGGGGGGTTCAAATTCCATCGCCCCGGGCAGCACACTCTCTGTACAGTCACCTCCGCCAGAACGAGCACAGCCAGCCCCTTCCTCGCGCCATTGTTGTCAGTTATGTATAGCCACGTTTATTAGAATACCGCAATAATATTAATTACTATACAATAATTAAACCCTTAATGATAGACCCGCGGAATAAACGTCAAGATCACACTGTTTGGACTACCGGTGACGAGGTCTGGGTTTTAATCCCAGTTGAGAGTGATGTATTCTAAAATATGTCCACTCAAACCCGAGTATCTTTTCTCTAGCGTTAATCCATCTTCCTCATTATTGCTCTAAAAGTGTAATTAAATTAGTACATCCGGACTGGTAGTAAGACGAGGTGCTAAAACAAGAAACTACAAAAGCGTTACGAAAAATATTGCTTTCACCGGAATAATTCATCATTCACCAGAGCAATTTCGGCACAAAGTGATTGAATTTCAAACGCCGCGCAATCTATTTAAATAGCCTATAGCGTCTAATCCCACTAACACTTATGTTCCGTGATTCCTGCTTTCATTTTGAGGACGCACACAAAATATTTAAATGCTCACGTACAACTGGTTTGAATTATGTACGGAGTGTACAACAATGTCCAACGGTAGGGTTTCCTATTGGCCCAGCGGGGTTGAATCGAGCATGCGCAGTTACTGCTTCCCCTACGGCTCCCCCCTCCAACAAGTCCCATCGTGAAGGAGCAGACAACACAGCTCCAAGCTATTCAGTGCATCTTCGCACGCCGTTGGATGTTTCTTTACTAAATGTTTGTAAATATCTCATTTCCTAAACTCCGTATTTTCTTGGGCTATCCACGCGAGTGTGAACTGTATTGTGACCAAACCCTTATGTGTTAAGTGACAGTGTTCACAGTGTAATTCCCGCAAGTGTGAACTGTATTGTAAACCAGCCCTGATGTTGAAAGTAGGAGTGTGAAGTGACAGTGCTACCTGTGTAATTCCCGCGAGTGTGAACTGTATTGTAAACCAGCCCTGATGTTGAAAGTAGGAGTGTGAAGTGACAGTGCTACCTGTGTAATTCCCGCGAGTGTGAACTGTGTTGTAAACCAGCCCTGATGTTGAAAGTAGGAGTGTGAAGTGACAGTGCTACCTATGTAATTCCCGCGAGTGTGAACTGTGTTGTAAACCAGCCCTGATGTTGAAAGTAGGAGTGTGAAACGACCGTGCCCTTGAAGCGATACAATACCTCCCCCCCAACCCCTTATGCAGGGGGTTGTGTTTAACGATGAGCCGCATTGTGGCCTGTGGCAATGTGGCTAGGTGGAGGTGGATTATGAGCGGGTGGTTTACAAGTCACAATGTGCTCGTCTTATTGTTACTGCTACAGTGCTGCATCCAGGTAATAGAACACCCTTCAGATTAATTAATTTAACACGACATAACTACTCATTCTCCTGTAACATCTCTTGGCTTACTACGAAACTAGCTACTCATTCCCTGTAATATCTCTTGGCTTACTACGAAACTAACTACTCATTCCCTGTAATATATCTTGGCTTACTACGAAACTAGCTACTCATTCTCCTGTAATATATCTTGGCTTACTACGAAACTAGATACTGATTCCCCTGTAACATATCTTGGCTTACTACGAAACTAACTACTCATTCCCTGTAATATATCTTGGCTTACTACGAAACTAGCTACTCATTCCCTGTAATATCTCTTGGCTTACTACGAAACTAGATACTCATTTCCCTGTAACATCTCTTGGCTTACTACGAAAACTAGATACTCATTTCCCTGTAAATCTCTTGGCTTACTACGAAACTAGTATCTCATTTCCTGTAACATCTCTTGGCTTACTACGAAACTAGTACTCATTTCCCTGTATCATCTCTTGGCTTACTACGAAAACTAGTACTACATTCACCTGTCATATCTCTTGGCTTACTACGAAACTGGCTATCATTCACCTGTCAATCTCTTGGCTTACTACGAAACTAGATACTCATTTCCCTGTATATCTCTTAGCTTAACTACAAACTAGTACTCATTCCCCTGTAACATATCTTGGCTTACTACGAAACTAGCTACTCATTCCCTGTAACATCTCTTGGCTTTACTACGAAACTAGATACTCATTCCCTGTATATCTCTTGGCTTACTACGAAACTAGTACTCATTCCCCTGTACATCTCTTGGCTTACTACGAAACTAGAATCATTCTCCTGTCATCTCTTGGCTTACTACGAAACTAGTACTCATTCTCCCTGTAATATCTCTTGGCTTACTACGAAACTAGATACTCATTTCCCTGTAATATCTCTTGGCTTACTACTAAACTAGCTACTCATTTCCCTGTATATCTTGGCTTACTACGAAACTAGCTACTCATTCCCTGTCATATCTCTTGGCTTACTACGAAACTAGATACTATTCCCTGTAACATATCTTGGCTTACTACGAAACTAGCTACTCATTCTCCTGTAACATCCTTGGCTTACTACGAAACTAGATACTCATTTCCCCTGTAATATCTCTTGGCTTACTACGAAACTAGCTACTCATTTCCCTGTATATCTCTTGGCTTACTACGAAACTAGCTAATCATTCCCCTGTACCATCTCTTGGCTTACTACGAAACTAGATATCTCATTTCCCTGTCATATCTCTTGGCTTACTACGAAACTAGCTAATCATTCTCTTGTAACATCTCTTGGCTTACTACGAAACTAGATACTCATTTCCCCTGTAACATCTCTTGGCTTACTCGAACTAGATACTCATTTCCCTTGTCATATCTCTTGGCTTACTACGAAACTATCTAATCATTCTCCTGTAACATCTCTTGGCTTACTACGAAACTAGATACTCATTTCCCCTGTAATATCTTTTGGCTTACTTCTAAACTAGCTACTCATTCCCCTGTAACATATCTTGGCTTACTACGAAACTAGCTACTCATTCCCTCTAACATCTCTTGGCTTACTACGAAACTAGATACTCATTTCCCCTCTCATATCTCTTGGCTTACTACGAAACTAGCTACTCATTCCCCTGTCATATCTCTTGGCTTACTACGAAACTAGATACTCATTCTCCTGTAACATATCTTGGCTTACTACGAAACTAGCTAATCATTTCCTGTAACATCTCTTGGCTTACTACGAAACTAGATACTCATTTCCCCTGTAATATATCTTGGCTTACTACGAAACTAGCTACTCATTTCCCTGTTATATCTCTTAGCTTACTACGAAACTAGCTACTCATTTCCCTGTCATATCTCTTGGCTTACTACGAAACTAGATACTCATTTCCCTGTCATATCTCTTGGCTTACTACGAAACTAGCTAATCATTCTCCTGTAACATCTCTTGGCTTACTACGAAACTAGATACTCATTTCCCCTGTAATATCTCTTGGCTTACTACGAAACTAGCTACTCATTTCCCTGTTATATACTCTTGGCTTACTACGAAACTAGCTAATCATTCCCTGTACCATCTCTTGGCTTACTACGAAACTAGATACTCATTTCCCCTGTCATATCTCTTGGCTTACTACGAAACTAGCTAATCATTCTCTTGTAACATCTCTTGGCTTACTACGAAACTAGATACTCATTTCCCTGTAACATATCTTGGCTTACTACGAAACTAGCTACTCATTCCCCTGTAACATCTTGGCTTACTACGAAACTAGATACTCATTTCCCCTGTAATATCTCTTGGCTTACTACGAAACTAGCTACTCATTTCCCTGTTATATCTCTTGGTTTACTACGAATTTAGCTACTCATTCCCTTGTAATATCTCTTGGCTTACTACGAAACTAGCTACGCATTTCCCTGTAACATCTCTTGGCTTACTACGAAATTAGATACTCATTTCCCTGTCATATCTCTTGGCTTACTACGAAACTAGCTAATCATTCTCCTGTAACATCTCTTGGCTTACTACGAAACTAGATACTCATTTCCCCTGTAATATCACTTGGCTTACTACGAAACTAGCTACTCATTTCCCTGTTATATCTCTTGGCTTACTACGAAACTAGCTAATCATTCTCCTGTAACATCTCTTGGCTTACCACGAAACTAGATACTCATTTCCCCTGTAATATCTCTTGCTTACTACGAAACTAGCTAATCATTCTCCTGTAACATCTCTTGGCTTACTACGAAACTAGATACTCATTTCCCCTGTAACATCTCTTGGCTTACTACGAAACTAGATACTCATTTCCCTTGTAATATCTCTTGGCTTACTACGAAACTAGCTAATCATTCTCCTGTAACATCTCTTGGCTTACTACGAAACTAGATACTCATTTCCCCTGTAATATCTCTTGGCTTACTACGAAACTAGCTACTCATTTCCCTGTGATATCTCTTGGCTTACTACAAAACTAGCTAATCATTCTCCTGTACCATCTCTTGGCTTACTACGAAACTAGCTACTCATTCCCCTGTAATATCTTTTGGCTTACTACGAAACTAGATACTCATTCCCCTGTAACATATCTTGACTTACTACGAAACTAGCTACTCATTCTCCTGTAACATCTCTTGGCTTACTACGAAACTAGCTAATCATTCTCCTGTAACATCTCTTGGCTTACTACGAAACTAGATACTCATTCCCCTGTCATATCTCTTGGCTTACTACGAAACCATCATCTCTTTCTTTTGTCATCTCATTTATCAAAGATAAGTGTTTTATCTTGTTTTTTTCATCGTATTGCATTACTGACCTGAAGTGACGTAATATAAAGTTTATTCGCCTGTATGTAGACTATTCGCTGCTCTGGTGGACAGAGTACACCTATCTAAGCTGTCTGCACGTCTTACCCGCAATAAGATGATGTATTAACATGTAACATGTAATATGGAAGTGAGGGCCAACGGGAGTTATTTAAACTTACCTTAGATTAGTTTACCAACCCCTTGGGATGGTTCCTCTTAGGACAATAATACCCAAATTACTGGCCGGGAATAGAACTTTGGCCCCAAGGTTCGCGGCCAGGTATAGGCCTGTTGACTACTACATGGAACGGGTTATACACCAGACCCACAGACTCCAGGTTAAAATGGCTGTGCTCTGGGACCATATACAAGGTATACACCTGACCCACAGACTCCAGGTTAATAGTGTCGATATACCGGCTTTTACAAAGCTGGTCTTAGGTTAACTAATGGACCTACCCTCCCTCCATCAACCAGCCTCCAAACTGCTCTACTCAGACTGAAAGTAGAAAACAATGAACCTTTATTTTACGTTCATGTGAATTGTTTACAATATTCAAATACCGTCGACTAGTTATTTGGACAAGGGTAAGGAGGTAAATTTAGGAGTGGGGGGGTTGCTGGTAACTGAACTATTGTGTTTGGACCAACACTCCTTTACAACGAACAATTTGCTGTTATGACTGAACTGCAATTAGCACTCTCCAGGGACAAAGGACTCAACCTGGCTCAAAGAGCTCAGCAAAACCCCTTTAAGGCTGAGCGTGTGATGTAGGCCTATACCATAGAGAAATGTATACTATAGAGAGGACATCAAAGGTTAAAATATTCAGTCAAGTTTTTTTGGGTGGTTTTTCCACTGAGTCTCAAAAATTTTAGTTCTGTCGAGTGACCGCTTCGAACGCTAGTGTTTCAACTTTTGGTTTCTTTAAAAGCGTCATGTTACTATGGCAACCAATCTCTTACAGTGTTGTCTATATTTACCTTCATTTTCATCATTCATTGATTTAAAGTATGTCTGGCCCGTAGTGGTTTGCGTGGTTGAGGGGAAGGGGGGTGGCATTCACAATGTACTTACAAAAGACACTTGGATCATAAACGCAGGTAAGAGAACCGCCACTTGCTAAAGTAGGGGATGGGGGGTACGAGTCCCAGCTTATTGTATTTACAGTTTTAAAGAAAACCCTCACAAACCAGCAGAGCTAGTTTCATGTCTGTGGGCCTGGCTCATAGAAAATACAGTGGCCTGGCTTTGATACTTTATTGAATGGGGGTCCAAATAAAGACATGCTAATTTTGATAAGTATAATTTCAACGTTGTAATTAGATTTATAGCACCATACGTGAGGAAAATAGATTTTTTATTTTATTTTGGACATCTTTACCCCCAAAATAATAGACTAAAGTTAGATCGAAAATCAAAATATTTTGTCCCTCTTGGGTGCCAATGTTTATTAAGATTTTAGTCGAAATATATCAATTTGTTCAAATATTACGAGGAAACAGTCGTTACATTTCTCTTTTTATCTTGAAACATAAGATACATAAGATATGGTTTCTTAGATTATGTCAATATAAGGTGGAACATCAAAAACACAAAAGCTCTACAGTGAAAACACCTTGGCAATTAGTTAATTAACTATTACAAACACGACATTTGAAGTGGGAATGTAAGGGACGCGAGAAAACAACAGTGTTTAGTTTTTATATCTAAACAATTTTTTGGTCTAAATAAATAAAATATGCTTCAATATCAACATGTAGTTTAATTTTCTTCCCATGATGATGTCAATAGTTGTTGGATATCTGTCATAAGCATGGCGGTATTACCTAAAAAAAACTTTTAAATGAATAGAAAAAGTTGTCATTATATTCCAGGACACCATTTATAGATATTCAAGAACTTATATATCACCATGTGGAGGAAATTAAGCTCCATGTTTCTATTAAAGCAATATTCTATTTATTTGACCAAAAAGGTTTTGCTATATAAAATGAAAAAAAAACTTTTCTCGCGTCTCCTACATATTCTCTATAAGGCTAAATATAAATAGCTCCTTAAACTTAATTATGTTCTTCTTGAAGCATCATAATAGCAATATTGACACCTAAATAAATAAAATGAATTAATACAATTTTTACAAAAAATAATAAACATGAGACTCAATTAAAAATTATATTTGTAAAAATATATAAACATTATAATGTACACATTATTTTCATAAGAAATTAAATTTAAGCCAAACAGTTCTAGTCCAGTTATCTTAATTATGAATTATATATTTTGACAAATATATAATTTTGATAAGAATTGGAACTAATATCAACTTAATATGTTTTTTATGCTATGCATAGTAAATTTGTTAAATATATTAAAACAATATTATTAATAAATAATTTAATCATGTTATGTATGATATAATATAGATTAATTAAAGATTAGTAAAGAGATTTAAACTCATATTTTCTTATGTTATTTAAAATAAAATTGTGCCTTACCATTCGTTTGGTCCCTTTCTCCAAACCAATGATGAAGAATGATTATTTTTTAAATATCAAGATATTTTAATTTCACTGTATCTCGCAACATTTTCAACTAAACAATCTGAAATGTCTTTAATTTTATACAAAACCTTAATTAATCTGAAACTTAAATAGTTAAAATAAGCCTAATTTTCATGGTAGGTAATATTAATATATATTGTTAATGCACCCAATTTTAAATCAGTGGAATTAAATATTCAATAACGAACACAAGTTTAGCACTTAAATATTTCATGACAAATAGTAGGCCTACATTATGTAATTAATTGTACCTCTAATAGGATGAGAGTTAAAAAAATCAATTTCCCAAATAATTAATGAATAACTAAAATAAACACAATATCCGTATCAAAAACCCTATAGGCTAATATAGTTGGTACAGCCATCAAATAAGTCCAAGAATAGTAAATAAACATAATCTTATCTATATTAGAAAAGTGTGCGAAGTAAATTTGTTTTCCGATTTGAAGCAATCTTGAATTGACTGTATGAAATACTCTAGGAACCGAAACGAAGTTCAAATATGTTGATAATTATTCTTTCGTGCTTGCATTGAGTGAACATACATTAAATATTTTAGCTTTCAATATGTTTATTGGTGAAGCAAGTTAAACTCTTGGAGTTTTGCATACCCCTACTATATTCTATAAATGCTTTAGTGCTATGATGACTAAGTCAATAATTTAACCCAATTAATTTTAAATTAAATAGTAAGATTCTAGTAACCGACTAGTTACTTGTCCATTAGTTATTCCTCAGTTTTTTCAAGTACGGATGTTCTTTACCACCATTTATCAGTTTTCTTTTGGTGTCTCTTGTAGATCTTGACGGCCACTCAAGTCCATACCTTTCTCTAGCTATTAGAAGACATTCAGTAAATATTGTTTGTGATTTTCACATTCCATAAACCTAGTAGGAAAATATTTCATAGTATTAAAGATCAATTCTTTTGTGATAATTTCTAAAAGTTGACTTTAATGACAAATGCTGTCGAAGATTTCTACAAATTTTCGTAACTGGAACTTACATACACTCCATAATTCAGCAGAGGCTGGAGTTAGTTGTCCTAGGTCCAAGTTTGTTGAAGACTTTGTAGTTTTGTATGTTCTATAATGTGTAAGAATTTGGGCTTGAAATAAACTTGAGAATTTTGATCCAGGAATTTTTCCTTGCAAGTTGGGCATTGAAATTTGTTCAAACATTATTTGGCAGCATAACCTGAAAAATAATATGTGGCGTTATCTTCCAATTGTTGTGTAAGAGAAATATCAGTTGTGGTTTCTATATTAGAATTGGCTGCTGATAATGGTGTTAGATTTTCTTTTAAACTACCATTTTGTAGCTCGCGTGCAGCCTGAGTAGTATTAACATCACCTACTGATGTTTGTGAAGTTGAACTAAAAAATCGAGTGTTTCTTAGTGGTATTTGTGACTGAGACTTGTATATTGTGTTTTCATTTCCCTTGTCATTATGATTCGTAATGGGAAATATTTTCATTGTATTACTAAAGTGTTCAACTTCTAAGGCACTAGCATCAAGAGCCGCCAATAGCACATTGAGTTCTTTGTAAAAAAAAAAACAACTTTTTTTTTGAGCTTGTACTTTGTTTTGAATCGGAAGAGTCATTTAATGATGTGTTGCCATTGTTTTGCATTGTAGTGGAAGAAAACACCAAGTTAAAATCATAATCCATTTCACAATTAGTTAATTGAGGAGGAATTGTAAATTTTATTGACATTGTGTGTTGCATATTTCTTTGAAATTGTTTTGCAGTAGTATTATTACCATTACCACAACTATATCTTAAGACACAGAATAAGTTTTCTAATGGGTCCTGTTGGAGGTGGGATGTAATCAGATAGGAAATTCCTTCATTTTTAAGATCATTCCAAAGTAATTAAATGCCTGTAATAGTAATTTGGAAGCTATTGAAAGTGGGTGGAAGACTCTTTTTATTATCAGCAAAACTCCATTTTTTTATCCAATCCAAACATGAGGTTAAGTTTTCTTCCACTTGGGGATTTGAACTGGAAAGTGCTCTTCGATTTGGGTTAGAATTGTATAGAGACTTGCTGTTTAAATTGTCGAACAAGTCATTCATACGACTTACAAAGTTAGCAACGCACACAATATTTCTATCTTGATCCTTGGCAGAGCTTGCTAAAGCCATTAGAGATGCATATACAGCATTGCTAGATACTTGAGATGCCAGTTTGACGCTCATTTTATCAAATGGTCCTGGATGAATATGACAGTCACTCAATTTTGTTGATGCTCTAGAAGTTACACAAGATGCGTTAACTGATGCCATCTTTTTCATAATGCTCCAGGAAACAATATCATCGCCTATTTTAAAATCATTTGTTAACCAGTTATTTCGCACTCATTTAAGTAAATGAGGAACATCGTACAAACAGTAAACCTTTCTATTATTGAACCAAATAAATGGTTGCTCTACAGTAACTCCTAAATGCTCAAGAGCTTTCCTATTTGAAGTGCCTTGATCACAGATTGTAGCTCTAACGTTAAATCCTAGCCCTATTAGTGTCTCGAACATCATGCCAATTAAGAGCATTAAGTCCAAATATTTAACGCGCTACTCTATCGTTGGACTAGACTGCTGAAGACGTGGAAGATCCGAGGTTCAACCCCAGTTGGGTGCACTGAGGGTGGATTTTCCTAAATGGTTTTTCACTTTGGCTCCACGCAAATGTGGGTGAAGTTCCTCTAACTAAGCCTTATTAATCCCTAACCCATTAGTGTAATTAGTTCATAGGGGCGTATAGACCGAACAGTTAGTGAGACAAAGTATTTTAAAAAATTTAAAGAATTTAATAAATGACTATAAATGTATACATTTAATTTATTTTTATTTTAGATGTACCTGACCTGGTTTATATGATCAATAGGAACAAAGTCATCTGACTTAAAATAATATGTGTAGCGCAGTGTTTTCCAACCTTGAGATTACGACGTGTTTAGGGTGGAGTCGCAATGATTTTGAGGTTTTAGTTTTATACTTATTTTTAAGTTATTATAACGATTATAAGTAAGTTCAAAACTAAAATATAAATGTACGCGGTTAAAATAATATCAACTGTAAGTTACTTATTTTTATTTTTGCTAGTTATCCAGCTCTGGCAATAAGCTTTTATGTATTGGGTGAATAGCGCTGCTAGCTCAACTTCCGAAATATCGACCAGGCTAATTGATTCTCTTTTGCGACCTTTTAGTCCCTTTCATGTAAACATTAACTAAGAAATTTCATATAATTAAAACAAGTGTTAGTGAGCAGGCGGGTTAAACATTACTTGTGTTTGGTTTGGTTTGTTTGTAATGGAGAGGTCACTCACTATTCGAATACCAGCCGAATGTACTAGGGGTGATTTTTCTAAATTATTTTCTCATATCCCTCCACGAAAATAAAGGTACATTTTCTTTTTTAATCCTTTCTACCTCAATTGTGTAATTAAATGTGGATATGCCGGACGGATACTAAGACGAAGTGAAAAGATTAATCTATAAACCAGGATTAGAACGCTTGAAGGTTTTTAGATAACTCTGGTTACCATTTTTTATTACTTCCATAGGCTTATATTTTACTAAATATGATTACTCAATTATGAAACGCTAACCTTAAAAATTGTAACGATCATCTTTTTATTATTTTTGAAGAGTTACAAATGACCAAAATTGTTTATTTATATTGGATTTAAAAATCCCTGACTAGAGGTCGAATAAAGATTTTTTTTAAATCTACACCATTATTGTGCTGATGTAAACTTTGCTGTAGATAAGTTTACATGAGGTTTTCTCTTATATTAAAATCTTGGCAATGCAAACCAATTTTATCGAGCCAAATATTTTCTAATGTTTAGTATTTAAAAGGCTTATGAAATTGTTTTTCCATTGCGCCCCACGACCCAACCGGCCTATAAGCATTGTATTAACAACACTCAAATGGGAATGAGGAATGTAGAAAGTCCACGCATATTTACGATCAGGTAGATTAGAAAACAATATAAGAAATAGCACCCCGCCCTACACAGGGGTTGAACCCTGAGTTTTCCGTCACTGACAAGCCGGACTAGATGAGCCTGATATTTATTAAATGTACCTACTGATCCGGGTAATTTTATTTTCAAATTTGACATAAGTCTTAAGATAAGTGCAGTTAAATGAAAGCAAAAATATCAACATCTACCACACCAAATTTACTACCAAAAGCTAAAATTGATGCAAATACTTTTAAATTAGAAACAAAAATATTCCATATTAACTACTTAGTTTAGTTTTTTAACAGAAGAGTTCATTAAATATATAATGTTATTTAAATTCTTCCAAATGTATGAAAACAAATCCTAGGTAATTCTAAAATAAATACACATACAATTTATTGCAAAGATAGTTATTACTACTGGTGACCTGGCGGTCTAGGGGTATGGTGTCAGACCTCTGTTCTGGGGTTCCGGGGTTCAATCCTCGGTCTCGGCACAGATTTATCTGATTGCCAAACCCTTCCTTCACCTCTGACAAGAAGTGTATTAATCACAACTTGTGAATGTGGGGAATGCCAGGCCTCCACCGTGGTTCGGATTCCACGTTAAACTGTAGGTCCTCCATTTCATCTCACAATCACCCTACTATTATACATTAGCGTAAGCGCGTATAACCTGAACGGGTAGTAAGACGTGGTGCTAATAATAATAGTTATTACTAGGCACATTCAAGAAGAACCCACACAGTTCAAAACAAATTTTACTTTCATAATTCTAAATAAGAATTCATTTATCAAATATTTAATTTAATTAAAATCACTAAAAATAAAACAAATCAGAAATTACTAATAGATAATAAAATCAACTGTATGTGTATCATGTTATATAACCCAATGTTAATTCAGTAACACGTTCATAATTTAAATTTGGAGTATAGGGGACACTAAATAAAATATTGGTTATAAGGTGAGCCTCTGGAGGCTAGGAAGGCTTTTCCAGAAACACTTTAGCATTAAATGCCTTCATAAGCTGTGTGTGGTCATACCTGTCGTAGTTGGATATGATAGGATCATTACAAAGTTAGTTGAAACTTGAAGGACTTTTATATGGTGATCTGGAGTGGAAACGTTAATAAGCGTTTTTACATTTTGGTATTGTAGCTATGGTATAAAAAAGGAACACTCTATCAGTGAAACTGTAAAAGATCATGGGAAATAGAATTTAGAAATATAAATTAATATAACGATTACAATAACCCAGCATGCACTGATATATTATGTTCCCCTCACTTAGGGTCACGCCCAGTAAAGCAGTAATAATCTCATTTAATCAGGTGCCAGTGACGGAATCTCTTGAATATCAATGAGATCCATGTACACTAGGGATGGCTTTTCCATAACCATCTTCCTCTTCTCCCAGAAAGAGCGAATACATTTCCGAAAGGCCTTAGGTTTCGCTTCATTACCTCATTAAATTAATCTGTAAATATCTCGTAAGTTTAACGAAAAAAAACCCTATTTTTTTGTTTAATAAAGATATCAAGCCATTAAATAAATGAATACACATATATACAGAACATTTTGATACTAATAAAGATCAGACAACTGAAAATAATAAATTAATAAAATTTTCGAAAATTATTGATCAGTTTTGGTATCAGATTATTTGTAAATATGATAAATACTATTAAACTAGTCCGGTAAGGTGATCTTGTGTGGGAGTATTTAACAAATACAGTATTTATTCTATGTTTACTAAACAATAAGAAAATAACTAAAACCTTCTTTCCTATCTTCATCACGAACTGGAAAATTAAACTTTGATAATTTGTTTCCAGTGTTAGAACGTGTGTTTTCACAGCCTTTGAAAGCACACTGTCTCTTCCTTTACTAGTCATTTGGTTCTTCAAACTAGAATCCATCCTTTACCAGACACAGTACCTACTGAATAGATGGTAGTATTTCTTTTTCTCTCTAGCAATTATTGGTAATGTTGCTGTTTGGTCTGGTGGGTCATTGATCCGGGTTGGGGGAAGGGGGGAGGACAGGAGGGCACTACTGAGTGACATTGTAAGCACTTCTTCCTCGCCCTTGCAAGTCTCCTTTTGGGGCAGGTTTATTATCTTTTACAATGATGATGGGTCATTTACAACGTTGCCAGTTCCTCTAAGAAAACCCACACACTACATCGGAAACTAAGTCTTACAATGAATGGTTTTGTGGCGCGAAAACGCGAGTCTAAAATTGAAAGTACGTTTGTTAGCGCTCCTCTGCGGCGACTCGACAGAACTACAGTTTCCATTGTTCTAAAATGGACTGAGTTTTGCCCTATCCTTGGTTCCCTCTAGTGTTATTCCTTTCTCTATGCCTATACCTTGTCCATGACCAGGGACTCTACATGGCTCAAAGAGCTCAGTAAAACCTCTGTAAGAATGAGTGTGATGTAGGCCTATACCTTGTCCATGACCAGGGACTCAACATGGCTCAAAGAGCTCAGTAAACCCTGTAAGGCTGAGCGTGTGATGTAGGCCTATACCTTGTCCATGACCAGGGACTCAACATGGCTCAAAGAGCTCAGTAACCCCCTGTAAGGCTGAGCGTGTGATGTAGGCCTATACCTTGTCCATGACCAGGGACTCAACATGGCTCAAAGAGCTCAGTAACCCCCTGTAAGAATGAGTGTGTGATGTAGGCCTGTACCTTGTCCATGGCCAGGGACTCAACATGGCTCAAAGAGCTCAGTAAACCCCTTTAAGGCTGAGCGTGTGATGTAGGCCTGTACCTTGTCCATGACCAGGGACTCAACATGGCTCAAAGAGCTCAGTAACCCCCTGTAAGGCTGAGTGTGTGATGTAGGCCTGTACCTTGTCCATGACCAGGGACTCAACATGGCTCAAAGAGCTCAGTAAAACCTCTGTAAGGCTGAGTGTGTGATGTAGGCCTGTACCTTGTCCATGACCAGGGACTCAACATTGCTCAAAGAGCTCAGTAAAACCTCTGTAAGGCTGAGTGTGTGATGTAGGCCTGTACCTTGTCCATGACCAGGGACTTAACATGGCTCAAAGAGCTCAGTAACCCCCTGTAAGGCTGAGTGTGTGATGTAGGCCTGTACCTTGTCCATGACCAGGGACTCAACATGGCTCAAAGAGCTCAGTAACCCCTGTAAGGCTGAGTGTGTGATGTAGGCCTATATCTTGTCCATGACCAGGGACTCAACATGGCTCAAAGAGCTCAGTAAAACCTCTGTAAGGCTGAGTGTGTGATGTAGGCCTATACCTTGTCCATGACCAGGGACTCAACATGGCTCAAAGAGCTCAGTAACCCCTGTAAGGCTGAGTGTGTGATGTAGGCCTGTACCTTGTCCATGACCAGGGACTCAACATGGCTCAAAGAGCTCAGTAACCCCTGTAAGGCTGAGTGTGTGATGTAGGCCTGTACCTTGTCCATGACCAGGGACTCAACATGGCTCAAAGAGCTCAGTAACCCCTGTAAGGCTGAGTGTGTGATGTAGGCCTGTACCTTGTCCATGACCAGGGACTCAACATGGCTCAAAGAGCTCAGTAACCCCCTGTAAGGCTGAGCGTGTGATGTAGGCCTGTATCTTGTCCATGACCAGGGACTCAACATGGCTCAAAGAGCTCAGTAACCCCCTGTAAGGCTGAGTGTGTGATGTAGGCCTGTACCTTGTCCATGAACAGGGACTCAACATGGCTCAAAGAGCTCAGTAACCCCCTGTAAGGCTGAGTGTGTGATGTAGGCCTGTACCTTGTCCATGACCAGGGACTCAACATGGCTCAAAGAGTTCAGTAACCCCCTGTAAGGCTGAGTGTGTGATGTAGGCCTATACCTTGTCCATGACCAGGGACTCAACATGGCTCAAAGAGCTCAGTAACCCCTGTAAGGCTGAGTGTGTGATGTAGGCCTGTACCTTGTCCATGACCAGGGACTCAACATGGCTCAAAGAGCTCAGTATAACCTCTGTAAGGCTGAGCGTGTGATGTAGGCCTGTACCTTGTCCATGACCAGGGACTCAACATGGCTCAAAGAGCTCATTAAAACCCCTTTAAGGCTGAGCGTGTGATGTAGGCCTATACCTTGTCCATGACCAGGGACTCAACATGGCTCAAAGAGCTCAGTATAACCTCTGTAGGCTGAGCGTGTGATGTAGGCCTGTACCTTGTCCATGACCAGGGACTCAACATGGCTCAAAGAGCTCAGTAACCCCCTGTAAGGCTGAGTGTGTGATGTAGGCCTATACGTTGTCCATGACCAGGGACTCAACATGGCTCAAAGAGCTCAGTAAACCCCTTTAAGGCTGAGCGTGTGATGTAGGCCTATACCTTGTCCATGACCAGGGACTCAACATGGCTCAAAGAGCTCAGTAACACCCCTGTAAGGCTGAGGTGTGATGCAGGCCTGTACCTTGTCCATGACCAGGGACTCAACATGGCTCAAAGAGCTCAGTAACCCCTGTAAGGCTGAGTGTGTGATGTAGGCCTGTACCTTGTCCATGACCAGGGACTCAACATGGCTCAAAGAGCTCAGTAACCCCCTGTAAGGCTGAGCGTGTGATGTAGGCCTGTACCTTGTCCATGACCAGGGACTCAACATGGCTCAAAGAGCTCAGTAAAACCTCTGTAAGGCTGAGCGTGTGATGTAGGCCTATACCTTGTCCATGACCAGGGACTCAACAGGCCTACATCACACACTCAGCTTACAGGGGGTCTGTAAGGCTGAGTGTGTGATGTAGGCCTGTACCTTGTCCATGACCAGGGACTCAACATGGCTCAAAGAGCTCAGTAAAACCTCTGTAAGGCTGAGCGTGTGATGTAGGCCTATACCTTGTCCATGACCAGGGACTCAACATGGCTCAAAGAGCTCATTAACCCCTGTAAGGCTGAGTGTGTGATGTAGGCCTATACCTTGTCCATGACCAGGGACTCAACATGGCTCAAAGAGCTCAGTAACCCCTGTAAGGCTGAGTGTGTGATGTAGGCCTGTACCTTGTCCATGACCAGGGACTCAACATGGCTCAAAGGCTCAGTAACCCCCTGTAAGGCTGAGTGTGTGATGTAGGCCTGTACCTTGTCCATGACCAGGGACTCAACATGTCTCAAAGAGCTCAGTAAAACCTCTGTAAGGCTGAGCGTGTGATGTAGGCCTGTACCTTGTCCATGACCAGGGACTCAACATAGTTCAAAGAGCTCAGTAACCCCTGTAAGGCTGAGTGTGTGATGTAGGCCTGTACCTTGTCCATGGCCAGGGACTCAACATGGCTCAAAGAGCTCAGTATAACCTCTGTAAGGCTGAGTGTGTGATGTAGGCCTGTACCTTGTCCATGACCAGGGACTCAACATGGCTCAAAGAGCTCAGTAAACCCCTTAAGGCTGAGCGTGTGATGTAGGCCTGTATCTTGTCCATGACCAGGGACTCAACATGGCTCAAAGAGCTCAGTAACCCCCTGTAAGGCTGAGTGTGTGATGTAGGCCTGTACCTTGTCCATGACCAGGGACTCAACATGGCTCAAAGAGCTCAGTAACCCCTGTAAGGCTGAGTGTGTGATGTAGGCCTGTATCTTGTCCATGACCAGGGACTCAACATGGCTCAAAGAGCTCAGTAACCCCCTGTAAGGCTGAGTGTGTGATGTAGGCCTGTATCTTGTCCATGACCAGGGACTCAACATGGCTCAAAGAGCTCAGTAACCCCCTGTAAGGCTGAGTGTGTGATGTAGGCCTATACCTTGTCCATGACCAGGGACTCAACATGGCTCAAAGAGCTCAGTAACCCCCTGTAAGGCTGAGTGTGTGATGTAGGCCTGTACCTTGTCCATGACCAGGGACTCAACATGGCTCAAAGAGCTCAGTAACCCCCTGTAAGGCTGAGTGTGTGATGTAGGCCTGTACCTTGTCCATGACCAGGGACTCAACATGTCTCAAAGAGCTCAGTAAAACCTCTGTAAGGCTGAGTGTGTGATGTAGGCCTGTACCTTGTCCATGACCAGGGACTCAACATGGCTCAAAGAGCTCAGTAACCCCTGTAAGGCTGAGCGTGTGATGTAGGCCTATATCTTGTCCATGACCAGGGACTCAACATGGCTCAAAGAGCTCAGTAACCCCCTGTAAGGCTGAGCGTGTGATGTAGGCCTATACCTTGTCCATACCTTGGTACAACACAGGCAGCTAATTCCTAGTAGGCTTACTCCAACTGAATGAGTTTTAAAGCCTTCCTTCCAATTTCCTCAAAGTCTCTTCGTGGAATCTGGTTTAGCTTCCGCCACTCGTACTGATATTCTGTACTTTCGATTCTTGAATCGGATTGACTTTTATAAGGAAAGACACCATTGCTGCACAGCTTGAAACGACTGGCCGGATTGACTGTATCTTATTTAAGGGTTTGCTAAACAAACCATCGTTTATCTACAGGCTACCGGACGTTATTTATACCAGTTTTGTAACCTCGGTAGTTTCGTTATAACGTTATTCTTAAAATGTTTGCTTGTTATCCAAAAATATATTTGTTCCCATGTATGCTGTGACTTATGTGCACACAAACCAGTATCCGGAGTGTTTCTTTATAACCAGATGAATGAAAATAAACAGATAGGCCACTGTGACTCTGACTTGAAGATGTTGGACAAATCATCTGTTAGTTATTTAAATGTAAGCTACCTAATTTTAAAGACGGTAGCTCAGGATTGTACACAAAGGAACCATCAAAATTATGAGTTGGATGTTCACCAATAAAACAAGAATGTTATAGCTAAATACGTCAAATCTTGAGCTAGTATATTATGAAATCAAAGTGACCATAATATTATAAAATATGTCACTGTTCTTAATTTGTTTGACACATATTTTAATCAAATTTCGGTTAAATCTTGTTTCTATATTCATATTTTATTGATTTTTTGATGATAGCGATCATCATTTTAGTTTCAAGTTTGTCCAAACTACATATAGGTCCCACAGAACGTTTATCTTTACATTTTAGTAGATAATTTTTATTTCTTGCCGCCTCCAACTTCACCCTAAATTGCTTCCTAGTCCTGACTTCACCACCTTGGCTTCAAGATGCTACAACTACAAAAATAAGAAACTTACAAAGCTGACACTTAGGACTACATACTTAGGGGAATATAAAGTGTTCACCTCAAACGTTCTTTTTAAATTTGTATTAAGTTTGAACATTTATTTAGAGATTTATGTCAAAACCACATGAACTAGGATTGTTTTCTATGAATTTAGTCTAATATTGAATACATTCAATTGTTTTCTTATCAATTGAAAATATCAGGTACCAATAACTATTCAAAGGAGAAACTACAAGATATATGTTTACTTGAAGTCCATCCACCATCAATGGTAGTTTGGTTTGCTGGGGACAAGATCGAGATATGAATCTTGACAGGCTGTACTGAGGGTGTATTGACAGGCTGTACTGAGGGTGTATTGACAGGCTGTACTGAGGGTGTATTGACAGGTTGTACTGAGGGTGTATTGACAGGCTGTACTGAGGATGTATTGACAGGCTGTACTGAGGGTGTATTGACAGGCTGTACTGAGGATGTATTGACAGACTGTACTGATGTAAACGGACAGTTATTCCCTAATATATAAAGGTATTGTTGCTGTTCCAGGGTGCCCAAGGCTCGGGTTTCTTTGAGCTGCAGATCCTGGAAATGTCCAACTATCGCGGCGAGCTGTCATCAGGCGAGTGTTGCGGAAACATTGTGAGATGGGACAGCTCAGTGGTTTGTCCCAGACCATGTAACACCTTGTTCAGAGTGTGTCTGAAGGAATACCAGAGTAATGTCACATCTACAGGCTCCTGTTCGTTCGGCAACACCTCCAGTGCCATCCTTGGTGGAACATCCTTCACTCTTGCTGACCCGGATAGCAGCAACGGCAAGCTGGTGTTGCCCTTCTCCTTCCGCTGGACGGTCAGTGCTTAAACTCGATAGCTAGACCCCATATTCTTCTCACAAAGAAACATCTACTATATAATAAGGCTATGGTAGGAAAATGAGCTTTATAGAAGGTTCTTCCTAAATAAATTGTGCTACACTGTTTTTAAATCTTATAGTTCATGCACATGGGCGATGTTTATATACTTAATTCATTAGAAAAACCTGTACTAAAACAATGCTATTTACAATATTTGAATAACTAGTAGGTAGCCATTACGAAACATGCGATGTACATTAAAATATCAATTATTTTCACCCATATTTCGAATATTGTGAGTGTGTCTGACAAAATAAAATAAATAGGACTACCCTTCCAAAGTTTATTTATGCATTTATATAATAAAAAGTTGTAATGTAGGCCTATATTTAGAAACAATCCAGAATAAGTTTAAATTATGGATATGACAAATAATATACCTAGCCTATATTTGATTAAAAGCACTCCGTAATTTTTACGGAAAAGAACCTTTGTAATATTTATTTTATTAGAAAGGTGAGAAAATCACTACTACTTGATAATGTTTGTAACTTGTATAACTATCGTCTGAAGATCATCGGGTCGTTAAAACTACTAACTATAGGCTGTGTAATTATGTTATTTTAGCACAAATTGTTTCTAGCTCATTGTTTTACTAAGCTACTAGATGGCGAGGTGTGTAGTGTTTTCAACTTGGCCTCCCATCTTTAGCCCTTTTAAATATATTTTTGCAAAACTATTTCGGTGCAAATCGCCATACTTGGGTGCAAAACAATATTTTTAAGACGGCATAGGAAAATTCCACTTTTGATAGTGGGGGAGGGGGGACCCCTGCCCCCAAACATAAACAGTCGTACCGTATCTGGGGTTAGGGTGCAAAACGGTGGTGTATTTAAACTTAAATCTAGATGAAGTGGGGGAGGGGGGGGGGCAACATGTTGGTTTATTATCTCCAACAAATTATCTAACACAACTTGTTGGCTCTGACCGGCTCTCCCAACACCAACATGTTGGCCAACATCTCCAACAAGTTGGGAATGCGTTTATATTGTAACACAGCTTGTTGGGATTGTGTTGGTCAACATGTTGTGTTACAATATGTGTGAGAAAGTGTTGTAATATAGTGAGGAGAGAGAGAGAGAGAGAGAGATGTTTCAGAGAGAAAGTCAATGTGAAAAGATAAATGGAACACACAAAACATTATTTTGAAATATCATCCCCTCAAAATTACGCGGTAGCATTGAAACATAACTGAACTTAATTTATTTGTTTTGTACTGTGTTACTATTTGATAAAATGAATATCAAAACCCGTTATTTGAAAACAATGAACGCCAAAACTCGTATTTAGATAAATAAATGGCTATTTTCGGGCTATCAAATTTTATATAATATAAATATGCTCCTGAGTCTACGGATTTCTAGAAATTCTCGTTTCAATAGTTGGAATATCAATATTTAATTTTAATTTTATACTTATTCAAGATATGTTAGTTTGAAATGAAGAGTCGCGTCTAATCAACGGTAGCAGAAGAAACCAATTGAGTATTACCTTGTCTCGTCGCGTCAGTCCACCCTACAGTGTTGTCAGAGCTATCAGTCCACCCTACAGTGTTGTCAGAGCTATCAGTCCACCCTACAGTGTTGTCGGAGCTATCAGTCCACCCTACAGTGTTGTCAGAGCTATCAGTCCACCCTACAGTGTTGTCGGAGCTATCAGTCCACCTACAGTGTTGTCGGAGCTATCAGTCCCCCTACAGTGTTGTCAGAGCTATCAGTCCACCCTACAGTGTTGTCGAGCTATCAGTCCATCCTACAGTGTTGTCAGAGCTATCAGTCCACCCTACAGTGTTGTCGGAGCTATCAGTCCACCCTACAGTGTTGTCAGAGCTATCAGTCCATCCTACAGTGTTGTCAGAGCTATAGTCCACCCTACAGTGTTGTCAGAGCTATCAGTCCACCCTACAGTGTTGTCAGAGCTATCAGTCCACCCTACAGTGTTGTCAGAGCTATCAGTCCACCCTACAGTGTTGTCAGAGCTATCAGTCCACCTACAGTGTTGTCGAGCTATCAGTCCACCCTACAGTGTTGTCGGAGCTATCAGTCCATCCTACAGTGTTGTCAGAGCTATAAGTCCACCCTACAGTGTTGTCGAGCTATCAGTCCACCCTACAGTGTTGTCGGAGCTATCAGTCCACCCTACAGTGTTGTCGGAGCTATCAGTCCACCCTACAGTGTTGTCGGAGCTATCAGTCCACCCTACAGTGTTGTCGGAGCTATCAGTCCACCCTACAGTGTTGTCGGAGCTATCAGTCCACCCTACAGTGTTGTCGAGCTATCAGTCCACCCTACAGTGTTGTCGGAGCTATCAGTCCATCCTACAGTGTTGTCAGGAGCTATCAGTCCACCTCTACAGTGTTGTCAGAGCTATCAGTCCACCCTACAGTGTTGTCGGAGCTATCAGTCCACCTTACAGTGTTGTCGGAGCTATCAGTCCACCCTACAGTGTTGTCAGAGCTATCAGTCCACCCTACAGTGTTGCGGAGCTATCAGTCCATCCTACAGTGTTGTCAGAGCTATCAGTCCACCTACAGTGTTGTCGGAGCTATCAGTCCATCCTACAGTGTTGTCAGAGCTATCAGTCCACCCTACAGTGTTGTCAGAGTATCAGTCCACCCTACAGTGTTGTCGGAGCTATCAGTCCACCTACAGTGTTGTCGGAGATATCAGTCCACCCTACAGTGTTGTCAGAGCTATCAGTCCATCCTACAGTGTTGTCAGAGCTATCAGTCCACCCTACAGTGTTGTCAGAGCTATCAGTCCATCCTACAGTGTTGTCAGAGCTATCAGTCCACCCTACAGTGTTGTCGATCTATCAGTCCACCCTACAGTGTTGTCGAGCTATCAGTCCATCCTACAGTGTTGTCAGAGCTATCAGTCCACCCTACAGTGTTGTCAGAGCTATCAGTCCACCCTACAGTGTTGTCAGAGCTATCAGTCCATCCTACAGTGTTGTCAGAGCTATCAGTCCATCCTACAGTGTTGTCGGAGCTATCAGTCCATCCTACAGTGTTGTCGGAGCTATCAGTCCACCCTACAGTGTTGTCGGAGCTATCAGTCCACCTTACAGTGTTGTCGGAGCTATCAGTCCACCCTACAGTGTTGTCTGACCCAACATATAGATACTGGATATGAACACAGGCAAATCACAGATGCAGCATTCATCGACCTCACAGCTGCATATGAAACAATCAATCCCAAGAAGTTGATAACAAAGGTATATACAACGATGAGAAACTACCACTTTACACAGTTAATCTAGTGTCTGCTGCAAAACAAGCCATTTTTGTCACTTTGAATAACAATAACAATAAAAATGGCCTCCCATAGGTAGTGCAATATCTATAGTAACGACCAACCTATTAGCCCCGGTACCAAAAGTTTCATGTATCCATATGATATGGTGATTGTGTCTCATGGTGTAAACCTTTGAGGATGGGGAAAGGAACTTAAAACAGTCCTTGAAGACCTGACGACACTAACCACCTGAAACCAACTCCTGTCAACCACATCTACAATATTATGGGCACAGCACCCCCATATATCAGATGGCAAAACGCAGTTGAAGTGTAAAGAAACAAACAAACATTAGACATTAGACATGTTTGGGTGTGAATCTCAACTCTCGTGGCTAGAGTCGAGACAACTTCTTGAGCATCACAGCCAACCGCGTCATCACCTGAAACCCGCCGGAAAGGAATATGGTGCAACTTAACATTTGGGGGAGTGCACGAAGGTGGAACCTCTGCTGGTTGACATTTTACATAAGTAGTTTGGAAAGCACTTAACAAGCTCATAACTGGCGTCTTAAGAAGTAAAAAGAATTTAGAGAGTGGGGTTAGATTTTTTGATACAATAGCTGTGAATTAGTTTAGCTGCAAGGCCCTCAACACCTTGTAGTCTGCAGAAAACTTGGTGAGCCATGCTCAGATATGGTGTAATTCGTGTCTATACCACAAGAGTTATGTGTAGTGATATGGTGTACCTTGTGTCTATACCACAAGAGAGTGATATTGAGTGATATAATATATATCATGTCTATAGCACGAGAGAGTGATGTGGAGTGATATGGAGTACCTCATGTCTATATCACGAGAGAGTGATGTGGAGTGATATGGTGACCTCGTGTCCATACCACGAGAGAGTGAGCTGGGGTGATCTCATGTTTATCATCAGGGTGGCCTGACTGGTCAACTGGGGCAGTTACCGCTGTGCCGAGCGACAATGAATGGGCAGTGGTCATTAAACAATCAATGCTCTTCTTACAGCCGGAAGTGAGAGCTACGCTGTAGTTTTGAAGATAATACGCTCCGACATATTTTGCCAATTTCTGTGGCTAAGTTTAGTGGCACCTATTATGTCGAATTCAATCGATTGTTCAATTGCCTAGAGATTTGACACGATCGCCAGTGACTATGGTATAAGAATATTTGGTTTTTCTCAATTTATCAGAGAAATAGGTAAGGAATATAAAAAATTAACAGGTTAAACATTTTTCAAATGAACAATTCTGTAATTGCTTTCGAACATAATTTCATGCTCTTTATATACTGAATGAGATAATTCTACTTCAAAAAGATGTCCTCATTAAGTCAAAAGTTTCCGAAGATCATTTTTGGTACTGGGTCTACTGTCTCACATGTGTCGGCATAAAAGTAACCTACCTTCTTATTTTACTCTATGGCTTTAGGTAGAAACTCGAAAATTAACTACTTCATTTAAAAAAGTACTCCTATCCAGATCCATAAAAGTATCTAAGTTTGTGAAAATGTGCTGACAATCTTAAGCATGTCTTAGGTTAACTTATATTTGCCAAGTAAAATTAAAACAAATTAATGTCGTAAAGTCTAAATATTGCATCGCTTTAACGGACAAATATTTAGATTAATTTATATACTACTTAAATAAAATGTGTAGCTATGATATATTCCAACAAATATTCTTCCAATTATTTTCCATCAGCAATACCGTCCCAAATGTTAGCTTAGGTTTGCATTTGAGAAGTTAGTTATGTAATAAATAGTGGGAACCTCTGTCATAGTTTATAATTCCAACGTTATAAATACAATAAAACTAGTTGGCCACTAAGGCGCGCTGCGCGGAACATTCAACGAACTATCGTGGTACTTGGAATGAAAGAGGTCATATAGGTTGGAATACCCTCTCTTCGTAATTCGTTCTGGGATTTTAAGGGGATGGATCACCATGAGAGATGAGCGTGGCCGGTTTCTAAGGTGATTTCTCTGTACTAGATTACTAAGAAAACTATTATACACATTTGAATCAGATTTTTATTACTGTAAAGATCAATTCACTTACTGCTTGAAACAAACTGATCTTGTCTTTGAAATGTGGGAAGACTTAGGCTAAAACTCTTTTCATTATATTACAATAAATACATTTCTTATCATTTAGTATAATTTAACGCCCGCTGGTTTAATGTTGTGTTTTTTAATCTGCAGACAAAGCATAAACCTAGTAAATATTATTAAGAATAATTATCCTTTAATTTTTCAACATACGTATTGTTCTAAACTAAAATAAAGTGGTACAGTTTTATTTTAATTCAAAAAAGTGTTGTGGTGCTGTATGCTGCGACCTATCGGTGTAAGGTTGAACAAGATGAGCCTCGTAAAACTCAAGGCAGTGATGCCAAGCGTTGCGCTGTGATTCACATAATGTTCGCTTGACTACGTTCATTTATGAAATCAATTGTGTGAATACGATGTGTTTTGCAATGTAAGCCATTTGTGTAAAAAATATCGAAAAAAAAGAAGAAAAAACGACTTTATCTCTCAACCAGACGAAAGAAAAATAAATGTTCTGCTCTTGTGAATTAGATTTTTTTTAAAGTGTTATGAAATTAATATAGTTTCTGCATGGAAAATACAATTATAATACTGTAATTTAGAATTCATCCATTAATTTCAAATCATGTGCGTACTAACCTAATTAATATAATTACGGAACTCACTTTGGTAACCGCAGGATCTAAGGCACTACTCTCGTAATAAACTGGACGGCCGAGGAGGGGGAACGGGGTTCAATCCCAGTTGGGTGCTATGGGGTTATTATTCCTAAACTGTTTTCCATTCAGCCTCCACGCAAATGTGAATGTATGTAATCAAAAAGCAACCTTACTCTTCTCTAACACATTAGATTAATTAGTACATCGGCGTAAAACCCACATGGGCTCGGTTCACTTAGGTATACCAATCAATCACTCTGGCCCTACCTTTGGTAATCTGATCTTTAAACAGAGTCAATAATTTGGTGTTGATAATACAGGGCTATCTAGATCACTATGGACTATTGGAAATATTAACAAGAAATACACTTGTCACAATAGATAAATGTCTTGAAACTATATTGCTATCAATTGTAAAGGTAGAGCATGAAACGGGAGTGGGGGCACTAGTGAACAGGCCTTGACCACCACTATTTTAAAATTAATAACATAGTTAACATAGTTCCATATTTCATTTTGACAATTATTATTTTGCACAATAAATTAATCACAAATATCACTTTTAGTTTCTCTTACCCCTTGGGTGCTATATCATGCCAAGTCAAAGAGATGGAAGTAACGTAATATTTAGGTGGAAGGGGAGGGGGGAACACAAATACTAGGATGAGGATGTTACTCAACACATGTAAGAATGTGAATTGTAAAAAGATTATTTCCATGGCAGTTTTTTGTTTTTGTGATATTAGAAATGCTTGACTTATTTACTTCAAAGTTATCTGTAAATTTACAATTATGAAGTAGGGTGG
This sequence comes from Timema cristinae, assembly GCA_039000515.1. Taxonomy (NCBI): domain Eukaryota; kingdom Metazoa; phylum Arthropoda; class Insecta; order Phasmatodea; family Timematidae; genus Timema; species Timema cristinae. The sequence goes on from JBCFYV010011164.1 coordinate 58,344,851, forward strand.
ATAAGAAATACGGTAGTTTAGAGAAAGTGTTCCTACATTTGCATGGAGGGAAATGAGCAATCATAAGGAAAACACCTCGGTTGACGCGGTCAAGATTTAACTGAAATTTGTAGCACAGGTACCCAATTAATAAAAATTAAAAACATAATTTTAAGTGTGTTCATTGGAGAAGTTTTGATGAAGGACTTAGAATGTATAAAACTGTAGAATGCATGCATTATTATATACTGTGTGTAGCTAAAATTATAAAATAGCTAATGATGTGTAGATATTATGAACACACCCGACACAAAAGTTATTGATAAGGGACACATAGATTATACAATTATCATGTTTTAAAGTAAAACTTGTGTATAAGCCTATCTATCACTTTTGGTCAAAATTGATAGATAGATATTTTCCATATAATTGGGTGAGAAACCTTTTCTTGCAGTATAGTTATATATGTTTTATTGTAATTTTAAATACTTATTTTTTGAGTAAGTGTTTATTATTTTTGTAGTAGAGGCAATAAAGGTTACCTATGTAAGTTTTAATATTTATTCTATACAAATTATCCATTTTTAAAAATGAAATGTTTATTTCTACAGAAAATAGTTTTATATGCTATCTTCAAATTAAATTTCTGTATAAATATATATAATGTTATGTAGGCTGGTCAAAATATTTTTTTTCACTACGATATAAAGTTCCTGAAGAAAATGGCCAGATTCAAATTTTTGTCAAATAAACAGGGAATTCGTGAATAGATTTTGTTTTTCAACAATTACGCTAATGGTTTTAGGGATCAGGAAGGTTACATTCATAGGAAGTGTACCCGCACTTGCAGTGAGGGGCGTGGAAAACCAACCTCAGTACACTCGACCGAGATTCAATCCTTGATCTCCCCGTTATCGGCAGTGTAGTCTACTGCAAGAATAGCGCGTTAGACCATGAGGCCCCAAAGCGGGTGTTAGGCTTATTAAAATATTTTTAAACGTGTAAAGTAATGTTCAGTGTTGTAACTATAGGATGGTGGTAAAATGCCTCAGGCCCACGCCCAAAATAGGGCCCACCATGCAGGTCCACCCACCCAAAATTAATTTGATAAGAGATGAAATCTTGGTCTTTTAAGTCTATTTTGGTTTCGTTAAGATCTAATATTTCAATCAAAAATGGCTCAATACTCACTTTATTGCGCATAATTTATGCCGTACAAGAAAGTATGTACATATTTTTCTGTAAAATCAATAGAAACAGCTGAAAGGTAATTTTCAAAGCTTTGTTAAAATTTATTCAAGAATCACATGAATCAAGAAAGGCTGCAGGTATTAGCTATGTTGTCAGTTGAGCTACTGCCCGTAGCTTGTCCCTGGAGGAAATGTAGACAATTTCACTGAGATCAATGTTTGTTTAGTCTCTATAAGTGTTAATATTGATAGCTGATTAGAGATTTGTTTATTATATTTATAAATATTGTTTTATTTAATTCAAATTGAGTTATTTACATTATATTTAAACTTTTCAGCAAAAATTTTAACAACTTCTGTGGCTGCATAGTAATGCACTTAGGGTGTTTTTTCCTCATTGGGTTTACTCTCTCATCTATCCGCGCAAATGTGTGTACACTTCCTCTAAATTCAACCTACCTATACTATATTATTACGTATTATAAAATAATTTCAACAATAAATGTCAAAATGTTTTTTATAATTTACAATTATACATAATATTTGAGGATGGTGGGGTCTTTTTTTCCTTAGAGAACCCCCCATGGGTCCATTTATATCTTAAACGTATATCTTTCCCCCCCCCCTTACTTTTATGGGCTCTAACAAATTTCAATAGGTCTTCACCTCTGCCCCCCAATTATCTATGTCCATGAAAGAAAGGTTTAAAAAATAAAAAACTTGTTTGCCAATTGATAAGATATTTCTTTTACTATTATTATTATTATTTGGATTTCATTACTAGCTATCAAAAGTGATTACATGACTTGACGTATGAATCTTTTAAATAAAATTAAGTAACCATTGTGACTCACAGACGCTGTCCTCAACCCTCTTAGCTTGGGTTAAGTCAAATGCTAAAGAAATGATCTACATTCTACGGTGTGTCTGTCGATAGTTTTGTATCCAATGTTACTCATTGAGGGTGAACTGGGAAGGTGGGAGGGTTAATAGGGTGGGGTGTTACCACCCATTTCTCCTCCGCCCCCTCCCCCATCGAAATGTGCCTTTCTCCAGTTTGTTGGTATACTTTTGTTTGAAGCTATTATTATTTTATTATTATTATTATTATTATTATTATTAGCACCGCGTCTTACTACCCGTTCGGGTTATACGCACTTACGCTAATGTGTAATGGTAGGGTGATTGTGAGATGAAATGAAGGACCTACAGTTTAACGTGGAATCCGAACCACGGCGGTGACCTGGCATTCCACACATTCACAAGATGTTGTTTGAAGCTGAAAGATGGTTTGCATCAAACTTCAAATAGATTCTATAACAATCTATTATTATTTCTAAATGCTTAAAGGACACCCCAAATACCTTTTAGTGGCATTCTATTATCAAACATTTTCCTATGCAGGGATGGCTTAAGGGCCGAGCGAACTGAAGGGCTGCCCAGGGGCGCCAACTTGAGAGGGTGCCAAACAGAACTTGACATGACCTACCATAATCTGGGCGTTAAATGAAAATAATCCTCAAACCTAAAGTAGTGATAGTGGAGTTGCTAAGCTTAACAAACGTTTGATTTTTGATACTAACATGAAATTTTACACATTAGTATAATTTTGTGATGTAAAATCTAGTCTAGTGCCACTCTTAAAAAGCTATTTTACATATGCCAGCTTGAAATGGCACTCTAAAACTTTTTTTTTTCAATTATAACGTAAAACATTCTTAATGTCTAAGTTTTTTACAAACTTGAAATAAACGTTTAGCGCATGTTTAACAATTGTGGAGTTTCACCTTCAATTATTTTCTTATCACAGCCAGGCTATGTTAGGTTTGAAGTTGTAAGGTTTGGGGATTATTTTCATATTTCCCAAGAGTACAATCGCCTTGAGAAATATGATAGCTGGCATCTAGCAAAATATTTAAGAATTGCAAAAAGTAAAACCAAATTTAAATTAAAATGTTTTTGTGAAAGTTTTGACTGCCAAAAGTGGCAATAAATCAACATATTATGTTCATTGCAGATAATATGGTTTGTCAAATGGATAAATGAGATTTGATCTGCTAGCTTTTGCTAGCTGTTAGCTACCTACACTCCTGTGGTGAATGCACTATATTATCCTCCGGTAAAGTAGAGAGAAGCCAAAAAGCAATACTGCCCGGGCACGAAATTTACCTCGGGCCGCCCCTGACTCTATGGAACTAGGAACAAGGAACACTGTTACAGAAAAATTGATAAAAGAGAAACATCTTTGTCAACCAGAGAGCATAGTAATCAAATTAATTTTCAAAAACCTGTATTAAAAACAGTGATGTAGTCGTAAATTTAGTAGTGCCGGAATGCAAGGTCGTAGCAACCCCAAAGTTGAAGTGGGGTTTTGGGACCCCCAACCGCTTACTCAAACATGAGTGCCTCTTGAAGCTATTTGGAGAATCTTTTAATGATTACTAAGGTAGGAACTTACTTAATGCGCTTCCCCTAAAAGGAATTCACATAGAGCATCAAAATTTATTGATTAATATTATGAAAAAAGTTTCAACATAATAATATTGATATATTATTATTAGCACCGCGTCTTACTACCCGTTCGGGTTATACGCACTTACGCTAATGTGTAATGGTAGGGTGATTGGGAGATGAAATGGAGGACCTTAGTTATCTTGGAACTGCAAAGTATAAAACTTTACCAAATTTTTTTTTAAATTTTATTTTTCCACGAAAAGCTGTGCCAGAACGGCGTTCCCCCGCGTTCCCGCTCCACTACACCACTGCTTAAAAAGTATATATATATATATATATATATATGTTTATAGCTCAAAACTTAATTGGTTTTATATAAAAAAGATTTTTACATTTAATAGTATTACAACTTTAAAATGAAAGGTTATTACTAGTCTCAAATAGTTGCAGAGAAATGATGATAATTTGTAAAAGTACCCTCAGAGTCATGTTCATGAGAAATTGAAAATGTCCATTTTGTTTATAATGATAGCCTGGGTTTAGATATCAAATTTAATCAAAATCATTAGATCCAATTTAGAGAAAATAAGAGTTATTCTCTTTTTGCATTTCAATAAACTAGCCTTAAATTTAGGGTTAGATATCTAATTCCAAAAACCCCTCGGTGGGAGACCTTACAAAGTTTTAGCCCAGACGGTAAAATGGTTTCGGTTCCAGCCCAAACCAAGCTACAGTCAGACGACATTGCGGAAACAACTTTTACTGTTTCAGGGGGATTAGAAACGTCGACATTTATCAAATTCCCGATTTCGAATTTTTGACGATCACAATATCTTCACTCCAAGGTGTTGAGACAAAGTAAATATCAGTTTACAAATTTTAGTTACCCACAACCGTTGTTTGCCGTTGGTTTGATCGCCATTGATGGGGAGGTCGAGGTTCGAATCTCATCTGCGTGTAAATGTACATTGCATGTAATGCCACACACATTATTTTAATCACTGCCCTCTGTGGTTACCAAAGAAACAATTTAAATATATTTCAGAGACATTTAATAAGTCTTACTTTTTGCTGGCCTCCACCATCCTGACACCCCATTCCCCTCCGTGTAAATTTACAGGGGCACCACTTTTGGTTAGTGTAGTCAAGATAAAGCAAACTGTATTTACATGAATCGTTATATCGATATTTGTAAGATCGATTCATTGCACTCGATCTTGTACCTGAATCGATATTACGCCACTTTATCTAGATCAATCTAGAGAATCGAACATCCCTAGCATTGTAAGAATGGAAAGAGGTGCTGGATAAATGTACAATTGATGGCCCGCATGTTTATTGAGCGTAAAAATAGTGAGGATATTATAGCTGCGAATGAGAAATCTACGATGAAAATTCAAGTTAAATATATATATTTTACAAAAATATTGGATATGACTACTGGACACTATCCTTACTTACTGTGAGTGCAAATAATTCTAAACATTCTAGTCTATTTTAATTATAATCAACTCACACATAGTCATGCATATTACCTTTTGACATTTAATTTATATAATGTTTCATGGTAAAATTGCATATATGCACACTAGAAATTAATACGCTAAATTAAAAGTGTGTTTTAATTGAATTGTGTGCCGCTTCATAGCGAGGGGCGTTGGAATGTGTGTCTCCCTGGCCACCCGACTTTTAGCCACCCGGTTTTTGAAAACGCCCATCGTTTGTGCTACGTTAGTGCTGGTTAGTGCCCGATTTTATCGTTAGTGCTGTAAATTTACAGCACTTATTCACGATTCTTTATGGGTGGCTAGGGAGATATCTCCCTGGCCACCCACTATAAGAAATAATAGAGATAATCAATTTTTGAAAACACCCATCGTTTGTGCTACGTTAGTGCTGGTTAGTGCCCGATTTTCATCGTTAGTGCTGTAAATTTACATAAATTATTCACGATTCTTTATGGGTGGCTAGGAAGATATCTCCCTGGCCAGCCACTATAAGAAATAATAGAGATAGTCAATTTTTGAAAACGCCCATCGTTTGTGCTACGTTAGTGCTGGTTAGTGCCCGATTTTCATCGTTAGTGCTGTAAATTTACAGAAATTATTCACGATTCTTTATGGGTGGCTAGGGAGATATCTCCCTGGCCACCCACTATAAGAAATAATAGAGATAATCAATTTTTGAAAACGCCCATCGTTTGTGCTACGTTAGTGCTGGTTAGTGCCCGATTTTCATCTTTAGTGTTGTAAATTTACATAAATTATTCACGATTCTTTATGGGTGGCTAGGGAGATATCTCCCTGGCCACCCACTATAAGAAATAATAGAGATAATCAATTTTTGAAAACGCCAATCGTTTGTGCTACGTTAGTGCTGGTTAGTGCCCGATTTTCATCGTTAGTGCTGTAAATTTACAGAAATTATTCACGATTCTTTATGGGTGGCTAGGGAGATATCTCCCTGGCCACCCACTATAAGAAATAATAGAGATAATCAATTTTTTAAAACGCCCATCGTTTGTGCTACGTTAGTGCTGGTTAGTGCCCAATTTTCATTGTTAGTGCTGTAAATTTACAGAAATTATTCACGATTCTTTATGGGTGGCTAGGGAGATATCTCCCTGTACACCCACTATAAGAAATAATAGAGATAATCAATTTTTGAAAACGCCCATCGTTTGTGCTACGTTAGTGCTGGTTAGTGCCCGATTTTCATCGTTAGTGCTGTAAATTTACAGAAATTATTCACGATTCTTTATGGGTGGCTAGGGAGACAACTCCCTGGCCACCCACTATAAGAAATAATAGAGATAATCAATTTTTGAAAACGCCGATCGTTTGTGCTACGTTAGTGCTGGTTAGTACCCGATTTTCATCGTTAGCGTTGTAAATTTACAGAAATTATTCACGATTCTTTATGGGTGGATAGGGAGATATCTCCCTGTACACCCACTATAAGAAATAATAGAGATAATCAATTTTTGAAAACGCCTATCGTTTGTGCTACGTTAATGCTGGTTAGTGGCCGATTTTCATCGTTAATGCTGTAAATTTACAGAAATTATTCACGATTCTTTATGGGTGGCTAGGGAAATATCTCCCTTGCCACCCACTATAAGAAATAATAGAGATAATCAATTTTTGAAAACGCCCATCGTTTGTGCTACGTTAGTGCTGGTTAGTGCCCGATTTTCATCGTTAGTGCTGTAAATTTACAGAAATTATTCACGATTCTTTATGGGTGGCTAGGGAGATATCTCCCTGGCCACCCACTATAAGAAATAATAGAGATAATCAATTTTTAAAAACGCCCATCGTTTGTGCTACGTTAGTGCTGGTTAGTGCCCAATTTTCATTGTTAGTGCTGTAAATTTACAGAAATTATTCACGATTCTTTATGGGTGGCTAGGGAGATATCTCCCTGTACACCCACTATAAGAAATAATAGAGATAATCAATTTTTGAAAACGCCCATCGTTTGTGCTACGTTAGTGCTGGTTAGTGCCCGATTTTCATCGTTAGTGCTGTAAATTTACAGAAATTATTCACGATTCTTTATGGGTGGCTAGGGAGATATCTCCCTGGCGACCCAATATAAGAAATAATAGAGATAATCAATTTTGAAAACGCCCATCGTTTGTGCTACGTTAGTCCTGGTTAGTGCCCGATTGTATCAATAACATATATTATTTACATCGATAGTATAGTAGCTATAGTTATTTGTTAAATACGTTTAAGTAAGATATAATCCATGCCATAGCAAAAATATAATAATACAATTTTGTCCAGTATAATGGATAGCGATAATATTTTACTGTCAATAATATACTTATGATAGTTGACCACATTTAATAACTATAGCCTAATGTTGCGTTAATAAGATAGTATATTAGCGTTATTTAGCAACAACCACTTGTGCGCCCGGATAAAAATAATAGCTGCACAATTTTTTTAACACTCATTCTTTGCGTTTTTGGTAAATTTCATCTCGTTTTCATTTTAAGTTCACAAGACCGAAAAGATAGGAGATTAGATGGTCTCTTATGCACTTCAATATTACAAGATTGGTGGAAAAATCACGAATATTCAAAATAACTCTAAAACTATTGATTTTTCATATAAAAATTCCCCAACTATAAGGAAGGCCCTGGAATTACCTACTTAAAGAAAGCTTAAATGTTTTGATCGAATAAAAAACTAAGTTGTTACCGGCTCCTCTGTAGCCAACATATATGGTAAACATAAACATTAAAAAAATTCACAAAACATGATCAGATAGAAAAGTGTAATTTAAATGTTGTCTCGTGCACTTCAATACTACCAAATTGCCGGACACACTACACAAACATTCAAAATAACTCTAAAAATATCGATTTTTCATATAAAAATTCCTTATGTAAAACGAAGTCCCTGGAATAACCTACTTAAAAAGAGATTACATGTTACGATCGGATAAAAAATTTAGCTTCACTGGCTCTTCCGTAGTCAACATACATGGTAAAATGAAGGGCTCGGATTTACGTACATAAAAACATTCACAAGACTCGATAATATAAAAGATTATATGGTGTCTTGTGCAGTCCCACAAAATTGCCAGACACATCACAAATATTCAAAATAACTCTAAAAATATCAATTTTTCATATAAAAATTTCCAAGTAATGGGAAGGCCTTAGAATTACCCACTAAATGAGATTTCACATGTTACGATCGGATGAAAAATTTAGCTTTTATGGGTTTTTATGTAATCCACATATATAATAAAAGGAAGGGCTCGGATTTACATACATTAAAAAAGTTCACAAGACCCGAAAAGATAGGAGATTAGTTGATCTCTTATGCACTTCAATATTACAAGATTGGTGGAAAAATCACGAATATTCAAAAAAAACTCTAAAACTATTGATTTTTCATATAAAAATTCCCCAACTATAAGGAAGGCCCTGGAATTACCTACTTAAAGAAAGCTTAAATGTTTTGATCGAATAAAAAACTAAGTTGTTACCGGCTCTTCTATAGCCAACATATATGGTAAACATAAACATTTAAAAAATTCACAAAACATGATCCGATAGAAAAGTGTAATTTAAATGTTGTCTCGTGCATTTCAATACTACCAAATTGCCGGACACACTACACAAACATTCAAAATAACTCTAAAAATATCGATTTTTCATATAAAAATTCCTTATGTAAAACGAAGTCCCTGGAATAACCTACTTAAAAAGGGATTACATGTTACGATCGGATAAAAAATTTAGCTTCACTGGCTCTTCCGTAGTCAACATACATGGTAAAATGAAGGGCTCGGATTTACGTAAATAAAAAATTCACCAGACTCGATAATATAAAAGATTATATGGTGTCTTGTGCAGTCCCACAAAATATCCAGACACATCACAAATATTCAAAATAACTCTAAACATATCAATTTTTCATATAAAAATTTCCCAAGTAATGGGAAGGCCTTAGAATTACCCACTAAATGAAATTTCACATGTTACGATCGGATAAAAAATTTAGCTTTTATGGGTGTTTATGTAATCCACTTATATAATAAAAGGAAGAGCTCGGATTTACATACATTAAAAAAGTTCACAAGACCCGAAAAGATATGAGATTAGATGGTCTCTTATGCACTTCAATATTACAAGATTGGTGGAAAAATCACGAATATTCAAAATAACTCTAAAACTATTGATTTTTCATATAAAAATTCCCCAACTATAAGGAAGGCCCTGGAATTACCTACTTAAAAGAAGCTTAAATGTTTGATCGAATAAAAAACTAAGTTGTTACCGGCTCTTCTGTAGCCAACATATATGGTAAACATAAACATTAAAAAATCACAAAACATGATCCGATAGAAAAGTGTAATTTAAATGTTGTCTCGTGCACTTCAATACTACCAAATTGCCGGACACACTACACAAACATTCAAAATAACTCTAAAAATATCGATTTTTCATACAAAAATTCCTTATATAAACGAAGTCCCTGGAATAACCTACTTAAAAAGAGATAACATGTTACGATCGGATAAAAAAATTTGCTTCACTGGCTCTTCCGTTGTCAACATACATGGTAAAATGAAGGGCTTAGATTTACGTACATAAAAGAATTCACAAGACTCGATAATATAAAAGATTATATGGTGTCTTGTGCAGTCCCACAAAATTTCCAGACACATCACAAACATTCAAAATAACTCTAAAAATATCAATTTTTCATATAAAAATTTCCCAAGTAATGGGAAGGCCTTAGAATTACCCACTAAATGAGATTTCACATGTTACGAACGGATGAAAAATTTAGCTTTTATGGGTTTTTATGTAATCCACATATATAATAAAAGGAAGAGCTCGGATTTACATACATAAAAAAGTTCACAAGACCCGAAAAGATAGGAGATTAGATGGTTCTTATGCACTTCAATATTACAAGATTGGTGGAAAAATCACGAATATTCAAAATAACTCAAACTATTGATTTTTTATATAAAAATTCCCCTACTATAAGGAAGACCATGGAATTACCTACTTAAAGAAAGCTTAAATGTTTTGTTCGAATAAAAAACTAAGTTGTTACCGGCTCTTCTGTAGCCAACATATATGGTAAACATAAACATTAAAAAAAATCTAAAAACATGATCCGATAGAAAAGTGTAATTTAAATGTTGTCTCGTGCACTTCAATACTACCAAATTGCCGGACACATTACACAAACATTCAAAATAACTCTAAAAATATCGATTTTTCATATAAAAATTCCTTATGTAAAACGAAGTCCCTGGAATAACCTACTTAAAAAGGGATTACATGTTACGATCGGATAAAAAATTTAGCTTCACTGGCTCTTCCGTAGTCAACATACATGGTAAAATGAAGGGCTCGGATTTACGTAAATAAAAAAATTCACCAGACTCGATAATATAAAAGATTATATGGTGTCTTGTGCAGTCCCACAAAATATCCAGACACATCACAAATATTCAAAATAACTCTAAACATATCAATTTTTCATATAAAAATTTCCCAAGTAATGGGAAGGCCTTAGAATTACCCACTAAATGAAATTTCACATGTTACGATCGGATAAAAAATTTAGCTTTTATGGGTGTTTATGTAATCCACTTATATAATAAAAGGAAGAGCTCGGATTTACATACATTAAAAAAGTTCACAAGACCCGAAAAGATATGAGATTAGATGGTCTCTTATGCACTTCAATATTACAAGATTGGTGGAAAAATCACGAATATTCAAAATAACTCTAAAACTATTGATTTTTCATATAAAAATTCCCCAACTATAAGGAAGGCCCTGGAATTACCTACTTAAAGAAAGCTTAAATGTTTTGATCGAATAAAAAACTAAGTTGTTACCGGCTCTTCTGTAGCCAACATATATGGTAAACATAAACATTAAAAAAATCACAAAACATGATCCGATAGAAAAGTGTAATTTAAATGTTGTCTCGTGCACTTCAATACTACCAAATTGCCGGACACACTACACAAACATTCAAAATAACTCTAAAAATATCGATTTTTCATATAAAAATTCCTTATGTAAAACGAAGTCCCTTGAATAACTTACTTAAAAAGAGATTACATGTTACGATCGGATAAAAAATTTAGCTTCACTGGCTCTTCCGTAGTCAACATACATGGTAAAATGAAGGGCTCGGATTTACGTACATAAAAAAATTCACAAGACTCGATAATATAAAAGATTATATGGTGTCTTGTGCAGTCCACAAAATTGCCAGACACATCACAAATATTCAAAATAACTCTAAAAATATCAATTTTTCATATAAAAATTTCCCAAGTAATGGGAAGGCCTTAGAATTACCCACTAAATGAGATTTCACATGTTACGATCGGATGAAAAATTTAGCTTTTATGGGTTTTTATCTAATCCACATATATAATAAAAGGAAGGGCTCGGATTTACATACATTAAAAAAGTTCACAAGACCGAAAAGATAGGAGATTAGTTGATCTCTTATGCACTTCAATATTACAAGATTGGTGGAAAAATCACGAATATTCAAAAAAACTCTAAAACTATTGATTTTTCATATAAAAATTCCCCAACTATAAGGAAGGCCCTGGAATTACCTACTTAAAGAAAGCTTAAATGTTTTGATCGAATAAAAAACTAAGTTGTTACCGGCTCTTCTGTAGCCAACATATATGGTAAACATAAAGATTTAAAAAATTCACAAAACATGATCCGATAGAAAAGTGTAATTTAAATGTTGTCTCGTGCACTTCAATACTACCAAATTGCCGGACACACTACACAAACATTCAAAATAACTCTAAAAATATCGATTTTTTATATAAAAATTCCTTATTTAAAACGAAGTCCCTGGAATAACCTACTTAAAAAGGGATTACATGTTACGATCGGATAAAAAATTTAGCTTCACTGGCTCTTCCGTAGTCAACATACATGGTAAAATGAAGGGCTCGGATTTACGTAAATAAAAAAATTCACCAGACTCGATAATATAAAAGATTATATGGTGTCTTGTGCAGTCCCACAAAATATCCAGACACATCACAAATATTCAAAATAACTCTAAAAATATCAATTTTTCATATAAAAATTTCCCAAGTAATGGGAAGGCCTTAGAATTACCCACTAAATGAGATTTCACATGTTACGATCGGATAAAAAATTTAGCTTTTATGGGTTTTTATGTAATCCACATATATAATAAAAGGAAGGGCTCGGATTTACATACATTAAAAAAGTTCACAAGACCCGAAAAGATAGGAGATTAGATGTTCTCTTATGCACTTCAGCATTTCAAGATTGGTGGAAAAATCACGAATATTCAAAATACCTCAAAAACTATTGATTTTTCATATAAAAATTCCCCGACTATAAGGAAGGCCATGGAATTACCTACTTAAAGAATGCTTAAATGTTTTGATCGAATAAAAAACTAAGTTGTTACCGGCTCTTCTGTAGCCAACATATATGGTAAACATAAACATTTAAAAAAAATCTAAAAACATGATCCGATAGAAAAGTGTAATTTAAATGTTGTCTCGTGCACTTCAATACTACCAAATTGCAGGACACACTACACAAACATTCAAAATAACTCTAAAAATATCGATTTTTCATACAAAAATTCCTTATATAAAACGAAGTCCCTGGAATAACCTACTTAAAAGAGATAACATGTTACGATCGGATAAAAAAATTTGCTTCACTGGCTCTTCCGTTGTCAACATACATGGTAAAATGAAGGGCTTAGATTTACGTACATAAAAGAATTCACAAGACTCGATAATATAAAAGATTATATGGTGTCTTGTGCAGTCCCACAAAATTTCCAGACACATCACAAACATTCAAAA